>CABFVZ010000002.1:847932-882673 GCA_902151445.1 Timema monikensis | reverse complement strand
TATATATATATATATATATATATATATATATATATATATATAAATGTTAACTCATTTGATCTTTAGCTGTCACTTATTATTGCTAATTTAAACATCTATTTTACAATACTAATAATATAATAGTATAGTAAAATTGTATTATTTCTGGCAGAAAATTCCCTTCCTATAAAAACTGGTGTGTGTCGGAATATTGAGAGAGATATTCAATTTGACGTGTATCTCTTAAATTTTTATTTCATAAGTTGAAATTTTGCCTCTACCTAGCTGGCCATTTGAACCGTAGTCAGTTCATAGCATTGGTTTTTAGACTCTTACACGTTGTCCTATCGACACCACTAGTCTTACCTACAACCAGTACTCTTTAAGTTCCCTCCTTACCCCTTCACACTATCTTAGCTTGGGTATCCCCAGTTCTATTCTTCCCTCTGGTTTTCCTATGTACTCCTTGTTTATAATTGCCTTCTCCCTTCTCAATAGATACCCTAACCACTCAAGACTTTTGATTCTCATTATTGATATAAGTTCTGATTCCTTAAATAGATCATGTAGCCTAACACTTTTCCTAATTCTGATTTTCCCATTCTCTTTTCCTCGATACTTTATTTTCAAACTCTAAAAGATTCTTCTTCATCTTCTTGCTTAACATCAATAGTTCAAACCAATAGAGTAGCACTGGTCCTAATATTGTTTTTATAATATATTTTTTGTTCTTTTAGACACAATCCTTGTACTGAAAATTTCATTTAGGGGATATAAACCTATATTTTCAGCTTGTATCTGAGCCAATATATCCTCTTCCATGGTGTTGTTTTCATTTACTGTAGTTCCAAGGTAATTAAATAATCTAACTTTCTCAAACCTCATTTATCCAACTGCTGAGGCTACATTTTCTCTTTGTTTTCTCTTTATAACCATGTATTTTTTTTCTTGATTAATTACTAATCTCAATTTACATGCTTCCTCATTTAATACAGCTTCTGATTTTTTAAATTCATTTTTTGATTCCTTTACCAGTACTATATAGTACACAAACACCAGTACTTTTATTTTTACAAGACCAAAATACTGTATTATATGAGGAAACACTATTAAGTGGATTTTATAGCTACTAGATTAATTAAATTGGCTTAAATACAGTCCCATTTCCTTCATAAGTAGAACTAAATTTTTAAATAGACGTAAGCTTAGTCAAAGTATGGTGTTTATTCAAATGTATGGTATCGTTATATTAATATATTAAAAAAAGTATATTATGAATTATATTAAAATACTAATACTTTTAATCATTCACCCCCTAAATTAAAAACAAAGACGTGATTAAATTTTGGACTCCAGACAGATCAAATTACATAATTTTCTATTCTAAGTCCTCTGAGAAGATTTATTTTTAATATTGTAATCAATACTGCCTAAATTGAGGCGTGTTTGTTTAATATTGTTGTACTCTTGATTGTGAATGACAAAACGAGTATTGCAAGGTGTTGTAATTAGCTTGTAAATAAATAGAACATAGGCGCTGACAACATAAACAGTGTGTTAGCATTCCTCATGGTAAATCAGGCCACAAGTCAGAATAAAGAGTAGTATATCCCAGCTAACAGGGCTGACTAATCATCATCGATTCTAGAGGGTCACTTTGCCAGTTTTTGAGGCTATGCGGGTTAGGACGCCAGATCATCAATACATGTATTGGAGGGCTATCGTCGATCCCAGGGTCCCGGGGTTCATAAACCCTGTAGGATCACCTATATATCATTCAGGCTATTGTTTAAGAATTCCTTTCAATGTTTAGTTCTTTCACGAGCTCCTAAGTAATTCCATTAAGTCATTTCATACCTTTTAATATATCTTATCAACATCACGTTTTGTAAGATACATAGTAGTACAAAAAAAAACCCATAAAAATCCAAACCAGACGTCAATTAAGAACCCACACAATCTGAACCCAGTCACTTCACCCATCCTTAGCCGCAACCCCTCTTGAGAAGGGGTGACAATATATTGTTAAACAACCTGTCCCCTAGTTTATTTAATATCACATAGGTACTAACTTATGTTCCCACCGAGATTCAAAACAAAGTATTTTTAATGTATTAGATTTCTTTTTAGTCAAAATATGTAAACAACTTATTTTAAATTAATGGTGAAACTAATTTATTTATACTGTTACTCTATCTTGCTCACCTATGCCCCATTAACATAAATAAGAAAGTAACTTGGATAGGTAATAAGACACGATGATGAGAGTAATTAACGCACACGTGGTTGGTTACGTAGCCACATAACTTTATTTTCGTCATTCGTGACCCATGAAGTAGTTCTTTCTAAACAACTGACCGGGATTGGAAACTTGATTTTCTGACAATCAAATTTATTGCGAGAATGATGCCTTAGACCACGTGATCAACAAAAGTGAATCCTACCCGTTTAGTGTGATTTGAATGGATATAGTGAGAATGGGAACTAGGACGTTCTACCAAAACTAAATCACAACAAAACATTCGTATTTGAAGAAAGCAACCATGCCATGTTTTATTATAAATATTATTTTTCACTAAAACATTTTAAAACGTTTTAAAAGAGTGATATATCTTCGTCAATATTAATAAGACCTTTCAATCCATTAGGCTCTAAACACAAATTCACGTATTTGAGAATATAGACATTTTAAAATCCAGTGAAGGGATATAAATGATCGATCTATTTCTCCGAAAAAGTATTTTTTATAAGTTGTCCCTAAAAAGTGTCATTAACCTGACTCTACCTTTTAAATCAATATGTTTGGGACTGGGCTTTCCAATAAGTACAACAAAAACGTTTTTTGAAAAAATAGTGTGCTGCTTAACTTTCACAAAATCACCCCTCATTTTTATGCCTGTCAAAAACTAAAGTGCACCAAACTGTTAAAAGGGAGCGTTTACAACGTAACCAGTAAATAACTCTTGAAGTAAAATGTCACTTCGTATCAATGTTTAAAAAGACATGACATGTTTTTTGGCAGTAGACAGTTCGTTTGACGAAATACGTAAAAAAAAAAATTATTGACATTTTCAGAGTAAGTAGCGCTTAGTCTATGCTAAAGAAAGGATAAAGGGAAAAATTCCCTATTTATTGTTAAATGTTTTTCATTTACTATATTTAATATTCCTTTAACATTTAAAACAAAGTTTAATACATTTATTTACCTCTGTTAATATTTCTTTTTGATCTAAGTGGACTTGGACGTCATCTTATAATGGCCATATAAATAATATATTTGTTATTATTATGTTTTGTGTTTTTGTATTTAGATGCTGTATAATGATGACAATTATCATAATCAAAATAGTAAAGATGCAATCAAGTCAAAGTCTTGAGACTGTTTGATTTTAGGAAAAAAGTCTAAATAAACATATTATTTTGGCATGTGTTTGTCTTACCCAAATAACATAACCCCATGCGCTAAAGTTAGATATGTAGGGATTTTCCCATGCTTCACATATTCATGACAATTCGGGCTAACCGTATTTGGGATGGGAATGAGGACAGTGAAAATTAGAATAAATGTTCCCTCATTTGTTTAAATAGCTGCCAGGAAATAGTTAAGGAAAATAGAACCTCATTGCTTTCATCCTAGGTTCATTTATTGATGTCCCCATCACTGTTGAACTGTACAATACTAGACTTACGCCTTTGTCCACTTATTCATTGGTGATGGTTATTAGGACCTCTGTTATTGGACAAGCTTGTTATTGGTCATGTAAAGTAATCTTCCTATATAAATAAACCACACATAGGAAGCACAGTATTATTGTCAATTATATAAAAATATTTCTAATGTATGTCTTGTTAAGTATAGAAATCGTTTGGAGTGCAATTATAAGAACATAACGACTATATATGGTCGGTATTTTATTGTATCTTCCCTTCAACCTAAATAGGTGACAGGCCTATCTTTCTGGATTCCCTTATGGTTTAACTTAAGGCCTATTAAATTCGGTCAATGTTAGACATCTTTTTTACAAACAAATGTTTGTCAGAAGCCTAACAATGTTGTTGTGTCTTTTTTAGAACTAAAATAATTAAAATATCCAAGATAGTTTATAAATTGTTTTCTCGCATAATCACTAGGTCCAGTACGTGCAAGATATTTACCTCAAATAAATAAATGAATTAAAAATTAAAAACATCACAATAAATATATTATCCAATGACGTTTAAAAGCAAGGGAATATATTATTTTGCTTTATTTGATCATATTTGGGAGCGCAGATATGTTTTCACACAATGAAGCATCTATCTCTCGACACTCCTAATTATGGTGAATAATGTTCTAATACACCTTCTACTGTAATCTAATGGTCACTACTATAACTCGAACGTACACTATCTATAGTCAACAAATAAAGTATTAGCACACACATTTACACTAAGCAAATATCCTTCGGAAGAATTTTATTAACTATATTTAAATTCCATTTTATGAAGAGAATCTAAGTGAGGAAATCTCAATTTCAAAATATTTTGTTTGTTTCGTTCCAGGAACTGAACGTGGGACCGTTAGCTTATCAGGTAGATGCGTTACTTGATCAGATGAGGTATTGGACTCCACCTAGAAGTCACTTTTCTTATATTAAATTGTTCCAGGAAAATAAACAACAAGGGACTTTCCATCTTGAAAGGCAACTAAATTTGCTGAGGGGTTTTGTGGCAAGTCTCAAATGGAAGGTAGAAATCGCAAGGACGTTTGGGATAAGTTGTTCCAGGCTGAAGCGATGTGTCACCTAGAAAGAAGGAGGGGTGGAGGTTGGTAGAGGCTACCTTAGGGTCTACTGACTTCCCTTCACCCCTATACAACAACCTTCAACCCCTCTTTCGCTTTGCTACACTGGCAGCCAAACTAAGTGCAACCCAACGCTGGAAAAGTAAAAATGGTACAAAGGACAACAATAAATAATAATTTATACAAGTATTTAGACGTGAACCGGTTAAACACAGCGCTAAACATCACACAACAAAAGCTATTATTTAATAACGATTGATCTTAAAAATAAACTCTGAGAAGTTTCTGAATATATAATTAAACTTAAAATAACACATCACCTTTAACACTGAACCATCTAACATTTCACCAAGAAAGATATTTATAGCATAATTGTTTTATATAACCAATTTACAAAGTAAATAAGGTCAGAAACATTTTGAGAAGCACTTATATATTAGGTCCCACACCTTAATAATTCACATCTATAATGATTTTCCTCCTAATAAAGGTAAATAAGCTTCTATCACACTCGGACTCAAATCCAAATATTTTACAGTAGTCCAAAAGCAATCAATTTTTTTAAATTTTAATCGATGGGAACTCGGGATAAAACGTTAAACCCCTATGATGTGGTTTGTAGGTGACGATAAGATTTGAGTTCTAATTCCGACCGGTTTCTTCATATTCTTAGTAAAATTTGATAACCATTCTAGCACAGGTATGGAATATATACACTGATGTATCATGACGCTGGCATACCAAATTTGTAATTTGTTGGCACGTACTAGTGCTAATATTATGTTGATTATAGAGACTCAACCTCTCCTGATACTTGAACAAACTAACATCCATATTTCATTCAATAGGCTTATCTTTAAAAAAAGGTAACAAATATAATTTAATATTTATTGATATTTATTCCTAATATGAGTCAAACTTTGGGCGTTTAGATTGGTACGCATTTTATAACAATTGAGTTAATGAGTTGGATAATTCTTAATATTATTACTAAACAGCCTTTATATATATACCTAACTGATAAAAAATTAGCCATTATTAAATTTGGCCCAAGTATGTTGAAAATAACTGACACATATACAAGGTTGATCATCTGATATAAAATATATCTACTAATACCGAGTCTATCTACTAATCTAAATTATCTTAATTCTATGCCCATCAAGAACAAAACATAACAATTAATATATTTATCCATGTTCTCTTTCATTTACTAGATTATATTAATGTCTGAAAACTGTTTTTCTGTTTGTTCTGGAGATAATTTATTAAGACACTAGTACTGTTTATATATATCTTTTCTTTTTTAAACTTAACTTAGGTTAAGAATTATTAGTAACTGGAGACACACACACACTATGAACTTAAAATAACTCGTTACTTGCTTGTTTTTGCCTCAAGGTAAGAATAATTTAGACACCCCTGGGATAGCGGAAGCTTGAAGGCCTCTTCCTGATTAACTTTGATTATAGCCCCAGGTTTATCTCGCAAACATAAAACAATGTGGTAGGTAACGTTACTGTCATTATATTTTCTCTAAGGAAAATTCTTAAAATTCAAATATCTCGGATATAATTATTAATCATGTAATGGGTAAAATTAGCTAACTTTTTAGGTAAAAAATGGTTTAGTTTTACTAGGGTTAGTGTGGGCTAGTTAAAATTATTGACTAAAGTGTACGTATTTGAGGTTTAAAATGCATTTCTATATGGTGGTCTTACATCCTCTCTTTATACATATTCTAGTGAATTCCTTTTCATCTTCTGGACTTAGGCTAGTTTGTGTAGGTGGCATTAGACGGTGTGTGTCGCTACATCAAATATTGGGTGACTATACTGTTCTTCCTCCGAGCGAATATGTCATGCTTCTAACATACATCCCTTGAGGTTTACCTTTAGCTCGCTCTCTGGCAGCGACGTGGCCTACTAGGTTAAAGGAAAGACAACTACTATCGATAGACATTAGAAGGCAGTGATGAGAAGTCGACCACATACTCAATCGACTGTGGTAGAGGGGATTGATCGTTTTCATTAGAGTATAGGGGCATTTATTTCGATACAAAGATTAACTAAAATTTCAGTTGAGATCGTTTGATTTGAAAGCCACCACACCATAGCAGGTTTTAATGGTTTCTACATGTAAACATTTTGTTTGATTTAAAATTTTAGAAGATATAAATACAGTATTGATAGGCCTAATTCATCCTACATGGTATGCAAAACCATTACATTAATAACAATTATACATTTTGATCTATTCGTAAAATGATCAACTATCTTGGATCAAATTGACTTAAATAGACTTCTACAATTTAATTTCATAGGGAGCCTTCTCTTATTGTCTTGCATTATTTTATTTTATGGGTTTATAATAATTATTTACTTATACTACTTTGATGATACCATAAAAGAAAAGAAATTTAAAAATATTCGTCTATTAATGTGAACACAAAACGACCAAGGCAAAATAAAGTTTCTTAATGGATTTAAGAATGAAATGTATTCTATAACCTTTTTATTTTGCAGTTTATTTGGCAATAAAGTAAGATAGAGAATAAATCAATACAAGAATAAAAGGATTGATCACGTGGCTTAGTACTGAATAATATTTTTTAAAAACTATATTTTATTGGAATGTGATATAAAATATTATAGCCTATATATTAATTGGACAGCCATGGCAATTTACGCACAATAAATACAGTGCTTTTGTCATAACCGAGCAACAAGCAAACAGACAAAAAATAATTTTATATACAGGGTGGCGCGCGGGAAGGGGTGATTTTAAATCATTCATTTCAAGGCCAAAGTTTAAGTTTTCAGGGCTGTGATTACATCATTATGATCCCCAGTCAATGCCGTTTAGTTACCAAGGAGCAGAGGTCGGGTGTGCATCGAGCGTTGGCGGTAAAAGAATTTTACACAAACAATAATTATTATGAAGGTGCGCCACGATAATTTCAGCATCACTTTCAACTTTGGCGTCATGATCCGGTTCCGTTATCTCACGCTGTAAAGACATGGGTTCCAGACTTTGAAACAATAGGTTTAGTATTGAGAAAGAAGCATACAGAGCCAAGAAATAATGTTCGAACTCCAGAAAATGTCAAATTAGTCAGAGCTTCGTTCCTGTGCAATCCACAGCGTTCTGAACAGTTACATGCAGTATCGTTAGGTTTGTCTCACTGCACTTTGGCCAGAATATTGTTCTCAGATTTAAAGTTACATCCGTACAAGATTCAGAGAGTCTAGGAATTAAAAACCTGTGATTTCAATAAGAGAGTTGTTTTGATGAACAATTTTTAGCAAAATGTAAGGAAAAGTAAATTTCCTGGAAAGTCTTTAAATGCCTGATGAAGCCCCATTTCATCTAAATGGTTATGTTAACAAACATAACTTTCGGCACTGGACTGCGGAGAGTCCTCGACTATTACAACAGCGACCTTTACACACTTAAAAAAGTGTCATTGTGTTGTACATTGAAATCGAAAGAAATAATCAGGCCTTTTGTTTTTTATAATGACAATGAATGCGGGGTGACTGTAACTTCATAATGGTACGTCAACATGTTCAAACGTTTCTTAGCAATTAACTAGAGAACTATCCAATGATTTGAGTCCACATGGTCTCAGCATAACGGAGCTACAGTTTATACTGCAATAATCTCAATCATCGCTTAAATATAAACTTTTGGAAACTGCCTTATTACCATGAACGGCGATATCATTTGGCTGTGAGATCACCAGACCTTTTGGTGTGTGGGGACTTTTAAAATTAGAGTGATTGCTAATCGTCCTCAAAGCATTAATGAACTGAAGACTATGATTCATAAAGAGATTGAAGGGATCTCCATTGAGTAGTTGTTGCGAGTTACGACGAACTTGCTTTCACAAATGCAGTAATGCATTAGAAGGGAAGGTGGCCATCTCAAGTATGTTATCTTTAATAAATGATTTTTATGTAGATTAAGTGATAAATGGCATAGTTTTAGCATTTATATTGCTATGTTTGTAGCGAAATTAAAACTATTTAAAGTTATTTCACACAGTTATTAAAATCACTCGTTCCCACGCACCATTCTGTTCAAGCAGAATGTTAGTTTCTATCCCAAACACTCGTTTCTAAGGATTTTTAAAATTGGTTTGTAGATCTATCAAAACACCTCGTTGCAAGGAGACTTACAAAGAAAGGTATACATTAGAAGCTAAGATAATTGAATTGTTACAGATCTAAGTCTCAAATTTATTCCCTCTAATAGTCGTTTTTCAACACTGATAGGATAACGTGACGATATAGCTTTTTCTGAAAATTAAGGAGTACAACAAAAGAAGTCCTACTTCAATCTGATGAGTACTTTATGAGTTTACTGCAATAGACAAACAGAAAATCGAATGTACAGACATAGATTTTTATTATGTTGTAGTGGGCTAACTAGCCAAGTCCCGTAAAACCAAAATCAACTGCCACAAATAACGGTCTTGAAATAAAATGTACATGGATTGCTGAAAATATTCGCATATCTATACATGTGTGTATTATATACCTCGCCACAACAACTTTGCTGAACACGAGCTCCATTAGACGTGCCCTGCTATTCTCTCTGCCTGCGAAGCCACACTTCACCGGGCCGAGATTTTAATTCATCTGACTGAATTACTGAGTGGCGGGACGCATGCAGTTTTCGCTGGTAATGGCTTACGTGCCAAAGTGAACTTCATGGGACGTCATCCCCCCACTACTCTAATACGGTTAACCAGACTCTTGTCGCTACAACTCACTGTGGCTTGCAGGACAAGAACACATTACTTCATTGTTATCCTAGGATACAACACGTCACACGTATCTTCGATCAAGACATATTTACGACTCCAGGGAGGAAGGGACGATGGTACTAAAGGAATGGTCTGATCAGCGGAAGAAGACTGCCACTGAGTTATAATCAAGTATTGATAGGGAGAAGATGGGTCTAATGGCTGTGGTTAGGTCTTAGGAATAGTTTACTTGTTCAAGAGCGCATTAATAACTCTTATTTTTTTAAATGTAAATGTAGTTTAGTGTTAAACTATTTGGCTTGCAGTGCTAGAAATTGGTGACGTTTTATGTCAATGATACTTGCTGGGTCCTTCAGACTTGCAGTTAAGGTGATAGTGTGTCCCACTCCACGAGAAATATGTCAACTCTATGACCTGCACGACCATGTCGTAGTCTGCAGTGTCTTCAGGCATGAAAGGTGCTGTTTAGGTTGTTCCAGGCCTGGCTGTGTGCTTTATTAGGTGTTGGTCGGTTCTCATAGAGTTTACTTGGGGCGCTTCACGCCTTGATTGTAGTTTGCCTTATTGTGGTACTACACTTGTGGGTCTTTTGCCCTTCAGGCATGGCTCGCGATTGTTACATATGTTGATACCGTTTCTTTGAGAGGACGTGTCTCCCCCTTCTGGGATTTATAGTCAACCATCTCGGGTCTGATCACCTCGTGTCCGGCTAAGACCAATTGGTTATTTGCCGGGTCATTTTGTGTTTAGGCCTAGAACCCTGGATTGTAACTTTCGTCTATAGTCTAGCCGGAATATGTATCTCCAGGATAAACACTCTTTAGCTTGTAACTACTGCAATTTGATTAAAATGGATTAAGCTAGCCTCACTAGCATGGGTTAACGTCTTCCCCTGTAGTAATACTGCTATTTTATATACCCAAATTAACTGGTTAACCTATTGTGTAGGGTATTCTTGTAAGGGTAATTGTTTATTGACTAATGCGGCATTTGTGTTTCTAATAGGGAGGCTACCCATACTATGAATAACCAGGGATCTACCTGTGTTGTACTAATGTTGGCACTTTCTGCGGGCATAGAATTATTGAGTGGGAATACTAGATAACTCGCTTCGGAGTTAACAATTTTAGGGATCCATAATTAGTCTGAAACTCCACTAACTGGATATTGCCTGTATTGTTTTGAATTTTTGTCTATCTCCATCACTATCTTTGCCTTTACTTGAAAGTTTTTCCTATTTACGTACCCGGGGTTTAAAGAAAATAAACCTCCGTCGCAATATGAATTGATATATATGTATTTTTTCCTTCATTTGGACCTGCAAAATTAGATTAGATGCTAAATTATTTCGTTGGTGCAGATTTTATTCTTTAAGTGACATCAAACTTAATCAAAAGATAGATCAAGTTTATCCTTAGTGAGATACAAAGGTAATACTGATAACTAAATTTAACATAGAAGTTTTTTTATAGATTAATTTTTATATTACAAGATGGTTTGTCAAGAAAATTGTTTATGTCACTTTATTCTACAGAAATTATTCATCGATAGTTATAATATATGCATTTCAACTAAAATATTACATATCCACAAAACCTTAAACGAACTCTTTGGATATGGTGTCTCTGTATTCTTTCTCATAATTTTGTTGGTAATGATTGAGTCAGGGTTTTAATATCTTCCGGTTGTAAAGAAGGTCGTTTTTCCTAAATAGTCTTTCACTCCCTTTGACTCAAATATCACAGTTAAAAGACAATTACATTCCATCGCTCTTACTCATTTGTAGAATATTACAATAATTCATTCATTCATTCAGTTAGTTGGATGAGAGATATTTTAGTACTCTGATGGGGTAAAGATAACTATATTAGAATTTAGAGGAAACGTACCTGCATTGGCGGAGAGATAGATTGGGATTTTAAAGAAAAATATATTATCTCGAATTACCTGAATTTAAACCTCAACATCACTCTCAGCAGAAAACCAAGTAAAACCATGATACTAACACTTTGATAACTTACATATCGCTATGAATTTCTATAGAGTTGATTAAGATTTTTTTTTAAATAGCCCCGTATGTGAAAAGTGAAAATGCGCCTGTAATTAAATTAAACTTTTTAGTTAAACTTACACATTTATATAAACAATATTGAGTGGCCCTAGTTAATATACTTATGGTAAATATATATTCCGGTTATGATTCTGACGCCCTACTATTTATTTCAAGTTAATCTCATTCTCTGTTGCGTGTATCGTTGTTTTATAACCATTTTGGCGATTAACTCTTATTGAGTCATATCCCTAACTAGCCCCCTTCCCCGTAAAAAAATATTGTAAAGAATCCTGTAAAACAAAGCTTCAAATCATCCATCATGTCAATATAAAAACAAAACTTTTTTTACTTTTTTTTTTTGAAAATACAGTCCTACCATCACTGTATAGCCCCCTCCCTCTTTTCATCCTCCCTCCTATTTTCATCTTATTCCTCTTTCCTCACCCATACCCCACCCCCCTCCACTCCCTTCAACAACCCCACATTCCCTTCAAAAACTTTTTTTTTTAATCTCTGCCATTCATTTAAATAGCTCCTATTGAGAAAAAGTTACTGTCACTTTTCGCACGTGGCCTTCTATTTTGATTTTGTTTAACATCGTATAAACTATATTTTTGGATTTTTAAAATTAGCTAAGAATTCAAATCATCGTAAAAAACTGGTCGTTAATATTTGTGGGTCAGTAAACATATAGAGGCCATTGGTTCTTAAATGGTGTGCTGTAAAATTTGCGAGGCTTGCCAACATTGTCCCTACAAATTGTTAGTAAAGATTATTGATACAAAAGCACAAATAATAATTCAATTCAATACTAGCCTCGGTTTTTAGGAATAAATAATAAAAATTGGTCCGAAGGCTCAACTATATATATTTTCCAGAAAGTTTAATGGATCACAATATAAGAGTTGAGTAATTAATGAGAATATATTAGTTTCTTAGAATAAAGTTGAATTCGTGGTCGAATATTGGACCAACACATACATTTCCTGTTCAACTGAGAGAAATCTAGTGCATGCATATGCCTGAGTCTCCCATAATGTTTCCAACTTTCCCGTTCAGTGTCGATGACATACAGAAAATAGTACAGTATTGTTGTGTGAACCAAAGTAGGTTGAGAACCACTGCTATAGACCGACCCTTTTTCCCTACTTAACCTACTTTTTCATGCACAGATTATCTTATTATTGTAATATAATCCTATCGATGCTGTAAAGCAATACAGATTATAAATAGTTTTATCAGACTAGCCCGAGTTGTTTATTTGAGGTCACAAGGCATGTAGAGATCCAATGTTGAGTCAATCTATGTACATTTAAATTATACGTCAAATGGGTTGCGGTAAACTGTGTGGTATGCTGTATTTTTTATTAAATATGAAATGTCTTTTGACTTACATTTGAAATTTTTATTTCCAGGATTGTCTATAGAAAACAAAAGTCTTTCAAGAGAATAGTGTATATTATATTATGTGTAAAATATATGAATCCAATATGAAAATTTTGTCTCAATAAACTATAATATATAATTTGATAACGTAAGTTCTAAATAAGTTTTAAATTAGAAGTTAGATAACGTTTCAACCAATTTTCAATAAGAGATAATTTTACAAAACTTTTTTTTTACTAAAGTCTTAATACAGTTACAGTGATATTTGACGAAAATAATACAAACTAGATTTGAATAATATATACATGAGGTATTTACATATAATAACAGATTAAAGAATATTTATTTACAATTGATTCGAATCTAACCAATGACGCCCCACATAATCACATTTATTGAAGAAAAGTCGTCATTTCTATACTATACGTTTAAGTCCAAACAATTTAGATAATATTATTTATTAATTTTCATTTGGAATTGAATTATGTAAGTATTAAATCATGTATTAAGTAATGGAAATCGTAAACATCCTGTTTTAAACCCGTTAAGATATTTTCCTAACAAAGTCTAACTAAATACCAGATTACTAACTCTAGGGTATTTAGCTTTGATTATTATACATTTTCTTCAAAAAAACTTGCAGTGAAATTAAAGGAAGCAAATGGTAATAGTATTCATGAATATCTCTATTTATATTAAAAAATTAGTACTTCTTATTCTCCATCAGAAGAAATGCTCGTTTTAAACCTAATATTTTATGCCAAAATACATCATTATTATTTTAACACATATATTATGAATTATTAAATGCGTTTTTTAACCTAAATCTACCTAAAGGCAATTTTTTAAACCAATATAATCAAGCCGGTAATTTATTTAGTTTCATTAGTCTAGTTACATATGTAAGTCATATGCATTATGTTTCATGCTATCATTCCCATAAAGATTTGAACTAAACCAACACAACAGATCATGTGAAAATAAGTTGTGTGGAAAATTGAAATAAAAACTAGTTTTAGAAGTTTATAACAGATACTTCCTGGTTGTGACGATAATTGTATGATGTAAGCTTGATAAAAAAGATAGTTTTGAGATGAACAGAAAGAGAGGCATTAGGGCCCATCTAGTGTTTAACTCTGGTATACATATGTTCATTGAAGAAGTGTCATATGAGAGGGGATGGCTAATTCTCATTCGATAAGAGTATAGATTGATTTATTATCTGAATGATATACAAAAGGTTTGAAATAGTTTTATTTGCATTATATTTGTAATAGACTTTCATAAGCGTCTTTAAGAGGTGCAAACTCGGTCTTACATTTTTTGAAATAGGTATAGTATATAAAATAAATATACACCCATACGTACCATAAAATGAACTTGGCAATCACACTTACAGAAATTGGCTTTGTATATAATCATTTTAAGCTCTAAATTAAAATAAATATTATCTAACAGTAGCCGAATTGATTAGTATAGTCGACTTAGGAAAACCTAAGAGTAATTGTTTAAAAGGGCATTATATTAAATTATTTTTATGAATAGAACAAAAATAATATTACATAAATTTTTAGATATTAAATATTACATTATTTAAAACAAATTACTAATGGAAATCTACTTTTTTTTAAAGTTAGCCTAAATTCAGGTTTAAACATGGTTATTAAAATAAATTTAGTAGCTAAGATTGTTCCTATTGAGTAATAATAAAGAAACAATGTTATTTTTAGCTTTTGATATTTCATTTTATTAAAGAAATATGTGATATAGTTATTGAGGCCGAATATCTAATGGAATATAAATAAAGGGTGAGATTAATTATTTCGCAACCATAGTCTAAGGTATTAGTATGCCCATGACAAAAATCCTAAGCTTTTCAGAGGTGATTCTATTTCATTTGAAGTTAACTGTTTCAACGTTTATACGTAAGACGAAGCAAGAAATTTGACTAAATGTTACCTATCAGGTATATTTATATGATAAATAGCTCACAAGAGGTGTTAATGGTGTATATATGTCAGTGGTATCTATGATCAACACGTCCAACACATTTAAAAATATTGATTTCAAAGATTCATATTAAACTGATATATTTTATGTTATCTGCATATCCTCTTTTATTATCTTATTAAAGGAAAACTGATTATTTATCTTCTTTTGCGGGAAGTTTGCTCTCGTCCATTTTTTCGTTAAAGTGGTCCAATTTGTCATTGCAGGTAATAAGTTCATCTGTGGAGTTGACATATTTCTCATTGCTTGTTTCCATTTCATCGTCGTACAATATTTTATTCCAAGGCTGTTCTTCTGCCGAGCCGAAGATTAAATATAAAAGGAGCGGAAATGCAGACACAGCAGCAGAAATATAGAATACAATACTCCATGCAGTCAAGGTGTTCTGAAATTAAATGTTATATCAACATTATATACGCACTACTTATATAATAATATTTAGCACCGCGTCTTACTACCCGTTTGGGTTATACGCTTTTAAGTACTAATTACACTAATGGATTAGGAATTGGGAAGGTTGAATTAGATGAAGTAAACCCACATTTGCGTGGAGGGAGAGTGGAAAACCATTTAGGAAAAAACCACCCCCAGTTCACCCGACCGAGATTCGAACCTCGATTTCCCCGTCCTCAGCAGTCGAGCTAAACACGACAAGCGCGTTAGCCAACTACGCCACCGAGGCGGGTCACTACTTATATAGAAAGTATCTTCAAGAACATGTGTGGGGGCACATTATTAATTATTGGACATTATTGTACGTTAATGAGTTAGGGCCAGTTTCATAATAAGACTTAGTACGCTTCAAGTGCGGTGATGCATTAAATAAAGGACTATTCCTTCCGGGATCAGAATGGAATAGGATAGTTTTACATGTGTAGCTGCCCTTATTCTAATCTGGTTTAGGTGTGTGTTATCTTATAGTTAATATAGCACCGCATCTGAGGTTTAATAAGTTTATGAAACCAACCCTTTGTGTTCTTTCAATATGGGAAAGATAACTCATGTAACAAGATTTCATGTTCATATTATTATTAGCACCGCGTCTTACTACCCATTCGGGTTATACGCACTTACGCTAATGTGTAATGGTAGGGTGATTGTGAGATGAAATTAAGGACCTACAGTTTAACGTGGAATCCGAACCACGGTGGAGGCCTGGCATTCCCCACATTCACAAGATGTCTTGTCAGAGGTGAAGGAAGGGTTTGGTAATCAGATAAATCTTTGCCGGGACCGGGGATTGAACCCCGGACGCCAGCACAGAAGTCTGACACCTTACCCCTAGACCACCAGTTCACCGATTTCATGTTCATATGCTTTCCTTAGTTTGGATAGTTAATTTTAATGTTTTATAAATATTAACTAAATATGGAACTGATTAACTAAATATGGAGCTGACCTTATGGAAGGGACTACAGCTCAATTAATTTAAATTGGTTAAAAAAATTACACCTTGACGCAGAAATCGAGCCCGGTTCCTTTGGTTTAGCGCGCCAATGCGCTACCACTTAACTATCCAGGTTTCACCCCGTGCTCAGAGTCATTCTACAATCATAGATTAAGGCTGGGTCTGTGATGGACGTGTGGAATTGTCAGATAAACATGAATTACCAATAGTATTGCGAGCTATCCGATACCATAACCAACTGCGACTTGGGAGAACTTTTTAAAGTATTTAGCACAAGAGTATTATTTTCAAATATATATTTTAATGAATATCAAAACACAGGCTCCCCATCATTGTAATCATGGCTCTGACCATATAAAAGGAACAACATTACAATTAATTTCGATTCCCGTGTTAAGGTGTAATTTTTCAACTAATTTAAATTATTGAACTGTTTTCCCTTCTATAATGACACTGCTGTAATTAAAATTATTTTAATCCTGTATGTTAATATTTAAAGGTGTTTTTATTTGTAATATTTTGTCAAGACTTTAACTTTGCTTTTAGCTTCAAAATGTATTTTTTTTATATTTCTCAAGAATACTTATATTTTTCAGTATTTCTAGGATTTTATTTAATTGTTAAAATATCTCAAAGTTTGAATTTTGATTTTTAAAAATATACCTAGATTAATTAATGATCTCTAAAGATACATTCTTGAGTGTTACTGTAAAGTATAACGTTAGAGTTGAAATTATTGAAATTAAAAACTATAATTGCTATTACCAAGTATAATCCCCCTTCCTTTATAAAAATTAATATAGGTCAAATCTAGTGTTTGATATTTCAATGGTAAATATACAGCATTATTAATTCTTACCTTGTTTTTATCAGCACAATAAATGTATAGTAACAAGTTATCTAGAAAAATGGTGTTATATAAAATATATCAAAAATATTTAAATAAAATATAGTTCTAAAATTATTAACAGATTAATTTAAGAATAATTTCTATTGAAAGTAGTTTAGAGACAGTGCAACTACATCAGCATTTAATTAGATTTGGAAACCTACATAAATAGATCATATAGAGAACCTTTAAACTGCATTCAACAAAGTTTTAGACTAAGATCTCACGAAGCTGATAAATCAGTCTATTGCAAGATTGATGTTCTGTGTGCAACACAAACAAGTAGTGATATGAGGTGAAAAAAAATTGTAATACATCTAATATATAGCACCCTAGTTAAATGGTAGGAATTTTAAATCTTAAGTAATATGATTAGTACATGTGAACATAATTATAAGGAGTCACTCTGAATGAACTCATTTTACTTAATTATGGTGCTAACCTTAAACTCTTTGTTTGAAAAAGTTAAGACATTAAAAATAACATTACTCATTTGTTGCTTTGTGCAAGAAGTCTGGAGGGAATTAATTTGTATTAATTTGTTTGTATATTGTATGAAACTGACAAGGGTTTCTAACTAATGGTAGATTTTGTTTGAACTTACCACTTCCGTTATCATGTTGGCTAGTAAAGGCGCAGAAAATCTTATTATTCCAGCAAGCGTTCCAACAAACGCACTTATTGAGCCAGCGAAATTTGGTCCAAGGTCCAAATGGTTTATGAAACTGCCACCATAGTAGGCGCCATTAAAGAACATTGCCACAACTAAAACAGCAACAATTGCTACGTGGTCACAGCCAAGCTGTGGTATAAGGATCATCATTACCGCGGGTCCCAGAGTGGCTGAAACAACCAAAACAATATCTTTGAAAAATATTATCTTCACTAAACAAATAGATTTAAAATTATATGAATCTATATTATTATTATTTATATTGCTGCACACATCAACGGGCACAATCTAACACAATCTTTCTTGTGGCCAGCCTGTATATGGCCGTAATGACTTGACAAATGAAGTGAGGTTGGCGCGGAATTAATGTTTTTTTTGTATAGATTGCATAATGTATGCGTTGTGGTATTTAAATTAATAAAACAGTTTATTATATTTAGATTAAAATATATTATGTTATTTTTCTGCTGATGTTTCACTTTATAAACGGCACGCGTATTAGATAAAATTAGAGTGGTTTTCAATAAATTTCTTGTAAATTCACATTAACACTTTCGATTAAGGTTCACTTACTTCATTTTTACATTTTCATTGTATTATACATGTAGTTGCATTTTTGGATTGCGTATTAAAAATTGAAAATTCTTTGATGATTGTGGTAACATTTATAAACTACACTCGCTCGAGAAGCTTGAATCACAGAGAGATTACTGCTTTTCTCAAAGACATTTGTTGTGAAAATAGTACAATTTTGAATTATTATAATATAAGGCAGCTTAGCTGTGGTTGAGTTTAAAATGATATTGGGATTTGAGACATGAAATAAAGATTTTCCTTTAAATTAAAGATCAAGACGTCTCGCTTTTTGATGTTTCTACCTTGTGTCATGATCTGGCACAGATATAACAGAACACATTAAAGATTTTAATATTAAACTACAAGGACAAAATAAGCTAATCACTGATATTATTGCGTATATTAACGTAAACTTAAGCTTTGGGAAACTCAGATTAGTGTAGGAAATCTTGATCACTTTCCCAATTTAAAAGTTTCAACTAAAGAAGAAGAAATAAACTTGTTGGATTTTATTCGAAAATAGCTATGTTAAAAGACGATTTCAACAGGTGGTTTGAATGTTTCATAAACACATGGAATATATTTCAAATATATTCAAATCTAGATTGTCCTACAATGCTGACAACGGGGTGGCATAACCCTCTGCTCCACAGGGTTTTTAATACGGGTGGGCCCATTGGTAAAGTGAAAGGGAACTTTAAATCATTATAAATTTGTTGTAAATAATTATAATCAAATAACTTAGGTCCCGATTATTGACAATTTAGTTAGTTGAAAACTATATTTATTATAAAGTGTTGTAAATTATAAATAAACTATAGAATTATTTCCGTTATTTCATTCAGTTTTAAATAGCGCATCTTTTTTTTTTATCGTCATGCACTTAATCTGACAGAATGATAACGTTCCCAGCACAAAATCGATATTAAAACAATCATTATAAGGTGTGATTACTAAATTAGTTATTATTTAGAACTATTAATTATTTTTATAACATTTATTAAGGTCTTAGATGACTTGGAAAAGGAGGCCCGAAATTAAATCTTGAGGGAGGAGGAGCTTAATCTGTTACGCCACTGTGACAACGCAACTGGAGAACTTCAGCTTTAATAGATTTTCAGCGTGATTCTTTCCTAAAAAAAATTCTACAGCTGCATTCTGAGTTTTATCATTTTGTTTCAAAAGACAAATACGTAAACATTCATAAGCTAGCCACATGATTTTTATCTTTAATCCGAACAACATACTAATGTGGACAGTAACCTTCAAAAAATAAATGAAGTAAAATTCCTTGAAAGGAATATGTTGACATTCCCGTGTGCTAACATTTAAAAGTAGTATGTTAAAAGAACATTATTTCAAATATCGACAAGCGTGTGACACAAAAGCGGAAACAAATTTTTTTTACGATAATGTAATATTTTCCTCACCGTGTCAAGTTGGTAATAAAGATTCAAGTGAAAATATAATGTTACATAAAAATGAATGGATTGTTTTCAGTCATACAATGTGATAGAAATAATATTAACTGATGACACATTTGTTTTTACTATTTTGCGACTATCCCAATCTAGTGCAAAGCCATCGGTGTAGTTTTATAAAGTTTATATTTATTCTTAAGAAATTCATGCAACCCCATAAGTTCCTTCGAAACTTGAAAGTGGCCCTGCCAATGGTTTTGAATTTGAGACCAATGGACTCTCACCACCTAACTACTAATACTTTATTTAGCTTGCACAAAAATGAAACATGGCTTTATTAGATTTATTAAATAGATAAACACATTTCTTAGATTTGATTACACACGCTGTTGTGATTTCCTAACGTAACTTTACTACACTCATTTAAAAAAACACTATATTTGGCCTTTGTGTAGCGTAAATTTAATAAATTGAAAATTCTGTTGCAATGATTTGATTTTATTATTTATATTATGTATAATTGTATCATATTCAAACATATTATTACATCACTAGAATATTGCCTTAATAACTTGGACAAGGACTGATTCTAGAATTGAACCGACTTGCCCTACCTATCAAAACTGAGTGCACATTTTAACCCATGTTCAGCTACATTTTAAACAAGAGGGGTCGCTCGAGTTAATCGGCCTAACCTTATTTATTACCTAAGTTTGACCATGTATTACCAGTCATTACATCCCTACCCTTTTTTGCATTGTTTGAATTAGCATCAAAAGGAATCTGCTAAGTTCAAACTGAAGAGAAGGTTCTCGAAGATTCTTTATTTCTCCTTCATATAATTTAGGCCAGCGACTCTGTTTCATCATCTTGTAGACCACCTACCCCCCTCAAACCATACACATACACATACACACACACAAAGGAAAAGGAAACAAATTAACTGACGCCTTCTCACTCTTTAAATAATACCGACAAAATTTCCCTTTCAAATTATTCTAAGTGATCAACATTTATTTTATAATTAGAAAGTGTAACTTATTATTCTAAAACCTAATCATACATACTAGCATTTAGTTTTTGCCTAAGGTCATTTAGATAAAATCATAGAGCAAAGGGTAGCTAATTGCTATCTTTAGTATGCTTAAAGTATAATGTATTAAACAATAATTTCGCCAAACAAATTTTACCTAATTATAAGCAAAAATATATTTAATAGGCTTAGTAAATAGCATTCCTTTAGTTTTCACACGTTTTTTTGACCACCTTTTTGCCATAGTCTCAGTTGAAATTATTATAAAAGTTATATAATGCTTTTAAATGTGTTTAGGTCTACATTAATAAGATTGATAAATATATAATTGGTAGGTTATAATTATTAGCTAAAAGATCAGGACTCATTTAGAAAATACGTTAAAGTGATTTACCATATTGTTATTATAAAATATATATTTTTACATTCATAACTAAAACCAATCATGGTGAACTTATTAAAATAATTTCTGATTTTCTAACTCCATTTAAATTATTGAATATCTAATAAAGACCTAGATGAATTAATGTTCAAATCACCTGGTAGTTACATTATTTATATTAATTCCATATCAAGTAACCTAATTTGTAAGCCATATTAAAACCATTAATTTCTCTGCTTTGAATTAGTCAAGTAGTTATATTAACAACTGCTCTATCAGTAGATTTTAATGCGGCTGGAAGACAAAGTATTACAAAATCAAATAATTGAGTGAGCATAGCAATGAAAAAAGAAAATTCTGGGAGCTAAAGGAGGAGATGGATATCAGGTCACATGGGCGATCCAAGTTCACTGACAAAAGGAATGGATCTGTGGTAATACAGAACACATAATAATAATAATAATAATAATAATAATAATAATAATAATAGCAAGGTCCTGTTTTAATTTGACCACTATGCATTTTGTTTGTATATATATATATATATCAAGATGTTTGTTTCAAGATAGCTGTAGATTTGAAATTCAGATTTAAAGAAATTTTGCAAAAATATTCTTTTTAACTAGGCCAAAAAACGTATGTACTGTACGTCATCTAAAATAAGTAATACGGATTAGTTTATCTCGATATAAAAGCTAGCGTTGATTGAATTGTGTATATGCTTAAAATAGTATTCATTGAATGAGTTTTGATGTAATATTTTATTTTTGCAAAACGATTTGAATATTAGCATTAAAACACTACAGTTAAACTGCCCATCCAATACACATATTTCCTATGTAGATATGGTGCAAATAATAGGTATAGTTGTTTTATTTAAATAAATCATATTTTAAGTAAAATATACACAAATTATATTATATTCAAAATTAATCAAACATTATAATATATTAAATATCTATATCCTGATAAATTATATAAAAAATTATATATTTTATTGGCCTATATATAATAATGTTATATATATATAAATATATATATATATTTATATATATATATATATAAATATTTATATAATAAATGTTATTTAGATCTATTTATTTATTAAGTAAAATCTAGACTGAATTTAATATTAATATATAATACAGATTTTATTTCCCGTTTTAACTTACCAATAGTATTAAATACCTTGTAGCATGATAATGTACTCAGTATTCCTCTATCTTTAATAAAATGAGACAAGATCGCACACATTACGTTGCTGGTCAATTGAGCCAGCGGGGGTAGTGCAGATAACAAACTCGTCTGGAGAAGAAAAAACAGTAACATTTTTAAAACATTCATAGCTCCTAAGCAATTTATATAGTTTTTTTAATAAGTCAGGCAGTTTTATTTTAAATTCTAATTAGTAAGATGTTAAAATTCTATTGAACTAAAATCAAATAACTGATTTTTCCGATGACCTCTATAAAAAGTATGAATCATTGAAAATATTCCCTAGGGTTTCTTACCGTATTAAAGTAAATAAGAATATTAACATTACAAAGTAAATTTGATATTGAAAGCATTTGATATTTATATTTCAATGGATTCTATCCTTAAATATCATTGAAATTATATGTTAATATTTTATTAAGTGTATAATATATATATATTTATATATTTATATAAAGTAGCAATGTCCTTAAAGCAGATAGTTGAATCCAAAAATAGCGTTTATATTAATTGAAAGGCTCATATTTGAAAAAAATAAATTGTATGGTAAGATTTTTGAAACAAAATATAAGGTATATACATTGTTGTAGAAACACAACACTAAATATCATAAATTATTTCATATACACTGTTATTTACTTAATATATGGAATTAAGTATTATGAATATTGTTAAAGAAATGTTGAGGAGAAGAGTAACATCTTTGTCCTTCAAAGAGTATAAGAAACAAATTAATTTTCAAGTATCTGAATTAATGTATATATATTTGATTGTATCTCAGATATTTTTGGTTTTATAAAAATATATTTCAAATAAAATATATCAATCATTAATATTTCTAAAACTTTAGAATAATAAGTTATATCGTATCTCAAATAGTTGAGGAGAAATTATGAAATTGGAAATTTTCCCAAACTTAAATTATCCTCAAATTTATTTTCATGAGAAATTGGGAGTTGCCATATTGTTTATAATCACAAACAGTGTCTAGACATAAAATTTAATACAAATCGTAAAAGTTTTTTCAATAAAATAAATGTTTTCTTATTTTGCTCTTAACCTTAAGTTTAG
Source organism: Timema monikensis (assembly GCA_902151445.1). NCBI lineage: Eukaryota > Metazoa > Arthropoda > Insecta > Phasmatodea > Timematidae > Timema > Timema monikensis. The sequence goes on along the minus strand of CABFVZ010000002.1, from coordinate 859,023 downwards.
TGATAGATAGGCTATCTAATTCCAAATACACCTCGGTAAGAACTTATTAAAACTCCAGATACAAAATTTAAACTAAATCGGTTAAATAACTTCGCTTCTAGGCTAAGGTAGAGACAACAGACAGACAGACAGTATTTCAAAAACAGCTTTTTTTCAGGGAGTTATGAAATGTCGACATTTATCAAAATTTCGAGTTTGATTTTTTTTGACGATCACAATACCTTATGTCTGAAATGTCGAGGGAAAGTAAAAATTTAAATATTTAATGCCTTTAAATTTGTAGTAAATCACTACTATAATATTTACTTATATAATATATCCATCCATTCCTAAATATACAACAATTTTATTAAATAAACAAATATAAAATAATCCTAATTTACCCATACAAGTATCCTCTAATTAAATTTAAGTATAAGAAATAACCAGACCATGCTGAGTCGATTTTGTTGTTAATTTGATACTTCAATTGTGTCCAAGAATATTTGGACACTGTTTCTTGGGTCCCTATCAGCCGTGACACAACGCGTCCTCAGGTTAATGATAAAGGATATGTAGAGAAGCTGCAAATATTTTGAATAAGCACTCGCGGACAGCCGATGGAAATTGTCCTCCATCTTGGGGCTTGGGTGTGGGCGTGATGAGATCTTATCGTAAAAATAAATAATGAAACACCCAAAAGTTAGCCATTCCTCTTCCTCTGGTAAAATATTCCGGGTATAAAATAGTCCCCCAATCTGTTATCCAGGCTACCAATAACAATATACGATTAGAAGATTAAGCCTACATACAGGAAATTTATGCACTTACTAGGTCAGTATGTTCTTGACACCTCACCTGATTTCGAGAAATGTAAAGATCAAAACAATAATTTAAACAGCTGTTCTTTATGGGTATGAAACAATGTATTTTACCTTAATTGACAAAAACAGATTTAAAATGTTCTTAAACAGGGTGCTTGGGAATATATTTTGTTCAAAAAAGGAAGAGGATACTGGAGAGTGTAGAGATAAGGATGGGCAGGATATGTATTGCAAATGGGAGAATCTAGGACCAGGCTCAGAGTAATGAATGGACAACATTAAACACTATCAATTAAATAAATATTTGCAATAGTTTAAAATGTACAGTTTCTAATTTCTGCTTACTGGTTTTAAGACATAGTTCTACTATTCACTTTCCTTAATCTAATTACTAATAAATGTATTATAAAGACGACAGACCTCAGCAAGGTTTTTATATTTAAATCAACTCCTATTAGAGGGATTGAAATTGCTTTGTGGTTTCTTTTACTGTTCTGCTATGGCTGTAATGGAATATTGGATAGCTCGACTCCAAAATGACATAAATTAATTATTCACCCAATATACAGGTCAAATAAACTGAAAACCATTTTGGAAATAACTTGAGCTTTAAAGGAGTGTATGAATGTGAACTCGATGATTAGTTACTGTCTATTTATTTTGTTCTGTTCCATAAAAATAATAATAAATTATTAATGAAATATGTTTTTTCTTGCTTTCCTTATTACAATGTTTTAGATATTAAATAATTTGTTCATTGCAATTAATTGTGTACAAACATGATTTATATATTATTTTTTAACTTGCAAACTAAGGTTTTTCATGTATTTTAATGCTAACCTGTTTGAGGTGTCGACTGTTAGTTAGGACATTAATAAAGGAAAATTAAATAACATATGGTTTTTTTATTACACCTGATATGTAGGTTATTGGCCAGATCTTATTTCACTTTCAGGGTACTAATGTTAAATATATCAATACCTGTTTTATGTTGTAATTCAACACTTTAGTAAGGTATAGAGGAAGTTCCGTTCCTATTGTGAAACTAATCCAAGCAACAGCCAAATTCACGGAAATGTGAGCCCAAAAAGGAGGGCACGTTATGATCTTCAGCCATGGAGCCACAGGAACTACCTGAAGTAGACGCAAATTAAAACAATTTACACACCATACCAGCAATGTAAAAAAGTCTTAAATAAAATACATAACAATTATTTCAGATTCTAAAAGGTGATTAAAGTTAGGGTATTTAGAATATTATGATGAGTTTTTTTTTTTTCAATTAGCAAATACGTTTGACATGTCAAAAATTTAATTTATAATGAAAGATTGAAATCAGTGAAATTATAAATAAATACATCTTATTTCAAGTCTGAGATAGCCCGCAACTGGCATTATAATTGATTGCTTGTTATTGTAAGAATTGAGTTTCATTACCTGATAGGGTTTCGTGAGGATATGTGAGAACCCTCTAAATGGGTTCCTTCTCTACTTACCTTCAAATGCAGATAAATTAACCCTAAATCATAACTTACTCACAACTATCACATCTTATTTATTAACATTATAGCCCTAAAACCCAAAAATTTAATGAAACGAATTTAAAAAGCAATAGGATATTATGGATATAATATGACATAATAAAAATATTGGTTATTTTATGAGATATAGTCTTTATTTTTGAACACATAATGGTATCAACAAACTAACAAAGTGAGTAAATAATAAAGAACTACTTTGACTATCATATAAAATGATGAATACACACTAATAATATTCAGAAACAATATTCACATCACGGTTGAGTTTATATTAATTAGGATGATAGTAATTAATAGTGAATATTAAGAAATTAATGTTGTTTTTCTAAATATTGTGCTTTAATAGTTTAAAATTTAAAAATTTGTTTTTAAGTTGTGATAAGATATACGTCAAATACCCATGCAGAGCGTCATCACACTTCCAAGCTCTAGCCCCAGCAGGCTTTTTATAATTTTCTTGTCCGCACATTATATTAAATTATATTACGCATCTGGAAATGATTTTTGCCTATACCGTATACATTTATAGTACCGTAGTCGACTTATATCAACTCAGACATCGATATAGACTTACTTTGTTATATTCATGTAGTGTACACTCCGTTTACTCTGAAAGGTAGCAGTCCTACCTTGATCTATTAGTATTACAGTATAACCTTTATCTCATAAGTTACGTCAAAATGGTACAATTCAAGGTAATCTTGCTAACTTTCAGGTTAAACGAAGGGTAAATTAGCCTTATGACCCAAATACAAGTAGCTTTGTAATCTCAAAAAATAGTGACAGTTTAAGAAATGTTCAACTTCATTAAACTAAACAATGTATAGGACGTGCTTATGTATATTAGAGTGTGTGTAATTTAGTGTATATGTGACATTTTTAGACGTCCATAGGATACAAAATAATTATTAGGGTGTTTGGGAATAATCTATATTAAAATAGAGCATTTTAAGATAATGTATAAGATGATTTTATTTTTATACAATTAAGGTGATAGGTATAAGTACTAAAGTATGAGTAAAAAATGTATAATATTACTTATACGGTCATATTCTACTGTTAGTACTAAGTGGAGACGACTATAGAGACATTTCAAAACAACATAATTTATATTGCTACAAATAAATATTAATAATGTGTAGCCTACCTTGTCTTCTATCTTTATTGCAGTCAAGAGATAATCTCTTTCTTCTTCTGATATTCTAGGATGCTGGCTTGGAGAGTTATAAACAAAGTACATCCAAGAAACAAAAAAAGGAAATGTTATTACTCCATTCAAATAAAATACGCCTTTCCAACCAAAGGCGTCCACAATCTGTCCTGCAGTAAACATTGCGAAGAGGGTTCCAAAAATTTGTGCTGAAGGAAAAAATAATAATTATAAATATTGTAATTTGATTATTAAATAAATTGGGTTATCAGAAATATGTCAACATCAGTTATAGAGAGATAGCATGATAATGTTATTGTAATAAATCAAGTGGCAAAACTAGAGTGAGGTAGATGGTGTTCATACATTGGACGTTATATGTATCAGCAATTTTACTAAAAAGATTTAAATTAATTTTTTGAAACAACAAGAGTCTACGTTGATTTATTATTTTTCAACAGGTATTAAAATGAGCAAACCATATAAGATTTCACCTCAATTTACAAACCCGTTTCTAAGAGGCACCATTTATTTTCTCGATCTCTCTGCCATAAACCTCCATCAACAACTGTTACTACACTGATAATATTATTATACATACATACACACATACATACATACATACATACATACATACATACATACATACATACATACATACATATTTACATACATACATACATACATACATACATACATATTTACATACATACATACATACATACATACATAAATACATACATACATACATACATAATACATACATAAATACATACATACATACATACATACATACATACATACATACATATATACATACATACCTACATAATGCATACATACATATATATATACATACATACACACATACCTATATAATACATACATACATACCTACATAATGCATACATACATATATATATACATACATACACACATACCTATATAATACAAACATACATACATACATATATACATACATACATACATTAATACATACATACATCATAAATACATACATACATATTACATACATAAATACATACATACATACCTACATAATACATACATATATATATATACATACATACATACACACATACCTACATACATACATGCATACATACATACATACATACATGCATACATACATATATACATACATACATACATACCTACATAATACAGATATATATATATATACATACACACATACATAATACATACATAAATACATACATACATACATACATACCTACATAATACATATATATATATATATATATATATATACATACACACATACCTACATAATACATACATACATACATACATGCATACATACATACATACATACATACTTACATACATACATACATACATACATACATACATACATACATAAATACATTTATTCATTTAATATTATTTATTTTTATTCACCTCTTCAACTTAATACCCCTCTCATCATAGTACATAAGTAATACATTATTTAAATTAATTAAATTATCAGTGGACCTTTAAGAATATTTGCTTTGCAGTTCCAATCAGTCAAAAATAGTTTCACATATTATTTGTATCATTTTTAAATACCTTGTAGTCTTAACGATTTTTTCAATTTAATCATTGTATACGAAAACGGCCCCATCATTAGGCCCAGGCACTTTCAACAAACACCTTAAACATATCTTAATATCCTCTCCAAAATAAGCTTCGATACTCACCCGTAAATACAAAAGCAGCCAATTTGGTTCTTTCTTTTTTTTCTAGCCAACGAACAAAAAGGATACTGAATCCTGGTTGAACTACACCCTGGAGAAAAAAGAACATGACTCTAAGAACTGTATATATATACATATATATATTATAATATATATATATATTATAATATATATATATATATATATAATGTTAGTTTTGGGGGCTTATATACACTTTATAGCTACAGGGAGACACCAACAAATGGTTTGAAAAATAGCTTAATAAATTATAAATCAACTTCAATCGCATAGTAAATTATTGGTTTTATCTAGTTATGCCAAAACAAAGGTATCGCCTTATTTCCTTTTTGTTATTGAGCTATGTCACTTTTAATATAAATAACACTGACCTTTAAATGAAGTGGATATTACATCACGTGAAATCAGAAATCTAATTTATATTATTAAATAATAAGCAACACTAATGAGATTAACAGATCAAATGAAGCCCCACCTAAAAGGTGTTCATTACAACTCAAATAGTAACCGAATAAAGTGAACCGTAATTACATTAACACTTTATAGTCCCTTTGACCAAGAATTTATAAAATAGCTTATCACAGTTCTAGTGGACACTGATATGATCCTAGTAGGCCTGATAGGTAATTAACTTTTTGTTGCTGTGGAGTCATCAGAATATACAGTTTTAAGTATCTAGGCGTAAAGTCTAGATGTGAAGTACAAGTTGTATTTTTCTAGATCAACATATTCTTACTCATTTCGGTGACAGCATAGTTTAAGGTGCTAACCTCACAATAGCATGGACGGCTGAAGATGGGGAGATTAGGTTTCAATACCAGTCAGGTATGTTGAGGATGTTTTTCAAAATGGTTTTCCAATCCCCCTCTACGCAAAAGTTGATACACATCCTCTAAATTAATCATCCTAATCCCTAACAAATTTGTGTATTTAGTACATAAGCATATAACACAAACGGCTAGTTAAACACGGTAAAAAAACATAATTTTTATATTTTTTCGGGATATTATTTGAATTTATAAATTAAGATTTAAATAAAATACATTAAATTATGTTAAAAATCGTTAACTCTCTTATATTTAATTATATATTTATAGATTTGAGTAACAATTGGCATGTGATGTGATGGTAAAATATTATAAATGTATTATATATTAATTTTAATTACAAAAACGCATATATTTTTATTTAAAAAAAGCTAAGAATAAGTATACCGATAGTTTAAGTGTATGAATACAGCAAATTAAATTTTCCGAATAAATAGAAAAGTAATAGAATATCTTTATAACTATTATGTTTCATATCAATCTTATTAACGTCTTAATTTAAGCTATTACGTGTGAAGAAGTTATCTTGGAAGAAACTTATTACCGGGGTTTGTAGGTGTGAAAATAAGATGTATACATCTTATTAAATCATTCCATGTTCATACGTTTGAGATTAAAACCTTGTTCCACATAATATACTCTACTATGAGACTGACAACTTAGAACACGTTACCAAGAAAATGAATAGTGAAATGATTTTAAAATTATAATTGATTGAAATAGTCTCTAATTATAATATTCATTGTGAACTTGCATTTAATAGCCCTTGAATGAGAACGACGGTAATGTATAGCCAAACGTGGATATGCATGAAGGTTGGCTGCACGAATTCCAATAGGCCGGATATAAGGAAGGAGTATCCCACAAGTCTCTTCACACCAAACACCTCGCACAACCTTGCTGAGACTAAAAGAGACACAAGCGTCCCAAGAGAAGAACCTGTCAAGACCATAGTTTGAGTAGCACCATCCCATTCAAACTCTCCAGACTGTAAACAGAAAAAAATTAACTTAAGAGTTATGATTATGTCTAGTAATAAGCCTGTCTCATCGATTTTATTGAAATTATTGAAAGCACGGCAGTAGCTGGGAGCGAAGGGGGTTTTGGGGGTTCAAAGCCCCCACGAAATTTTATGAGCAAAATATATATGGCTTTACTTATGGTTCAAACAATATCAAAATTAAGACACAAAACAAATTTGGGGGCTGTGTTACCATAAAAAGCACTTCAGAGATCTTCTAGAGGTAGGGGGTTATTTTACCACGAACAAAAACCCCACTTCAGAGAGCTTCTAGAACTGTTTATAATTTAGAATTTTGTATAACTTTCAGCAATTGGGGATGTGTCCACCAAACCCCCCTTGAAATTAGTGGCTGGCTACGGCTTTAATTGAAATGTTTAGTTGAGCTTATGAGCAAACTGCTGTACCGTAACATTGTAAGACTCGTTAGAAGAGGACTCCACAACACACACGTCCAGGCCATGATTATTTCCACCGACAACGGTAACCCTCAGAATCATGGAAGCAACGGCAGTTGGGCTGATGGATCCCATGAAAGTTAAGAGGAAGAGTGTGAAGCAGCTTTCTGCTACGAAAACGTAACGTGCAGGAACGTTTCTCCACCATCGTGCTGGAAAAAAAGTGTCAATATACATAATATAACACGAGCGGTGAGTCACGGCCAGTTCACACCTCACTCTAGAAATTGACATAGTATAAATAGGATATTGGGGTAAGTTACTGGTTAGACAAAATTATTCAATAATGTGTTTATTGAGAACAAAACTAAACACAAAATATTGAAATATACGTGAATAAACACTCATTGATTTGTTGTATATAAAGACACAATAAATTAACAAATTAATAAAAAATAAATAAAAAGATAAATAATATTGACATCACTGTACTTATAGTAATACTCTATATTTGCCCATACTTTCAATACCGTCTATGTATATGTTTCCAGTAAACTCATAAATTACTTATTATATCTAGAAGAGACATCTTTTGTTTTGCTCCTTAAATGTAAGAATGAGGGATAAGCTAAATACCATCACACTGTCTCATCAGCGAATGAAGCAGTGTCAAAAAACTGACTGTTAATGGGGTTACTTTTACGTTTTAAATATGTAATAAAATTCATATATATTAACTCTTAATGTAGTACAAAACTTCCTTGTGTAGCGATTTTTTTTGTAGCAATTTTCAGTCGTTGGTGACCTGGTGGTCTAGGGGTAAGGTGTCAGACTTCTGTGCTGGCGGCCGGGGTTCAATCCTCGGTCCCGGCACAGATTTATCTGATTACCAAACCCTTCCTTCACCTCTGACAAGATGTGTATTAATCACAACTTGTGAATGTGAGGAATGCCAGGCCTCCACCGTGGTTCGGATTCCACGTTAAACTGTAGGTCCTTCATTTCCTCTCACAATCACCCTACCATTACACATTAGCGTAAGTGCGTATAGCCCGAACGGGTAGTAAGACGCGGTGCTAATAATAATAATTTTCAGTCGTTTTATTATTTATATAGATAAAGCTAGGTTTACATGCATGCGTGTCATTTAGCTAATAGTGTACAATGCATAACACACAATGCGCAAATCATAAAGGGAAAAATCGCACTGCGTCTTACTAATTATTCGTGTTAAAAGCTTATGTACTAATTACACTAGTGGGTTAGGTACGAAAAAGGTTAAAATTAGAGTATGTGTACCAACACTTGCTCGGAGAAAGCGTGGGAAACGATTTAGGAAAAAATCACCCAAACTACACCCGACCGTGATTGAAACACTATTGGAACTCTAGTCTATTTCAAGAGTAGCGTCTAGGACTAGGTGGCCACCAAAACGGTTCGTAATTTAAATACGATTATTTATATTTAAATGTAGTGAATAAGATTAATTGAAACTTTTGTTCATTGCAACAGTGCCTTCTCTACACTTAAGATAAAAAAAAATTGTATGCTTACATTTTCTTCTTAAATTTAGGTATTTTATGATTTAGCTTGAAAATTAGTTTTATTTAGAGTTGTTTATTTGATTGCATATCCAACCAATTTATTTTGTTGTTCATAGAAGCAATGTGTTCATGTTCGAGAACCACTGAGTGCGCTTTTACATTTGAATCTTAATTAAGTTATGTTTCAGTTTTAGTATGACAATGCATGTAAATTTTCCCTAGCTAGGTTTGTTTCATTGTTAATAAATTTAAACGATTTATTTTTGTGTTCATTGCAACAGTACCTCTACGCAAGAAAAACACTTTTTAGTGTGCTTGAATTGTCTTTATAAATTTACGTATTTTTCGATTATTTTATGTATTTGCCTATAAATTTGATTTAATTACTTTAGTTTCTTCTATAATGAATCATCTTTATTTTTTTGTTATCTGAAACATGGGCTTACGTATGAGAACCATCGTAACCGTGCTCGTTCTCACACTATTATAATAAGTGTGTTTGTTTTTTCTGTTATTTTATGGGTTTGCTTTCAATTGTTTTTATTTATTTTGTTTGTTTTTAATAGTAAATTTAAACTATATTTTGATGTTCACTGCAACAACCCCTTATCCTTGAGGATACAATAATAGCGTGCTTATATTTGTGTCTTGAATCTATTTAATTTTACTTTCTTGCTACCTTACAGGTAAAGAAGTTATTGTGATCATCAAAAAAATTGAACTCAAGATTTTGATGAATTCACTTCCGTCTGTCTATCTGTGCCTCGGAATAGAGCTTAAACTATTTTACTGATTGGGCTAAAACATGGCTTTCATAGGGTTGTCCTGAGGGATTTTTGGAATTGAATATTTAACCCTCAAATTAAGGATAGTTTCACTAAAGGTGAAACAAGAAAAATTTATTTTATCAAAATTGACTCAAATGATTCTGATTACATTTCAGTTCCAAGCATTGATTAATATGACAAACAAAATAGCTACATTACATTTTTCGTCAAAATGACTTTATTTGTTCTGTTCTGATGCGTAAATTCCTTTTTTTTAATCATATCTCCAAAACTCTTTGAGATATGAGATTACTGAGCATTTCAAACATGCAGGGCTATATTCACAATTAGTTTCAATATGTACGTAAATATACAATTAGTTTCAATATATACGGAAATATATGTATTTTTTTAAACATTTTGAACACAGGTAACGAATCGTGAAAGTAAAAAAACCTGGCCTGAGTTGTTGATGGATGTCGACGTTTCATGACCCCTCTAACTCTAAAAAGCGGTTTTTGCAATTTCGTTTGTCTACGTGTCTGTTTAACCCTATAGTTAAAAGTAGTTTAACAAAGGGCGAAAAGAGAAAAAAATAGATTATTTTCAAAATCGTCTCCAAACATTATGATTAAAATTCGTATCTAGGCGTTGATTAAGATTATAAATAGAAATGTTATTTTCATTTTCCCACGTAAATTAATTTTAGGGTATTTTACAGAAGCGGAAATTTCCATATCTCCATAACTATTTGACATACTAAATAGTTTATAATTGAAAAATTGTAGTACTATTAAAAATATAATGCTTTTATGAAAATTATATCGTTATAAAACCATTAGTTATTGGCAAATATAGTAATACAGTTTGGTAAACTATAGTTGTACAGAGATATTACCTAACTTTCAACATAATAATTATTTAATGTAAGTAAATAGTAAACAAATAAGTAAGTCTCTCAAAAGTTTATGTTCTTTTTCTTAAAGGCTCAGGAAATGGTTGTTCAATAGTAAATATTTACCTTTTTTTACTACTCTAAATTTATAAATGAGGAATTTAAAATCAATGCGATAACCATCAGATGTGCAACCTCTAATACAATGTCTACATTTTTAATCGGAAATTGAAATTTTAATACAAAGTGTTGATCCTTTGGGACCCAATATCGATTTTTTTTGGTCCAAATATAACAATGAGGACTTTCATTTTTTTATATAAATATATCAAAATTTAAATCCTTGAGTAAAAAAAATTGATTATGTAACTATAGCTTAATTTATACTTTTTTTTTTTTTTGCTAG
>CABFVZ010000002.1:547210-847927 GCA_902151445.1 Timema monikensis | reverse complement strand
TTTTTTTTTTTTTTGCTAGTGTATATTATTTCGTTTCATATATATTTTGAGTAAATATCTCAATGTTTAAACAATGGTGTGAGAAAGTCCGTGAGGAGTTCCGTACAATTTATCTCAGTTTAGTTTATGTTTTACTTGTAAATATAAGCTAATTTAGTTTTGTTTCTTTTTACTAAATCAACTACACAATTTTTTAGATACGATAAGTTGCTTATTTTAGAGGGTTTCTTTCAATTTACTTCATCTTTGTTTTTTATTATATTATACATATTATACTTATTACATATTATAAAACTCCAAGGTTTTTATGTATTAGGCCTACATTATTATTTTATAGAGCTTTATTTTCTATAGGAATAAATGAGATTACCAATTTTAGAATGTTTGCCTGCTTATTGTTTGTCTCTGGTAAACTCAAAAAGTACTCATCAGATCCAGACGGAACTTCAGTTGTACTCCTTTTTTCAGTGAACATTGGTAAGCTATTAAAATACGATCACGCTGTCTCATAATAGAGTAAAGTAGCGTAAAAAAAACAAGAAGGGTAAGCAGTGAACATTCGACAGAGATAGTATTGAAGTTGCATAAGATATATGAGGTGAAATATGAGGGAGAAGGGGATGGAGATGAGTCCATGTTTATTTGTTAATTTTGATGTATGCATACATACATCACTGTTCTCGAATAATTTTCATTCTTTTCTAGAACTAGAAATTATCGATGGTGTTGATGAATTGTTTAATACTATTGAATCCACGGGAAAATTATTGTCTGTATACGCTATATGACATCAAAAGATCTTTCTAATTCATTACTAATTTCTCACTTCTAAAATAGATATAATATTGAAATTTGACATAATTGTACTGTACATACATCAAAGGATATTTTAAAAAATTATAAATAAAAAAATCTGAAATTTTATAATTGGGTTCTGGGAAAGAGGATGGGGGTAGATTGTATTTGAATAAATTTCTCAGATGAGGTAGATAATTATAATTTGGTATACAGTTAGACAGCCAGCTCCAGATAGTCAATTTCATTCTTTATTCATGAAATTAATAGAAGCTAGTTGGAGTTAAGAGGGTGAGGGTTTTATTATTTACAAAATTAATATAAATACTTAACCACTTCTTAGTGTGAGTTAAAATTTAAACTTTGTGGACAGATAACGGGATCATTCCAAGTAATCATGCAGATTTGAAAAATTTTAAATTTTGAATAGAACCTCGCTAAATAGAAGAGTAACAACAGAATAAATAAATGTGGATTTTTTTTAAAGAAACAGGCAGGTAAATGAAACTACAGACAACCAAATAGTTGTTTAAATTTTTTTAAATTAAATGCGTGCATGGAGAAATATCTGAATGGAAGGAAGGGGGGATAAAGTTCCCCTAAACTAGTTTAAAAAAACTACTTCTCTCTCTGGTATAGAGTTAAACCTGGTAATTAGGTACCAAGGCCACTCCTAATTAACACACAAGTAATATGCATGAAGATGGAAGGTATATATGTATAAATAAAATCAAATGCCCTCACTTATAGTTAATTTATCCCATTTCACGATTATCTATAAGGCCTAAATTTGGCATAGTTTTACATGAAAAGATACCTGGAAAAACTAGGCAAATTTTATAATGGGGCTTTATAAACTGGGGTGGGGGATAATTAGGGTCTATAAATAAGAAAAAACTATTAGGGAAGGTATAAAATTAGATTTTTGCAGGCAGGTGGAAATACCACTTCATATAAGTAAACAAATATTTAAATATGTAACATCAAGATCAAATCTGGTAAAATGTGGATGGGAGGCTTATAATTTTCTAAGCTAATCGAAACAAATATTTAAAATGGGGGTATAAAAAATTAAACATTAAAGGAAGGTAAAGTTGCAATTCAAAACAATAAAAAAAAGCCTTATAACTTCAAATTTTGGAATGATACTATTGTAGATAGAAGAGGGTTGGATATTTACTAAAAACCACACTTTTATGAGGGATAGAGAATTCAAATTTTTTATTAATTTTGTGTGATTACTCGAAATATCCAACCAATTATTACATATTTAAATTTTATAATTGAGGGTTTGTGCAATGGGGGGATTCGTAATTCCCAAAACTTAATTAAAAAACCACATTACTGTGGTAGAAGATTGAAATTTGTCAGACAGGTATATGAGCCACTATAAAGACACTTTTATTTTCTAAACAAGCATTTCAAATTGAAGGACCAGGAAATTAGAGGACAGAGTGATCCTTATCCAAGATTTCAGAAATAATAGGATAAAACACTACTTGTATAAAAAATAATATTTACATACACGTCGAGTGAAAGCCCCAAATGACCATAATAGTTTCCAAATATTTAATTTCTTAACAAGGGGCACTAATTAGGGGGAATTAACATTTTTTAAGACCTATATAAAACAATACTTTTATTTTTGTGATATAAAATTTAAATATGCCTGGAAGGTGATGGACTACTAGAGATAGCTAAAGAATAATGAATGGTCTTACATCATATATTTGAAGTTTAATAAATAGAGGGGGCTAAGAATGTCATGCCTAGTACAAAATAAAACTTTTCGGTGTTCTATAAAATCAAAATATTTTTAAGCAATAGAAATTTAAAATTCAAAAATTGGTTCCAAATATATATGAGGGTCAAAATTTCCATAACGATATCAAATAAACAACCTCTTGGTGGGGTAGAAATTTAAAACTGGCAGGTATTTGCATGGTTCATATGTTTCATAAATTGTATATTATTTAGTTAATACACTTTGGTGAACTTTGATGCCCTTTTCTTAATTCCTCACCACACCTTAGAGAGAAGAAGTATTATGATCATCCAAAAAAATTAAGTTGAGATTTTGATTGATGCAGACATCACACGACCCCCTGAACATGAAAATTTGATTTTAATGTATTCATCTTTCTATAAGTATGTCTGTACCTCGTGCTAGGGATGAAAATATTTACACATCTGGTTATGAATTTTTATTTAGGGTTTAATTAAGATTTTACAGAGTGTTTATGAAATTGTCTATTAAACACTAAAAATTAAAGGTAGTTTGCGTAAGGGAACAAATAAAACTAGATCCAAAACTATGCTCTAATTATTTTGATTAACATTCAATTCTAGGCATGTTTAATATTTAAAATAATTGGCGAATTAATCTTTTGCATATAAAATGACTTAGAGGGTACTTAACATAAGCGGATATTAACATTTTTTATTATATCTACACAACCCTTTAAGATACGAAATAACTTATCATCGAACCGTTGTAGGACTACCAAAAATTAAAAACCTATGTTTTAAATATATATATATTCTCATATATTAAACAATATGGGTATTTGATTATTATGCTCGTTGTTATACCGAAATGTTCCTTTTATATAATTGTGTTTCTGTTACATTATAGTTATTTTTACATATCTTAGGTAAAGGAACAATTAAATCTGTATGTTGTACCCTACAATTTAATACAATACAGTTTTGAAATTTTTTCAATACATTGCTACTTCGTTTCACTTATCTTATAATCACTCCTAGGTAAATATTCCATACGTTTGTGCACTAAATTTGTGGGCAGGTTAGTGTTTGATTTATAATATATATTTATTTATAGACATAATTGCTTTTCGATTGTCTTGGTTAGATTGGTATTGTACAAGGAGAATTTATATATAGACAGAATTAGCAGCTGTACGTTTACAGTCAAGATTTGCTATATATTTTAAGTCTGTTCGATTGAATTTCTCCAACACTCTTAATAAACCTAAAAATATTAAATTTCGCATTTCGATAGGCTTATAGACAGACTAGGTTATTTTAACGACCAATTAACCAAAATTTAGTATGGGATTTCAAAATAGTAATTTGAATTATATCATAAGCTTTGTAAATAAATATATTTTTCTAAATTATTCGCTACTGTTCAATAGCTTTTTTTTTTTTTACTCTTTTGCAGCCAATGGTTTCAATCACGTCACTAATCTCAGTACCAGTCGATCAAGTACACAGGGATGGATCTAAGAAAAAATATTTTATCACTTTTAAAGTTTTACGCTACATGTTCAAGGGTCAGTTTACAAAATAATACTTTATATTAGTACCAACAGGAAAGACATCATTATATTATATGCAGATAAGTTATTATTTAATATACCATAGATAAATAAATATTTAACCCTTTTATATATTGTATCCCCATTTTAATATTATTCTTTAGTCAGCGTACTTTTAAAATTTTGTTGGAATAACTAAGCCAATAAAATATTAACTTTTAACACTAATTATAAATTTATTGCTTTTCCATGTGGATGATTTTATATTCTATGAAATAACAAAGTTACTTATAGATTCGACATGCACCCTATCTAATTTATTAATTACAAGAGAAAGTAGAATTTATTTTAATTAAACTGATTATTATAACTTAATAATCCATTAAAGCAAATGGTAGAGAGGACTGGGCATACGTATAACGTCAAATTGATAAAAATAAAATAAAATTTTTCGGCACGATTCATATACTTTTAGTTAACTTGGACTCCCTCTGGAATAACCGGAATGAGTTGGCTAGCGCACTAGAGACTTGACGTACTGGTCCACCACCAAAACTGATACATCTGCGATGAAATGTGAATATGTTCGTTTCCTAAAGGACTCATGGCATTACACACATACCTTTATTTTGTGACGAGCCTTCTGGTGAAATATCCATGTTTTTCGTTATGATCACGATAATATTTCCTATTAGAGGATTGACTTACTGTGACAACATAAATGTTCTGTATCATATATATATATATACGCTATATTATCTTTTCAAGATAATATTGAATAGCCTTGGTTAAAAGTCATGTCATATTTAGGGAAATATAAATATTTATTTGTTATGAAAATAACTACAATATAACCATAGAAATTTGCTTATAAAGGTTCACGGTGTTTGAGATTATGCACCCAGGAAGTATTTATTTAATATTAAATATAAATGATATACCTTACTTTTCGCATACTGTTTGAACAATATACAAACATAATTTAAAATATATTTTCATCGAAGTGGTGTTTATTTTCAGTGATATACCAATTTAAATTCGATAATAATACTATCGTGGGTCATATTGATCAACACGTTCCTCTCGATTTAGATTTAAATGTATGTGAGGGGGATATCAGAATTCTAATCCTGGTGTACTGAGAGGGTTATTTTCTAAATGCTTTACCAATCTACCTTCATTACAGCGAGGGTAAAAACCAGCCCTGTTGTGTAGTGGTCAATCAGTGCTACTGGCTATCAACCTAGGGGTCCCGGGTTCGATACCCGGCTGGAACCATGGGTATATTTCCTGAAAGGAAATTTATCTCAAATGTGACTAGGTTATGGTTAGTTGTGCTTAAATTAGGTTAGGAGTTTCCACTGGTTTCACACTCTCATATTTGCTCTCATCTTTAATTCATGGAAATAATGTAAAATTATTACATTCGGGCGTCTCCTAAACAACGGTACATAAGTACTGACTAATATTATCACCAACTGGGCTAAGTGTGATGTATCTCTGATAGGCATAAATAAAAAAATCAGGGTGCACATACCATAAATTTTACCTTTTTATTCCTACCCAATTTACGTGTTTAAAAGCAGATAGCAAATTTAGATAGTAGTTCACGATAAAATAAGAATAAGTTGGATATCTTGCTTCTTATAATTAATTTCAATTCCTACAAAAAGATTGATTTGATTCATAACAACCTTCCTAGAAGAAGAATAAAACACTGTTCTATTTTTTCATTGAATGTTAGAATATAAACTTTAACTGAGCTGGCTAAAATTTTGAAATAAATTATGCTATTTTAAATATATTTGTAAATTCATCTTATTTCCTACTCTTTTATTTTTAAATAGCTAGCGTTGAATTTGAACTCCAACATTTTTGTGATAATTTAATGTAAAAACCACGTTCGACTAATGATGTGTTGTAGATTATTATTGTTTATCGGTAAATATTAGAAATATGTAATAATTAATTATGTATAACTACTATTTTTGACTTTGGTAGTGTTATTTTTCCACAGTGTTATCTTTAATGAGAATAAAAGATTATATAATTGATCCTTTAATTCCTCTAAACCTTCTCTGTGTGGAGTAAAATTATTGATCCATAAATCTACATCATAGATTAATGGATGAAGTACGTAGATTAAATTGATAAATATTATTTTAATACCAACTTGCTCATTGCCGAACAATCTCAATGACAGTGGTGACAAGAGGAATTAAAAAAAATAGATATACAATAACAGTTAATGGTTATAAATAGTTGTTTGCATTATCTCGTAGTGCAGTAGTGTTTTACGTTTTAGCCATATCTTATTAACCGTCATAGATATACAAAGATAACTAATATAATTACTTAAGAATTAGAATAAAATTCTAAAGGAAATATGAGCACATTTATGTGCGTCCTCAACCTAATTTCACGTTGGACCTTTTTCCTCTTCCTGTTAATTCTTCCTGCGCTTCCGTTTCACTCTCATTACTTTCCTCTACCATGTTGAACATTTTCTCTAAATTAATATCTAATCCATAGTTCCTTTTCTTCCTTTCCTGTCTTCAACGTCCTTCCTTCTTCATATATCATTCTAACTTCTCGTCTTTTCTCTCTTTTCCCAATATTTACCTGGCTATATAACACTTTCTTACTTACTTCCACGCCCCGTTTCAGCATTTCCATCCATGTTAGCATCCTTTACTTCCTGGCTTCCTGTACAACTATTTTCTCTCGTTTCTTCTTCTCCTTATATTTTCCCTCTGTTTCCTCATGCCTATTGTTAAAACTTCTTCCGAATGCTTAATTCTTCTCCTCTACCGCTTCCTTCACCCTGTCATCCACCAAGATGTCTTGTTCCACCTCCTCTTATTACTTGTCCTCCCACATACCTATTCTGCCACTCCCACCAGACTGTTCTTAAGCCGTTCCCATTCAATCCCTATACTTTGAATCTCATCCTTAGGTAGTAAGCTGTTTGCCTTTCTTAAGTACAGCTCTCTTTCCTCTTAATTTTTTAGCCTCCACATTATTTTTCTTCTTTCTTGTCCTACTACCTTCCTACTACTTTACCATCCCTTTATGTCTGCCACCCGTGATCACTATCTAAGGGAACACTAATTATTGTCTTGGTGTTTAAGGTCTGCCTTTTCATTTCTTCACCTATTAAAAAGCAGTTTATCAGCAACTTTTGTTTCCCATCCCAACTGTATCTAATTATCTTACGATTCTCTCATTCCTTCTTATACCAGGTATTTGAAACTCATTTTATTTCTTTCACATAGCTCCCACAGCCGTCTACCGTTTTTGTTTATCTATTACCCATTCTTCCTTCCCTAACACCTACTCGTACCCTACTTTCTCTTTTCCTTATTTTGCATCCAGATAGCCCATTACTATCTGATAATTGAATAATCCTTTCTAGATCTTCCCTAAGCTTGTATTTTCCTTCTGGTGGCGCCTGTCTACAAGGAACGGTCTGACGCTGTACAAGCAGCTGCTCAGGCCGATCCTCGACTATGCGTGTCCCGCTTGGGGTTACCTGGCGGACACGTATATGAGGAGGATGCAGGCGTTCCAGAGCGTATGTCTGAGGATCATTGTGGGCGCACCTTTGTATGTCCGGAATGAGACTCTTCATCGCGACCTGGATATGCCTACCATCAAGGACCACTTCCAGAAACTGGCGCAGTCCTTCTACGCCAGACTTCCTGGTGCCACCAATCCTCTTATCCAGGGGCTTGGGAACTACGTAATCGACCCTGGTGGGTGCCATCGACGTCCCAAAGCCCTGCTCGGATAAGCGAGATGTGTCAACAGTGGTTTGGGAGGCTCTCACCCAGCCCCCCATAGAGTAGTGTCTCCGCACGTAACTCTAAAAAACCCTTAGTCGGTTTCTCAATTTCTTACCCCCCTTTTTACCCCCAATATTACTAATATTATGTAATCTCTGTTTCTTTGTTCCAGAACTTCGCGAAACGCGACCACCCGTTTTTTAAATTTTTGCGAACCACATGGTGTGACCAATTGGTCGGTACGTGTTGGAACTTGCTCTCATGCTCCCCTTCTGGAAGCATCGGAGCATGCCTTTTGTCTGCGTCTGTGTGTGTCTGGTGGCATCCCTAATGTGGTGCGTACTTTTAGATCACCTCTGCCTTTTTCCTCTGGCATGTATTGTCCTCTTCATCATTCTATTGTTCATCCATACTTCATCCACCTGCAGCCATCCTCTCATTATGAAGCATACTCCTTTTCTTCTCCACTCATCATTTTCCATCCAATATATAATGAAGACATTCCATACTTCTTTCATTTCGCTTTCCCCTAACACCTTGGTCCCACTCATGCCCAGGACAGCCATTCTTCTCTCGTCCAACAAATCCATGATTTCTTCAAATGGAGGCCATGGGAATGTAGTTTGTGAGGATCATGTTATCTGACAAGAAGAGAATCATGTTTAGGAATGATTTTATCCGGAAAAGAGTAGGAGTACAGAGAGTAGGAGTACAGAGAGTGTATAAGATAGTAGAGGAGGTTTGACTGAGATGGTATGGGCATGTAATGAGAGTAGAAAAAAGAATATGCCGAAGAAAATGTTAGGAATAAAGTATACGGTAAAAATACCACAATGGAGGTGAAGAAAGGTATGGGAGTAACATATAACAGAACGTGTTTAAGTGAGAGGAGAAGAATAGAGGAAATTAAAGGAAGAAGAATGGAAGATGGAGGCAATTTACTAAACTGACCCGACCACAGGCTAGAAACAATTGATGATAATTACATTAAAATTATTTATGGAAAATAACATTTTTCTTTAAGTTATTTATATGAGATAAACCATAATAATTCAGTAGGGGAGCGTGGGCACGTGAAGTCAAAGATCCCTGGGTTGATTGCCGTTAACAGATTGTCATTTTTCTCTCAATTGAACAATTGTTTGTTATTCTAAAAGAAATTTGCTTACGTATAATATACTTATAACGAACTTTTGATAATTTAAATTATTTTAAAAATGGTCTATAATATTGACTTATAAATATGCAAATGTCTTATAGTTTTGATTAATTTTTCTTAAACCCTTAGACCTAAAACTTAATGTTTAAATATGAATGCCCCGACTCACTCATTGGCTTATCCCCCTATCTCCCGAAACACTAAACCTGGAATCTTAAATTTGGGCAGTTTGGTTTTTAAAGTATTATGCATCCTATCATAGGAGGTTTTATGAAATTTAGCTTTCAAGGTGGTGAAATTAGGGTTGTAATAGTGTTTCGTCAAAATAATATATAAAGATGAAATTTATAATATAAGGAACGCCCTTTTATAAAACAGCAATTAGATTAATTAGTACAACTTCTTTAGTCAAATTGAACAATATAAAGTAAGACTCATAACATTAAGATAATTTATTAAAGAAAACTATTATATCCAGAAATTAAATCAATTAAAACAGGCGTAGTAACATTTCTAAAAATCATCAGAGATTATAAAGATCAAAAATGAATTCCCACAAACAGGTAAAATGTAAATACTCAAAACACTATTAAGCAGTAACAGAATATAGGATTAACTAATTACCAATAAAAAGTGAAAATTATCAAATTGACTAGATTAGAGTTATTAATATTACAACCAAAGACTCACAATGAACCCATCAATTAAACGATAAATTATACTAATAACAGCCTGAAAAAAATGTTAAAACGAATATTTAGGATGTTTAACCAATGAAAATAAAAATATGATTCATAGAAAGCTAATAATTAGCTACATTATTATTTGTGAAACTTTCACATATAAAATCAACGAACAATTTAAATTTGACATGAAACGTATTAAAATGCAAGGTGAGACCTAAGAAGCAACATAGTTTTACAAAATTTGAAAAATGTATGTGAGTATTAATTTAAAAACTTGATATTCTAATCAAATGGTTCAAAATATGCTTATGTTAACTATTGAGACAGGATTAATTGGAGATTTACTGTAAATAACAGATGTTTCATCGAGTTTATGTTTAATCAGTCAATATATATTATAAATACATATATGTTGTATACATACAAGTGATTGATTGTTATAAAAAATGTAATCAAAAATAAATATTATAACGATTTTAAAAGTTTAAATTAAAGTGACGATCCTTATCTGTGTCGTTTGATTCCTCTCCTTATAAAATTTGTTGCAACTCTTGGCCGGCGATTACCCCATCATCAAGTCTTCAGATTGGGATTAAGAAGTTATCACCGATGTTAACACAGTGCAACCAGCAGCTCCTTTGCTGGAATCTAAATGGGGTTTGAGATCTAAACGTTTTGTTTTCTCAGTACCCTTCAAATGTATTTGAAACTTTTGATACTTGATTATCAAACTTCTATGTTTATATAAACATCCTACTTTAGCAGTAAGTGATTGTCATAGGAAACAGTTCTTGGTTATCAAGTTCATATAATCCTTTAGTTACTGTGTTTCTAATGTCACAATGTTTGTATTGAGAATAACCATTGGGGTTGTTGATTTTCATTTCAGAAAATACCTCAGTAAAAATATATGACCAGACATTGTATTTAATGCATGTTTTCCGAGTACCACATGGACCACACAGCTTTAGCTATATTCCATTCACGATAGATTTTTACCTGGATGACAGTTCGAAAATCATATTTTTAGGTTTTGGGTTGCCAACACTTGTAAAAGATCAAAGTTTTGTTATAAATGTAAAGATCTTTAATTACCTGTTATATATTACATTTAAAATAACGTAAACTTATGTTTTCTCATACTATTTCATTTTTTTAAATAATTTCTTTTTATCCAACTTGAAACTATATTTTAAACATAATTAAAAGTATTTATTTTTCGTTTTGGAACGTTACTGATTTTGTGTAATATAGTGCATACAGGCATCGTATTTACGTGGAAAAGAGAAAATTGTTGTAATTTTTTTTACATACAATAAATGATTTTTTAATTATTTTATCGTATTTTGAAATATTTAACTGAATAAAATATTTTCATCAACTGCGTGTCTGCATCATTGTAAAAAATCTGTTTACCATTATGTTCAATCATATGCTTTAGATTCGTTAGTCACCATTTTAAAGATATGTTCGTTAAAAGTTTTTGTGAAAGTGGTGTTAATATTTTTTTTAAGTGGAATAAAACTATAAATAAACTTTTTGTCCAACCTCAAATAAATATATAAATAATATTGGCCTAAATTACTGTGGTTAACTATCACATTAATATATTACCATCTGTTTTCATTACAGTCATCCAAATTGGTAGATATCAGCTGTTGGCGTAGTGATATATTAGGGATTACTCCTAGTAACATTTTGAGCTGTCATCCAGGTAAACTTAGCTCGTGAATGACTTATATGTGCCGGGCTAATAGGACTTATCCCCCAAATACAGGCATATCTAGCTCCGAGACATTCTAGAAGAACACAAGCCAAAATAATAGACACCTACTTATATGATTCTTTGATTCAATTGTTCATTTTCTCCTCTTTTCCTTTTTCTAGTCATGTGCTAATTTTGATGCATATAAACACGCGTTACTTATTCTAAATACAATTACAGTAATTTATATCACACTAGTAGGTTGACCTAACCTTTGTTCATTGCCCGAGGATCACCCACTCTACAACCATTGAATCATGACCTACAAGATAGTGTATTATTCGGTCATCCTGGACAAAAGGAGATAGCACCCAGCCACTTGGAATAAGTAATATCTAATTGTATAAAAAATGTCGATGGTATAGCATTGGCAGAGTTATTTGGTGTTGGCTAGAGTCTATCTTGATTGGCTATCCCTGGAAGGGATCTAGCTAATCCCTGTTTGTTGAGTCATTATGTTCTAATGAAATCTCTTATGCATTTTATCGCTTAACGACTGTCTTTGTTAGCCTATATAATATTATTTTTATTAAAGTAAGCCTTAGTTTAGCTCTTTTTTATGTCATGTTACTCAGCCTTTAACCGAGATTTGAAAAGCCATGACCAAGTAATTTGTTCAATTACTTTTAAACTACTTATTTGTTATGCTTACACCTAGCCTAACTAAAACTTTCATTATATATGTACTTGAACTGCCGCCTGGACGCGGACTTCAAGGAAGTGTCCGGAAGTAGAGCTATAGGACAGTATTATTAAGCTTTGGATACTACGCGGGGTTGTGTAGTTCCAGTAAAACCAGATCATCTATGTCCTCTGAGTTTCAGACTGTACTATATTATTGTTGAGCATGTGGCAATGCGGAATACCTCATTTTTGGAACTCAATTACATATAATACGTATGCCATTATTTTACAAAACAAAAGTTTAAAAATTTAAAATAATTAGTAAGGGAAAAAATGTATATGATGATTTACAATATGAACAACAGATATTCTAGACAAGTGAAGTGTACCAGCATTTACCTGAAGGAATAATGTAAGGCCCTATAGCTTTTGGACTCACAAGTTTGGTGATACAGGCTGAAGGTGGGAGGAATGAGGTCGATCCTTTACGTAGGTGGGCTTAAAACACGTATTAAGGTCAATAAGTGAGCTTATTCGTGTACCTTTAGCTCGTGCTGGGAATCAATCCTTGGACCCCTAGAAAAGTAGAAAATCTGCCTGTGCTTCCACCATGATAATAATTTAACCTGAGATCCCTGGTTAAATAAACAAACTAACTGTTCTTCATACAGGTAAGGAATCAAACCTAGGATCCCTGACTGAAGCGAACTAGAAAGTAGGGGAGAGGAGAAGAGGTGTCCATAACCCTCTCGATGGACGGGAGAGGTGGTTGAGAAGGTTGGGAAGAGGGTGAGGTTGGTACAGCCAGGTTATAAAGTCTACATGGAGCGATAGTTGAGCTGTACTCCATCCGGAGGATTAGTCAGCCTGTGTTTCACCAGAGGAAGGGTGGGTGTCAGTGGAGTGTATGCAAAGAGGAATGAGAGGAAACCAGTCCTAAGATGCAAGTGACCAGGTGAGAGATGGAAAGCGTCTGTAACGGATGATGTTGAAGGTATGGGTGTCGTCAGTGGTGGCTTTTAGGTGAGGTGGATTTTGGGGTGGGGGAGTTGGTGTCGATGTCCTTTATTTTGAATATTCAGGGCCGGTTTATTTACTCTACTCAGTAGTCAATCTGAAAACCGTAAAGAATTATCTGTGACGTAATTTGCCACCCTACCGTGTATTTCCCTATATTTTTATCCTTTTTGTGAATAATTTCAAATTTAATTTCGTGTGTAATTAAACACTTCAAAGTTCGGCCACTGTATTGCCGGCCTGACAAATCATACTATTTACATCCATTCAATAAAGTAAAAGGACAGATGGAACAAAGTATAACATTGTTTTAAATAATTTAAATAAGGAATTTTGGCTTAAGGAAGAACACTTACCTTTTATTAAACATATTATTTATCGCTCCAAGAAGTTTGTTGACTCTTCTTTTATTTATTTTGAATGTCGACCATGATTGATTTCAACGCATGCGCAGATCTGTCAAACAAGTGAGTAGCGAGTCTCGTGATTGTAAAAGAGGAAACAAGGCTAGATGTAAATAACTCAAAAGTAGCGCGCTTTTCAATTCTGACAGATAGAAATAATTAATTATTTAAGAAAACATTGTTCACGTTCATTAGGATATATTTCAATGTTTATATTAAACCTGCATTGTATTTGATCTCTATCCCTAGTCCATAGCCAGCATTTTATCTTTCGGTTTTAATATATTAGTTTTCTCTTTGGACTTGGAAGTACAAAATAGAACATTTTTAAATTTAATTTTGGAATACATTCGGTAGGAGACTAAGTCTTCCTCCTCAGTGTTGGTCTAACATGGAGCCAAATCTGTGGAGATCTTAATTTAAATTATTTTTAAAGTGAATTAATTGTTGTAAATTAAAGTACAAGTAACAAATGGAAAGATAAGTTTGTGTGCAAGAACTAGACTGTTTATTTTTGTTTAAACTGTGAAAGAATTAGCATTACTAAAGTGAAACAAATTCCTTAAGTTGGTGTTGTTTCAATATGGACTAATTCATTGGTGATGTCAAGCCTACTCTTCAACTTTAAATTCACATTTTTTTTTTCTTTTATCATAAAACATAATTCATGTAAGAACTTTCAGGACTATCTAATTCAGAGAATTAATTAAAATTTCATTTTATGTATGAATAATAATTTTATTGATTTTTGTTTCTCTTCTTTTTTGTTTCAATAATATTATTTTATTTTTGTAAAAATTAGAATTATAACTATCCGGAATTCCATAGGTAGATTTGGGATGTGGGAATAAAGAAAATAATCATAAACTGACAAAAGTTCCAATAATTGTTATTTTTATACATTTTTTATTGTAGTCTAAATTACTACATTTTATTTCAACAATCCATTTTTATGTCAATTGTTCATGTTTTATTTTAAGTATTCCCCAGTGGTTTCTAGTATTGAGAGTCGTCATGCCACTGTTTGAATTAGCAGAGGTAAATGATTCTTTCTTTTTGATTATTATTTTTCTCCTAGATCCTAAGAGTGGCGCCCAACAAATAGCATAATTTTTATACATCTTGACATTAACTGTTGTTATGTATACAAGATTCAGAAGACACTGATATTAGACCTTAAAAACTATAATTCATATCAAATTATACACATTTGTCTCTAGATCTTTCACCACATATCATGTATGATGTTGGTAAAGAAAGCTTACAAATGTATGCTTTAATACTGAGCCTACCCATAAATCCACGGTTATAAACAAAGAAAATGTTTTAAAAAATTTAATAATTCAACATTTTTTATTTTTATTTATTTTAGTAACATATCTGGGCATCTTTCACAATTCTTATGGAATTGTCAAACCACGCTAAAAATAGTTATTGAATTATTTTCGTTAAAATGTTTTTATTTCAACGCATTTTAAATGGGAAAACCAAAATTATTAATCGATTTATTTATTATCTTTGTACAATTAAGCTAGAGTGTTTGTTTATAACATATTATTTAATGAATAATTTATTTTTATTTTTAAGCGTATTTATAAATTTGGGTTAGCTTCAATAATCACGACGATATTGAGCTCTAAGGACTCCCAAGTCGACACTCTAGTAAAAATATATAGTTTTAAATAAAAATTTTCCTCCTACAAATAGTTATCTTAGTTTATAATATGTGTTGTTAGTATGAACGTTACTCATTCCCAAGCTAGTATCGTTTTGCAAGCGTTGGCTAACCTGCTGTATCGGAATCCGGACAGCAGTGGAGGGTGAAGCTAATCTCGGTGAACTTCTTGAGTCAAAGAAACATTAATACCATGTGCATTGGGATAAGAAAGGCTATTGTCCTATTATGAAGATTTGCGTAGTAATATATTCAGTAACTAAAATACTCACAAAGTCCTAACTGCTGTGTGAATAGATATAGTTGGTCTCCTACTTACTTCAATGAGAGTATTACTCTAGTGATACATTATTTTCAAAGAAAAAACCACATGCTTCTCCATACACAAAGTTTTATGATACTAGCCCTTATTTACCTGAAGAAGTAAAACATGTAAAATTCTTTACTCGTATCCTACATTCTTTCACGGGTTTTCTCATTCTTAAGAATTACACGTTGTAATAATAAGTGTTAATATTCAGAGTATATGAAAACTACTGTACACTGAATTTTTAATCCACTGTTAAATAAATAAAAATAAACATTCCTGCTCATATAAAAAATATTTTAAATAAAATTTGGTCTAAATGTAATTTGGAGACGTTCTCAGTATATTTTTATATACCATATTAATTTACAGTCTAGGATTTGACTCTCATTGGACTTTGGAATAAGATATTTTTCAAAAAATTCATGAATGGAGTTTTTGGTAGTCAAAGTATGAGAATGTTAATTTTATTTTATTAGCTTGTTAAATATGATTACTTTTTATTTGAATCTGTTGCATTCTCGCAGTTTGTGCACTCGTTTAAGAAGAACTGTATCAAATCCCGAACAATAAGTACCCACGGTGATTACTTTTTATATAATTAATAGAAATTGACTTTTTTTGCTTTCGAACAAGATCCAATGGATTGTATAAATTTTGAGGTGGAAAAGTATTTACACAATATTATTTTATATCCTTGTGAATAACCAGCTTGTGAATCATGAGTCGATGGATAAAGGGTGCACAAAGAAACTCAAAGATAAAATTGATTATTTAACTGCTGGTCTTAAAGGGTAAGTTTTTTTGATGGAATGCATATTACTGGCGTTTAGGCTATCTGTATATACTGATTTAAGTACAACGGATGAGTAGCGATACTATTTTATTTACTGTAGAAATAATATCAAAATTAAGATACAAATAAATATTTATATATAACAAGGTAGCGATTATTCTGATGTTTCAAGTACTTTTTTTTAAAAAAGCTCTTAGCTGAAAGTAAATGTTACTAACACTCTGTAACGCACTTATATTATGTTAAAAATCTCTTGTGCCTTGGCCGAGTTCGTATCACGCTAGTACTAATTAATTTCAACATTACAGGGAATCGAACTAGCAAAGTTACTAGATATGATTAATTTACGCACTCAGTGCTCAGTCATTGCGTTTTAGCAATCTTGACTACGATATGGTGCTGATGATAAGTAAAATATATTTAAAACCATTCAAGTAATGAACTTTTGTGTTCCCTATGCCACACAATAAGTAATTAGTTGATACTCGACAGTCTCTGTGATATAGTGATCAGCCTTACTGGTTTCAGATCCCGAAGTCCCGGGTTCGAACCCCTGTGCTTCCAATTCTGTATGCGAAGCAGTGGTTCTGAAACTGAACCAAAATCAACCTCTTGAGGACAAATGAGGAGCTACTTGAATGAATAAATAGAGCTTCAGTCTAGAAAACTGAGATAGAAGGCTGAATGGCTCGTTGTGCTGACCACATGGCACCCTCATTCCGAAATTGTCGGCACTATCTTCGCCAACATACTGCAGCCTCTCGATTAGTATAGCCTGCTTTCAGGCTAACACCATGGAGATATTACTAAAGTTAAAATCTACCAATAGAATGAAAAATGATTCCCAAGAACATTTATTTCTGGAAAATTGTGTAAATCCTATAAATGTTTGAAAACTGTAAACACCGTAATAAACAACAGATACCTACTTCAGTAGCCGAGTGGTCTAAGGCCTCACTCCAGTGTTAAATTGGTCTTCTGATAGCGGAGCGCTTGGGGTTCGAATCCTGGTCGCATTTACAGAGGGTTGATTTCCTAAATTGTTTCCCCATCTCCTTACATAAAAATGCTGGTAGATAACCTGTCAAATGTTTCCTTCCTTATTACTACCCAATTAGATTATCATATNTTTCCTCATTACCACCCAATTAGATTATCATATATGCGTATAACAGGAACAGGTAATATGACGTGGTGATATCAGTAATAAAAATAAAAGATATATTTATAGTCAAAATGGTTCTAGTCTTCGAAATGAAACTTCTTTTTAAATATTTTATTGCCTCCTTAGCCTTTAAAGTTTAAAAATTAACCATAGCACAGTGGCTAAATTTAGCTAATTAAATTTGAGTTATTTTTTATTTTACCTGCCTACTAATAAACGCAAATAAATTTTATGACAAAATCGTAAACTACATACTCTCTCATATAGGTTATTATAGTTAGTGACAAAATCTTCAAAAATTAGTTATCTCTAATTTAAAAAAATAATTTTTTCACTTAAAAATAAGTATGCAGGATTATTTATCACTACCCTCCCCAGATATTCATTTTAAGAAAATAGTTCAAGACTTTCTTAAAAACGTGATTTATAAAGCAATGACCTTATCTCGTTTCTTTTCTGCTCAATAACATGACCCGGTTGCTAGGCCTTGTATCTATTTCGTTTAATTATTTTTAAACATGAGGATTGGTAATATCCCACTTTGGTGGCCACGTGGTCTAAGGCATCACTATCGCAATAGATTTGTCCTTCGATGACTGGAAGATCGTGAATCAATCGTGATTAGGTGATATTTTTTAAATATTTTCCCACTATCTCTCCACGCGAATGCGGTTACACTTTCTCTAAATTGAAACGTATACATCCCTAATCCAATGGCATAATTAGTTCATACCTAAACAGGCAGAATTAACTAAGAAAATGTACCCACGATTGCGTGGGAGAGTAGAAGAAAACGATTGAATAATTTCTCCCCAAAATACCCACAGCAGGGATTTGAACCCTCAGAGAGAAGCATATAGCTGGCTGGGATGGTTAAGCTAATTTTTATTCTCGAGAGTATGATTGTATCTTGACGTTTCATCTCCCCACGTTTAATCCAACTTGGTCGTCTACACACTTTACGGTCCAACACTACACTTCTTATCTCTATCAGTTCTAGGAAAAGTTTTCTGGCAGCCTTGACTGATTACCGGTCAGCCAGCCTCCCAATTGTTTAAACAAACCAGTAATGCCTTCAACGTGATGGCTGGAGGGTGACCTGGCGGTCTAGGGGTAAGGTGTCGGACTTCTGTGCTGGGGTCCGGGGTTCAATCCTCGGTCCCGGCACAGATTTATCTGATTACCAAACCCTTACTTCACCTCTGACAAGACTTCTTTTGAATGTGGGGAATGCCAGGCCTCTACCGTGGTTCGGATTCCACGTTAAACTGTAGGTCCTCCATTTCATCTCACAATCACCCTACCATTACACATTAGCGTAAGTGCGTATAACCCGAACGGGTAGTAAGACGCGGTGCTAATAATAATAATAATAATAATAATGATGGCTGGAATTCACCAGTTTTAATAACCTTAGCAACGCTATCTATTTTGAGAGCTGAAAGCTCAACACATCGCCAGAAAGGGTAGGCAGAACCTTAATCAAGATTTATACTTACTCGTACTAATATCTTAATTGGGTAATTCTAACTCAAATGCAAGGCTTGCTGTTTTGTATTTACTACCCAGAGTCCTAGTGTCAATATAATGGCTAACAGTGATTATTTCTAACCTCTTTATCCAACAAAAATAGTAACCAGAGTACGTAATAAACTATATTTTATAAACAATAAAATGAAAGGCAACGTATACAATGTTATTTTGATAGATTATTCTAACAAATTAATGTTGAGATCGAGACAATTACATTAGTTTGTTGTAAATATTTACTAAATTAGGTTATTGATGATATTCTAAATTTTATTACCCAACATGTCTTATATTAACTGAGATAAATAAATATAAACAAAAATAAAACAAGTCAGAATCTACGAATATAATATACAACTTAATTGATTGATTTAAATTATGTACAAACATAGAAATTTTTACTAATAATAAGCATTAATTTATTGTAATTAAATTGATAATAATAACAACAAATAATGTCAACAATAAATAATTTACAACAGTTTTAAATCTTTCCAATGAAGTCACACGTGTACAAAATGTCTGCACAGAAGCTGTACATTGCTTCAATTATAGGTAAAGAATGTAATTGTAACATTATATAGTAAATTTCTCTATTGGAATTTAAAGAAAGAAACAATATATACTTATAATGTATAGTATAATTTTAATAAATTTCATTTAACATTAATGAGTTAAATTTTAAATAAATATTTTAGTTTATTCCTTTGGCGCTAAGCATTGATGAAAAAATATATTTCCTTACTTTTGGTAGAAACATTCATCAATTTATAGGTAGCCGATCCTTTTTCATTGTATTTTTTTAAATGCCTTAACGCATGTTAAAGTTGTGTATATGTATACCGATTAAAATAAATATTTTTTTATCGGCCCTATAAATACTTGAGTTAAACTATCAAAAAAAGATATTATGTGAAAAGATTGTGTCTGGAAAGTAAAGAATTAAAATTAAGATAATTTTCTTCCCATGGTGTAACTCTTAGTAATTTATCAACCCGAGCACTTAATGACGCAAGCTTGATGAATAAGTATTTTTGAAATGTTAAGCTGCATTAATGATATAGGGCTTCAGGTTAGTCTACTTATATTAACTGTTATAACAATCTCAACAAAACCGTCCTAGAAAATGTAATTATGGTTTTTCATGAGAGTTGAGCAGTAATTGATAAGAAACACTGACAATCTCTAGTTTAGGTCAAAATGGTTGGATATGCAACTTAATTGTAGTCCTTCACACTTTTTTTAATTTTTAAAAAATAGTTACAAAATTTACACCGTAAAAAATGTAGTTTCCTATTTATTATTATATATTATTAGAAAATGTTTGGTTTAATGTGAACAACCTATTCTTTTTTATTTTTCCAACCTTATTGACACCCATCCAAATTATCACAATATTTTAAAATAAGAGGGTATGGTTGAGGAAGTTACGATTTAGATTAAATTTAAATTTATTTCATGTAAAACAAGAAAAATAAACCTCTACAATTTTAACACCTTAGAATACCATCATAAAGGGTAAGATATTCGGACACCGTTATGAATTTATCACCTCAAATCCATTTTAAACGATTTGTTACGAAACGTAGCATATAATCAATTTAATTGCAACAGCTACAAACCCTTTCTTTTAGAGGTATATTGTTATAATTTTAAACGTCTTTAGTCTCTTCCTTTTTTTCGATAGAGTTGTTTCCTATGTAAGTATCGGTGATAAGTTGGCTTTTGCTTTCAGCATTATTGTTGTTGCTTTTAGACTCACTGTCAAAGTTTAATTTATTCCAATATTGTTCCTCTGTAGATCCAAAAATTAGATAGATAACAACAGGAAGTGAAGTTAAAATTGCAGAGGTGTAGAATACTGTATTCCAGGCGGTTAGCGTATTCTGAAATAAAATTATAAATAAATTAGTTATAAGCATACTAGCATAACATCATAAAGTTGGGCTAGCTGTATAGACAACTGTCATTAACTTCAAAGATATAATAATATTGTGGATTGTATTAAGCTATATATCTTATGTAACATTATCTTCTGAGGCCAAGATACTTAATATGTTCATGTTCTCTATCTTCCTTAAGTTTAGAAAGCTAAAGTCTCTGTATAATATAATACAAACAAAATAAAGTACAAAATAACCTATTTAAAAAATACTTACGTAAATTTGAATAGTATATTGGTAAATTTTAAAATTGCTTAAATGAATGTAGAAGATAAAATAAATGCAATAAAAAATGTGTTAATAATTTAAATTTATCGAAATTTTTAAACTTACCTCGTCCGTTATCAGGTTTGCTAACAAAGGTGCACAAAAGCTTATAATGCTAGAAATAGTAGATGCAAATGCTGAGGTGGAACCAGCATAATTCGCACTGAGTTCCAAATGGTTCATGAAACTCCCGCCATAGTAGGCGCCATTTAACAACATTGCCACAGTTAAAACGGCTATAATAGAAACATGGTTACAACCAAGCTGCGGGACAATGATCATCATAATTGCAGGACCAACTGTAGCTGAAATTACCCCAAGAAACACTATTATTAAAAATACCTAAATACTATACTAAATACCGTAAAATATAATTAAGTTCAAAAGTATGATAGCTTAGAATCAATAATGTCGTTACAGAAGCACACAAATATAAAAGGGTATGGTAAAGGGGGGATTAATATAATGTGAATTTTAACTATATTTTGCTATATGAAGAGTAGGTGTCAGTATATGTGTAAGTAAATGTTTAATTTATATAATAATCATGTAAACTAGGGGTTCAGTTATTTATCTGGCCATGATCAATAAAATAAATCCCAATAAACTGTATAAATTAAGAATTATTAACTGGTCATAGGCATATCTTAAACAATCTTATTCAATTTTCATTTATCGGTAGTGTTATTGGTTCTCTTTATAGTATGGTACTTAAAGGTAAGATAAATAAATTATATCATAAAGTGGGTGTAGAATATTTTTAATATATATACATATTAGACTCATATTGTTTACTTGACTAACAGTAATACACACTCATAAATTTTTGGGTGTTAAGATATCCCAAAGAATATTATGTATTATCAATTATACAAAGACTTTTTATCAGTTAAAGAAAGATCAAACGATAGTAGCTTCCATTCCAAAATTATCTCAAATCTATAATTTAAACTCAACAAAATGTCTTACAAGATCGATTGAGGGTTCAGTCAAAGAATCACTTATAGATGTCTTAAAGTAATGTTTATAACCCAAATCTTAGAGCTGTGTAGGAAAAATTGAGTCAGTGGTAATCATGGCTCTTACATACGATTCTATTTATCCTCATAATATTCTCACGTGCATGCCAGCCTCCTTCAGCCACATTATTGGCCGTCACTGTGACGTCACGTCGGTTGCAAGTCAACAGGATGTTCATCCACCTCTAGGTACTATACAAACGATTCTCATGCTTATAAACGTTAGACGTTTCAGTAAACTAAATATGCCATGCTAAATTGTTCAGTATATAGTTGCCAAAATCATAAATGTATAAATAAAGGGAATTCAATTAAATATCTAATTAAATAAGACAGTGTGATTTTATTTTGGTGCTTTCCAAGTTGGATTCACCAGACTATTTTAAAACCATTTAAGTTGCAGTGCTTTAAAATTCACACTTCTCATTATTTGCATATAAATTAAATTAAATCTAGCTCTATTGTAGTGAGTAAGACGCCCGGAATCAGATAATAACAATACCTATTATAGATTATATAATATTATTTAATACTATAACTAGAAGTACTAGCATATTATGTAGCAGTTGGTATAAAACCTTTGCTAACCACAATTCGTAAAATAAATATTTATCCACTGCATATTAAATTATAAGGATCGTGAAACATCAAAAAATTAATTGGATTTCAATGTCCAAGTAATATAATAAAATAGAATATAAATATAAGAAAAAATGGTTTGTATGTAGTGTATGGTTCAAAAAAATATTAGCATTTTTAGCAAGTAACCATATCAAAATAAATAAATACTTACTGTATGGGTTCACATTGTTTCATTGGGAATCATATTCTTATATACTTTGGCTATAAAAATAAGGACGTTTAACAAATGAATCTAGTTTTGAATTGAATGTAGCTTATGTGTGTCACATGTAATTTAATTCAAATTACATATACAAACTGTAACCTGCACCAAATGATAAAATAATATATAGGAATCCGAAGAATAGAATTAAAACCTATATATTCTGAAATAATATCATCTGTGTTCTAATCACATTACGAGGCTGTTTCCGGATTCCAATATCATGCTTTCACCAACTATTCTGCAAATATGGTGGAGTAGAAGGCGTGACAGTTTCGACAGACGTCTAACCCCTTGAACTCAACATTGAAGAAAGGCCTTAATATCGCTGGCGCCGATGCCACGAGCTACGAACACTACTTCCCTAGGGGACTTCCTTAGCACCTTCTTTCTCCTCTGCTCCAAACCCTTACCCCCCCTCCTCTCACACCGTGCCAATCCTTTTTCCTTTTTTACATGCCCAATTCTCTAATCATAAAAAGAGTATATAACGAGCGATCCCTAGGTTCACGATATTGTAGTTCATTGTTGGATATCCTTGAAGGAGGAACCTCTGCTCCAGCACCTCGAGAAGATACTGCTGACCCCGATGTTTGGGACGTGGAAGTCACCGCCTCAATGCCGAGGGAATATTCTTTATTGATCCAAGTATTCTACAAATTTCCAAGTCCTTCAGACTTGTTGAGATAGTCCATAAGAATATGTTTACTTTTCTATGTCCTTCGGACTTAGTTTAATTTGTCGGAATGACATTTATGTTTCCAAGTCCTTCAGACTTCACTATATGCCATTTCGCCGTGAACGTCATGTTCACGTGTTCGATTTTGTTTGGCTCCAAGCAAGTTGTCTAATGCCATTATTTGAGGACGTAGCTAGGTCAGTATCTCACAGTATTCTTGTTGCCACCCCATTTTCTGAGTTACTATTTTGAGTGGCCAAAGTGAGGAACATGGTTAAGTTTGTATGGTGGCCCGCACGAACAGTATTTTCTTTCGCCCCTTGGTTGGCGCTTCCTTTGGCTATGTACTTAATGTTGGTGTGTACTAGATTGGACGAATACCCCAGGAAGTGGGTAATAGCATAAAAGTACTATTGAGTGCTCTGGCAGTACCCACTTGGAATAGACCGGCTATAATACTATTTTGTATGGACACCTGTTTGTTGGTCATCGAATAATGTAACTGAAATTCGGTCATCTTACCATTTATTATTTGTGAAGTCATTCCTTTGTCAAATCAAGCTAGGTAGCTTGACCGACATGTATCCTGATTAGCCGTTTACGCTTTATATGTTGCTAACTCTACATTTTCTCTTTTTAGCCCTTATTGGTGGAAGTCTGGTGCTAGCCCGGCTGTCTTGCAATCCAATACCCTCTATCAACTTAACCTCCATTTGACTGTTGCCTTGGACACTTCTTTTCTCGTGCTACGGGTAGTTCCTATGTTCTTGGAGTTGTTAGACCCTATCATTAAATATTATAACCCCATATCACCATTTTATGTTATTTGTATAATAAATCTATTTTTGTTACCTATTCAATTCTTTTACACTTATGAAATATGTTCCCCTACCCACCCATGTTATTAGGAGAGGTAGATATATATATATATATATATATACGTATATATATATGTATATATTTATTTATCCCCTTATATAAAAATAATATAATAAATTATTTGAGTGGAATTTTAACCAGAAATTTCTTGATAGTGTTTAAGTTATTTAAAATTAATTGTAGCTTGAGTCCCGCATCGTTGATTAAAACTAAACCAAAAACCCTGAGTTATTAAAATTATTGTAATAGTCTTTTAATGTACCTCAAAATATTCTATAACTTAAATTTTGTAAAATAGTCTGTATATTTTAAATATCATATTCTGTTCTATTGTCTCAGTTTATACATATTTTTGGGTGTATGTGGGCTGAGTAGAGTTTAAAAAGATTTAATTTTTAAATGTAAATCAGAAGCTAAATTAATTACTCTCTTCAATCAATTACATGTCGAACAATATTTTGAGACCATAAATATTTTAAAAGCCCTTTTAATTTGTAATTGATTTATTTAAACAATATTTCACCTGTTGTTTAGTAGTAGAGAATATTGTAGCAATTTTAGCT
The DNA here is from genome assembly GCA_902151445.1 of Timema monikensis. Lineage (NCBI taxonomy): Eukaryota > Metazoa > Arthropoda > Insecta > Phasmatodea > Timematidae > Timema > Timema monikensis. The sequence goes on along the minus strand of CABFVZ010000002.1, from coordinate 822,744 downwards.
ACAAGTTAAATAAAATGGGCAAGTCAACAACCGCTACATTTACCCAATCTCACCCTCCAGGCTATGCACCACTAATAACAACACGTCTGGCCACATTAACAGCCCGCGAACCACTGCTAGCTCCAAGCCAAGAATCAAACCTCACCCGCTAGAGACCGCCACCATGCTTAATGCTGTCCAACAACAATGACAAGAGTAGAAGAGGCAGGTAAATGCCAAACGTTTCAAGAAGAAAATAGACGTTTCCAGTGTCACGTACATCCCCACTTTTTTTGGTTAAACTCTGTGATCCCCACCCCTTTTGATCCCGTCTCTCCTGTTCTACGAGTTTTGTGCACCATATAAAAGACTGGCCATTAAAATATACTGCACTCTTGGACTGGGCGTGGATGTAGTAAGACGAAGCAGAGGCTTCAAAGACTTATATAAAATTGAGGGATAAATTCACTTTCAGCGTAGTAATATATTGTAACTATTCAAAATTCTTTTTCGGCCATTCTTTTTTTTATATATACATTTTTGAAGTCTAGTATTATTCTTCGTTCTTTTGAACATTGATTTAACTTTAAACTACCTAACTTGTGAATTATATTTCATAATTAGTTTGTTAAATATTTACTTGGGAGAGTTCGTTAATAACATTATGTCAGAGTATTCAAAATTTAGTAATGCTATGAGTTATACTTGATATTTATAAATATGGAATTTACTTTAAGCTACCTAACTTGTGAATTATATTTCATAATTAGTTTGTTAAGGATTTACTTGGGAGAGTTCATGAATAACATTATGTTTGAACATTTAAAAATTTGTAATGTTATGCGGTATGTTTGGTATTCATAAATAGATAATTAAATTTAAATTACTTAGCTTGTGAAATTTGTTATCTATTTAATTAGGTAATCTCTTATTTGGGAAAAATTATCTATATTATTATATATAGTAATATTCAAATTTAATAATGCTATGCATTATGAATTAATTTAGTTTTGCTTGATTTTTCTGTGGTATTTAATTAAAAAAACAGTTAAATTTGTATGGAATAATTTCATTTTGGGAAATATCGATATTTATTGTTGCGCATATTTATAACCATTGCTGTTATTGTATATATGAGGAACAAATTTAAATTTCTGCATGTTGTTAAGATTTGGCATACATTTAATAAACTTGCTGTTTTTTTTACTTGCAATCTTTTAATATTATGTTATCCCAAGGTTTAGGAAAGTACACTATCTAGGCATCCCAATTTGCTTTCAAATTTATCCTATCCAGATAATATTTATATATCTTGAAAGAGGACCGTAGTTTTTCCGCATCTAGGATTGAGTTGCGTGCTCTGGGGACGTATTATGTACCCAGCATTTGTCAAAACAGTAATTCACACTGCTCTCTCCTATTTGTTTATTTACTTTTTTTATAACATTAGATAATATTTTCTTTTCATGTATCTGAGCCCCTCTAAATTTAGAGCTAGGTTTACAATATGACATGTAGGTTATATAAAAATATATATAGTATGTAAAAGTGAATATCACGCTCCAACTTACCAACGATATTGAAAACCTTGTAACATACAATTTTAGTCAGATATCCCTTATCTCGTATGAAATGAGACAGAAGTGCACTGAAGATGTTGCCAAACAATTGAGCAAGATGAGGTAGCGCTTATATTACACTTGTCTAGGGAGAAAAAGAGGAACAAATATAATTGTAACAAGAGATACCTCAAGAATTAAGAATCATTTTAAAATAATTTTAATTATAACCTAAGAACCTTTTTTTAAATAAAAATTTGAAAATGGGGGAGAAAAAAGCGTTCATTCCAAAATAATTCCAAGACGAATAGAACTTTGCACTCCCGTATACGAAGGAGGACGGTTCAAAATTTCCAAAATTTGATAAAGGGAGTACTGCTAAATGTGTTAAAAGAATTAAATTTGTTAGGCAGGTACAAGAGCTACTCCAAATAACGTTTATTTTATTTTATTTTATTTTAATTTCAAAGCCCCCATTCCCTAAAATTTAAAAAACTACTGTATGATATTAAATCGAAATATTTATATACACTTTTAAATACAAGCATAGATGAATCACCAAATACAACCATAAAAGTCAAATAGAACTGAAAGTTTAAATTAAATTAATAGTAATATTTGTAGGCTATAAATAGACAAATCTTTATAGGTGAAATATAAATTGAAATTTGGCATGCAAGTAGAGTTATCCTTTCATATAATATCTTAAGTAACAAAGAAACAAATTTCAATTATAGAGGGGAAAAATGGGGGAAGGTGGGCTCTAAACTTTGAAAACTACACTTAACGACCCCCAGAATGTTCTAAAACTCAATTTCAATCTGAAATAAAAGGAACTACTCCAAATAATTCAAAAAGTCAGATAATTTAATATTTTTATTGTTACGTTGGGAAATAGGAGAAAAGGAGATATATCAAGAGTAAATCACACTTTCAGGCGAGAATAATAATTAAAATTTGACAGTAATGTAAAGGGATTACTCCAAATACCCAAATAATTCTTGATATTTAGATATTTCAAATGAAATTGGTTAAATCAGGAGAGGGGTTTTGAAATCTCTAAAACTTATACAAAAACTACTTCTCCTTGGGTTAGAAAATTTTAATTTGCTAAGAAGGTTTAAGATCCACTCCAAACACTTTGGAAAATATAGTGATTCAAAATTAAATATCTGAAATTTGGGGGAAGAATAGCATGCCCCAAAGTTTCCAAAATAATAGAATAAAACAATTCCTGTATGGAATAAGATTGAAATATTTGCATATATGTAAAAGGCAAGCAGAAAGAGGCATCAACTCATACAGTCAGAAAAGTTAAAATATGGTGGAAAAAAAGGTATCTTGGAAACTGAGGGTTGAGGGCTAAAAATATACAAATCATTTCAGGTGAAGTAGAGCATTACAGTTTGGCATGCAGGTAGAGCTACCACCCAAAATATTTAATTAAGACTTAAACTACTTTCCAGTGTAGTATAAAACAAAATTAAGCAGGCGTAAATGCACTAATTTAAATAGTAATACATTCTGATAGTCTAGGGGTGTGGTGTCAGATTTATGTGCTGGGTATCCGGGTTTCAATCTTCGGTCATGGCACGGATTTTTCGGATTGCCAAACTCTTCCGTCACCTCTGACAATACGTGTATTAATCACAACTTGTGAATGTATGTCATGCCAGGCCTCCACCGTGGTTCGGATTCCACGTTAAACTATAGGTTCTCCATTTCACCTCACAATCACCCTACCATTACACATCTGCTTAAGTGCGTACAACCTGCAGGGGTATTAAGACGTGCTGCTAATAATAGCAATAATAATAATAGGATAAAAAAGAAATTTCCAGTAATGTAGTGGGATTACCCCAAATACACAAATTGTGTGTAAATATTTTAATAAGTGTTTTTAGTAAGGTTTTTAAAAAGGGGGTGGGTTGTTCTCAAAATTTATAAAACTTATTTAAAAAATAATTCCTAATGTTTAAAAGATTGAAATGTCTCTGGCAGATAGAAGATACACATCAAACCCAATGAAAATACGTTAATTTTCAAAAACTTACAAAACATAATATGATAGAATACTAGGTAAAAATTAATCTTTACTTAGATGTAGATGGACAGCCCAAAATAAACGGAAGAGTCTGACATTCTTTAATTTTAAAATAAGGGTCCTTTAATTGGGAAGGCCGAGAAAATGGGGGTATTTAAAATTTCAAAACCTAAAGAAAAAACATTTTTTGGTGGGGTTTAAAATTAATATATCTACAAGTAGCTACAAAAACCACCCCAGATATCAGAAAATACTGAAAATTGTTTCTAAAGATTAAGGCGTTCAAAATTTCACAAGCAATTAAAAAGAAAAGCTGCTTGGTGTTATGGAAAATTAAAATATTGTGGGCAGTATATGTTATTTATATAGCACCTTGTCTTACTACTCGTTCGGGCAATACGCTTAGCTACTAATTACAATAATGGATTGGGAATTAGGAAGGTTGAATTTAGAGGAAGTGAACCCGCATTAGCAGGGAGGGAGAGTGGGAAAATATTTAGGAACCCCCCAGTCACCCGACTAAGATTCGAACCTCGATCTCCTGTCCTTGGCAGTCTAGCTCAACATGACTAGCGCGTTAGTTAACTATGCCACTGAGGTGGGTTTAATAAATGTTAACACCCCAATATGTATATTTATATAAGTTAAAACCCTATATGTACAGATGTATATATATGTTAACATCCCAAAAATGAAATATGTAATTTCATGATTATTATGAATTGAGCAATTCCTGCTAATTCCGTAAACCGGGTTATTTACCTATCCATTTCACGGATATGGTTAAAACTCTTCCAGTTAATGAATTGTGTAGTACTTTGAGCTGACCCATCCATGAATTGGCTTCTAGTTCTAGAAGAATTATCAGCCTGTGTTATCTTAGGTTTGTACTGTTAATGTTAACAACAAAATTATTGGTATAGTGAGTTTTGTATTTTAATGTCAAGTTATATATATTAGCGATAGAGAAGAAGAGGATGTCATTTTGTTAAAATAATTTAATTTCAGAATAATATAAGGATACCAGTTATGTAGAAAAATTTAAATATAAAATATATTATTTAAATCTATCACTTGCATCATTTTAAAATTAAAGTTAATATTATATTCAATGAAATGGCAAATTTTCTGATTGACTGAAAAATAATTAGTCTCCATCAAAATCTCTATCCATATATATATATATATATATATATATATGTGTGGATAGAGATTATCTATATATAAAGTAAATATATATATATATATGTGTGTGGATAGAGATTATCTATATATAAAGTAAATATATATATATATATATATAAAGTATTTGTAGATATATATATATATATATAAAGTATTTATTAGACCTAGCTTATTTATTTAATTTTCTTACTATAAAGATTAGTAAACATAATAATTATAAATGGTATTATAATATTTTAAGAAGCATCTATTTAAAGAATATATTCCTATATCTGATGTGATTATTTAACTAGGTCATATTGTGCACGTTGTGAATCTTAATACCTGTTCAATGCTGTAATTCAACACTTTAGTAAGGTAAAGAGGAAGTTCCGTTCCTATTGTGAAACTAATCCAAGCAACAGCCAAGCTCACGGAAATGTGAGCCCAATAAGGAGAGCTTGTGAGAATTTTTAGCCAAGGAGCTATAGGAACAATCTGAAATGAAATCAAGATAATATAATTAAGATAAGAACAATGTTAGAAATAAGAACATCCCATTTATATTAATTCATAAAACATTTATGAGGAAACTTGAAAGTAATCCAATGTTTAAAAATTAATTCTAAATCTAAATAGGTAATATTTATTTTACGTTTTATTTCTCAACTATTAGATTTATAAAAATTATTATTATTATTATTATTATTATTATTATTATTATTATTATTATTATTATTATTAGCACCGCGTCTTACTACCCGTTCGGGTTATACGCACTTACGCTAATGTGTAATGGTAGGGTGATTGTGAGATGAAATGGAGAACCTACAGTTTAACGTGGGATCCGAACCACGGTGGCGGCCTGGCATTCCACACATTAACAAGATGTCTTGCCAGAGGTGTAGGATGGGTTTGGAAATCAGATAAATCTGTGCCGGGACCAAGGATTGAACCCCGGCCGCCAGCACAGAAGTCTGACACCTTACCCCTAGACCACCAGGTCACCAGATTTATAAAAATAAATTGAGATTTGTGATAGTAATATTATGCTTTCATTGATATATGAAGTAATTAAAATTGAATTCTAAAGACACTATATAATATTATTTAAAGATCAAATCCAAGATTAATATTTGAGCTACTAGAGCTCTACGCACATAAATACACATGAAAAAGGGTAAGTTACTTAGGTTTGGGTTGGTAATCTTTTTGGGGTCCCTATCAACTTTTACATTTGTCAAATGTCTCGCACTTCATTTCTCCACTATTCTTAATTCTTTTTTTCTATACATCCCGTATTTTTACCTTAAATTCAATATTTCTCCAATACTTATGTCCCTGTCTTTATAGAATATATGTAAAATAAATAAAATTTAAACTCTGTTCATCCTGAAATGTAGAATTCTTACCTTGATGGCTTACACTATGGCCTATCTTATAAGCTGTACTATAGTTGAATAATGAAAGGTAAGCTTTCTTTTTCATGAGGATGTATTGTTTTTACGCAATTGACTGAAAATTGATGCTAGATGAACCGGTCGATCGTGACAGACATTTTCCTACCTCTGGTATAATGTATTTATTTTTAGAAGTTAACAAATGTTGGTTATTTTTTATTGTAATATTAGTTTTTATCAAAAATTAACTATTTTAATCAATTTTGAAAATTCATTTTTGTGATAGGGAATCCATACCATAACCTTTGTAATAAATTATCATTTATATTTCAATGATATATATTTAGGGACGTATTATACCCAAACTCATAATGATGTGACTGTTTACTATTGGGGCATGTGTGAATATAAATATTAAGAGAGTTTGACGAAATTCGTAAAGCCAAATCCATACTATATGTATATTTGAAAAAAATTGAACAGTTGTGAGTTGTATATAATTTTTATTTTAATTGTATACACTAAATAATTTTCAATCAAATGTAATCAACCTTGGTTTTACCACATTCTTTTAAAGCTAAAATATAATGGATTTATTATATGACAAGGACAAGTAAGAATAAAAAATAAAAAATGAAGAATTAATCCCACTATTATTAAAACTTTTTTTTTACAGATTGCAAAAGAGTTTAGTATTAAAACAGTAAATCTAAATGATTATAGTTCTACTTCTAGAATATAAATGATCAATAAATATATTTAATATTAATGAGGTATCTATATAAAATAAATTGTGATATTCACAAGATAGGTTTGACTTTGGTGAATTAATTGATTATTAATAATATTATAAATTAAAATAAATTAGATACATTTGTAATTAAATATAATAAACAATTAGATTTAATTAAGAAGAATTAAATTGACAGATTCGTAGGTCCCTATCAGCCATGCCACAACGCATACTAAGGTTGAGAATACAGCGTTCGGATGTGAAGGGTGGTTGTGGATATATTAAATAGCATTCGCGGACATACGGTAGGGTTGGTCCTCCAACTTAGGGGTTGGGCGTGGGTGCGATGAGCTCTCACCGTGAATCAAAATATTATCAAGAAACAACCAAAACTTTGCCATGGATGTTCCTGTAGTTTACGTTGCCTCATCGTGGAGTGAAGATAGATATGCTTTGAAGCATTAAAAAACTTCTTTATGCAATATAAGAATTTTCAAAATCTCTTCAGTGAAGATAATCTAGTAAAGGATATGTTTTATGAGGATGTAGAGCCCCTGTTTGATCATCTACAAATCTATTACATGAAAATTTTGATAGGTGACTTTTTAATACAAATATAGAGAAGGAAGATTTCCGTAGACCTCTAATAGGAATGTAAAGCTTGTATGATCTCAGTAATAGTAATGGAATGAGAATTATACATTTCGTCGCTTCAAAGAATCTTATTATGAAAAGCACGGGCTTTAAGAATAAACATATTCATAAATATACCTTGCTTTCCCTCCCTAGAGGTGAATACACGTAACAAAATAGATCACTTGCTGATAGAGAAAAGAGGTCACATAAGCTTACTGGATGTCAGGTCATACATAATTGCAGAATGCAATCCAGACCAATACTTGGTAGTATCAAAGCTTAGAGAGCGTCTGTCAGTAACAAAATAACGGAGATAAGCAGGGTATGCTAGAAGTATAAGATGTAGAATAACTTATAGATTATGAGCGTACAAATGCTGCACTGGAGCACTCTGGAGCACTGGGAAGACCTGGTTGATAGTATAACAGTAAAATGAACCTGAAAAGATAATCTGTATTTAGTTGGACTAGATAGAACTAGCTCAAGAAAGGGCTAGATAGCCTAATTTAACTAAGTGCGGAGATGAACTTTCGGGTTTCTAATGACATATAATAGTTATGAAATTGATTTATAATGAAAAAAGATCTTAATTTATAATAGATCAAACTACTCTTTGGGATGAATATTATCTTTATTAAATTACACAGATTGTGTTAATTTTATGATATAGAAGTCATACTTGACTCTTGAAACAAAAACTACATAAATTTTAAACAAAACTTGTTTAATAGATCCAGTAGCTAAAAATATTAATATTGTTTACCCTGTCATCGATCTTTATAGAAGACGTCAAGTAACTTTTTTCCTCTTCTGATATTCTAGGATGTTTGTTTGGAGTGTCATACACTAAATACATCCACGAAATGAAATAAGGCAATGACAATATTCCATTCAAGTAAAATGGACCTTGCCAACCGAAGGTGGTGATAATCTTTCCTGCCGTGAACATTGCACAGAGTGTTCCAAGAATTTGCGCTAAAGGAAATAGAAAGTACAAACATTATTTATAATTGCCAATTTTGATATGATTATTTTTCAAATATACCAGCCATACTTAGGCAAATAACAACAATAATTTAATAATATAAGGAGATTAAATAAACACAATAACCAAAATGTTAGTTTAAGGGGGAAGGAAGTCTACACGCTCTTCATCACAGGTAACTCACTGAGTCAAGGGCCCCAGATCTTTAGTCAGTCTGAACTGTTTATTGAAACTCTAAAAGCTATTATGAATCTTCATAAGTTAGTAGCCATTTAAAACTTTTGCTAGAGGCCAGGACCACAAGGGGCCTAAATTTGGCCTGGTACCAAAAGAAAAGTGGGCGCCCGCTCTTTTTGTCCTACTTGACATCAGTAACAGTGAAACTTTTATTTTTCTAGAGGTGATGGTTAGCAAGTAAAAACTGTTTTTGAAGAGCTTTAGTCAACAAACAAAAAGGGGCATGGTTAAACTACATCTGCATGCTGGAAAGTTATATTTCCCACTAAGTTTGTTTGAAAGGCTCTTGTCTGAGGATTTAAAATTAAAAATTATTTATACTTTATTCGGAATGGTCCTCCTTAGTAAACCTTTTCATATATGTGTAAATATAGAGGCTAAATTGAATGATCCTTTACCGATTTCTATTTTGAATATTTTTTTCTAGAAACTATTTGAAATGATCTTCCTCCAGAAATATTTTTTTGCATTTAAATATCCTTATAATTTATTTAAAGCTGGTTTTGCCTGGAAATTTTTCGGATCTTTAGATGCCTAATATAGAAGGTATTTGAAATGGTCTTTCCCGGGCAAATTTTTTAAAATTGGATTGATCTAAAAGCCATTTCAAATGACCCTCACATTGTTATTTTATTAAAGTGCTTCCAAATAATATGTATATTAGGCTTTTTCCAGAAAATGTTGGAAAATCTAATGCTTCAAATATATTTGGAATCGACTTTCACTTGCTCATTTTAGTTATTGGATACCTCTATAAGATATTGTAAGTAGTCCTTACCTTGAAATGTTTGGAAAATTAAATGCCTCAGAAAATCATTTAGTGTAGTCTTCACCTGGATTTTATTTTTTAGATGAAATGCTTTATGAATATTTGGAGTAAACCTTAGCTGCCAATTTTTTGAAAATTGCATGACTCAGTCCAGGCTAAAGGTTATTTCTGATTTGATACAAGGCCTCTTTCAGCTTAATATTTGGGAATACTATGGGGTTGTGAAATAATTCCACAGAGGAGCAAGTTAATTCAAGTAGATAGGTTAAATTTATATCATTCAGGAGGGGAAAGGGAGGAATAAATTATTTACCCTGAGGAAATGATCTTTTGCCTGTTACGCTACTTCTGTTCGACTTAAGTTTGTATAACTTTAAACTTTTTTTCCATTAAAAAAATATAAAAGCAATGCACGCAAATTGATACGTAATTGAACAATGAGTTATTATACATATTATACAATACTTTAATATTAAACTAACCTGCTTTATTAACCGACTCTTTCACATTTAAAATTTAAATTTATCACAATACTAATACATTTCACAAAATTTCCAAGCCCTTCAAAACTGAGGACAAGATTGCACAAAGTCATTAAAGTAAGAATGACAAATACAATAGGCTCATAAAAATGAAATCCCAGCTGGTGGGATAGTCATGCAATCTGTGATTGAATGGATTGACATTTTATTTATTATGATTAATGTTTTATTTAAAATTATTATTTTTTCTATCCTGGAACTCATGGGTCCGGTACCATGATACCAACATTGCCCCCTTGTAGCAGACCTGATAAAGGAAGGCAAAAATCATTTTAATGGTGGCAGCCAGCCATATCATGCGATAATTTTGGCGATGGCGTCACTCAATCTGAATAATCATTATTGGCGGTGGATCATCTTAAGTATTGTTGAATTGGTGGGGGCACAGAAAAAATTGAAAAATTGATGGCTACCAACTCCGCAATCGTCGTTCATATGTTTATTTTTATATAATGGTCTGTATTGAAGTGTGTTTGTGGTATATTTTCATCATACCTCTTATATTTTAATCAAAACTTTAAGAATAAAACAATAAACGTTATTGTTAGCAAAAAATAAAATGGACATTTAAATTTAAGTGATGGTAAAATATCTTAGTGGCTAAAAAATGGAAGTTGAGAGATTAAAATAAAAATAGAGAAAATAACTGCCTAAAATCCAAATATTTGTTGTGAAAAGTTTTGCAACATGGGCGGTAGAAAATGGGTTGCACGCCCAGTATAATGGTGGTACGGTAAATACGGATGGTATAGAATGGATTGCACGCCCAGTCTAATGGTGGTACGGTAAATACGGACAGCATAGAATGGATTGCACGCCCAGTCTAATGGTGGTACGGTAAATACGGACCAACAATTAGTTTAGTATGGTAATTGAAGTAATTAATTTTCCAGAGGTTTATTTTGTGTAATCAAGTTTATATCAAATTTTCATATCAGGATTACACCAAAGTTATAGAAATTGAATGAATAAAAAGTTTTATATATATATATTTACAAATCATTAGGATATTCTAAAAGTGATGTATACATATACACACAAATAATTGAAATATTTTGAAAGTGATGTGTACATATATATATATACATACATATATATATATATACATAAAAATAATTGGGATATTTAAAATAAGATACATATAAGTATATATCACGTTTGTAATCTTCCAGTGATTTTTCTAAAATTACTTTGATATAAATTAAAAACTAGAATATTTTTGACCTTACACAAAAAATTATTTAATACTGTTTTGACATTTTAACTTGATTTTTTTTCAATTTTATTTAATTCTGTTTTAACATTTTAACTTGATTTTTTTAAATTTAATTTAATTTTGAATTCACTTAAATATATATCATTGTGTAGCATTAGCCACAAGTCAGCGATATCCAAGTCAACAACAAACAGATTTATCCAATTGCACGGACACCGACCGCTGCTGGCCCGACTACGCACTCGATCAACCTGCCGCCACACACAAACCCGACTACATCGACTGACAACATAATACTGAGGCCACGCCAATTCAACATTCAGATACAAAAATTCTCAGACCAAAGACTATCAATAGAAAAGAAGATACTCTTCGGCCAGTGTCCAGTTTTTTCTACTCCAGTCTAGAAGCGTGTAGATTCCTCCTCTCCCCCTTGTTTATGTTCTTTTGTTTTCTTCCCCTCGGGATCCCCTCATTCCGTGTTCTGTGGACTGTGATAAAACCCTATAAAAGAGTGGTCGTGTGAGTAGAGAAGCACTCTTGGACTGGCCTCGATAATCGCTAGTGGAAGCTAAGGCTTCGGAGATGAATATCAATGTAAGCAACATTCTTTTTCGGCATGTAATCTTTTTCGTTTCAAAATTTCCTTTTTGGCTTAGTGAACTTAATTTATTGAACTCTAATTAGAAAACAGCGCTAGTAATGTTGTTAATAATAATATTTTCTTTTGGACTTAAACTTTATCTCAATGGTAATAAACTTGAGTTATTGGACTCTGACTAGAAAACAGCGCTAGTAATGTTGTTAATAATAATATTTTCTTTTGGACTTAAACTTTATCTCAATTGTAATGAACTTGAGTTATTAGACTCTGGCTAGGAAGTAGTGTTATTGATGTTGTTATCTCCAATATTTAATTATGAACTTAATTTGTTGGGCGTCATCAGCGCTAGTGTATAGGTCATTAATAACCGCCATAATAACTTTGTTTATTGATGGTAATTTTTTGAGCGTTTGCAACTGAAATGTGGATTGCTCAACTTTATAGTCAATTTAAGAAATTTGATAGTTTTATCTCTAGGGTAAATCAACGTAGGACATATTTTCCCTTTTAGTTGAGATGGAGAGATGTAAAGGTAATGATATAAATAAGTTTGATTTTTATGTAAATCATATGAGTATTTCGCTGAGATCTTATTCATGAGCTTTATATTGCTCTTTCCTGGCTAACAAGTACGCATCTAACTTGTATTTTTGTTAACGTAAATTAGTGAAGGTGATCGCTAAAATATTTAATGCGCTCTTCTAATCAAACCATGCTATTGTGATCACAAACAATTTATACATTATTTCTCCCCTTTTTGGGATCTTTCATATTCATTGTTGTTCATATCTTTTTCGAATATCGAATAAACAACCCATTTTGTGAATCTTTTCAAATCACTCTATTTTTTTCCTCTACTTATTTATCCTTAGGTATAACATTATCCCGCTTCAAATATTTTTGTCTGGTAATTGAATTAGGAGAATGTTTATATGTTTATATATTGTTGAGATTGACCGTGGGGACGGGTTCCGCAACTGTTCCAAATTGCGTGTTCTGGGTGATGGTTTCTTGCCCAGGTTTTTCTATATTCTTTACTCACTAAGCACACTCTTTATTTTTGTTAACTAATTTAATTTTTTTTTATTTGAACCCTATTAGTTAGGTTTTAGGGTTAGGGACAGGGTTTAGTGGTTTTTGGTAACAATTTTACCTTGCTACTCTCATAAACAATAAAACATTTAAATATAAATCATATATGTGAATTTCAGCACAAAAAATATTGTTAATATTAATATTGTTATTTCCAGTACATTACTTATTTTTGTTTATTATAATTTAAAATTTACTACTCACCAATTTCAAGATATTTCACCAATCACATTGAATAATATAATAATAATAATATGCCAACAAAATTAATCATGGATACTCACCCGAAAATACAAAAGAACCCATCTTTAGTCTTTCGTTTTCTTCTAGCCAACGAACGAAAAGCATGCTAAATCCTGGTAGAACAATACCCTGGAATAAAATAAAAATTTATATGTAAACACAATATAGATGATAACATTATTTAAATTTATTAATTGGAGCTTTGAGTTATGATTTTTAATCAAATAGAAATAATAATCCACAATTTAGAGTTAAACTAATCAATAATAATGTAGCCCTAATCGATTTTTTTTAAATATTATTTTATTTGGGTGCGAGGAACAAAATTTATATTTTTGTAAGATCTCTTTTGAATTAATAATTTCCACATCATTATAAATAAATGCTCACTATAGTTTTAATCACATGGATCTTACAGCTCATGAAGGAGGGAACTAAATTCTTAGTTATTAAATAATAATCAAATAATAATAATAATGCTCACTTAAATTCTATCTAGTGACAAAATCAATTTGATTATATTTACAGTCTTACTTACTCACCCCTGTGACTCAGAGGGTGTGAAGAGCATTCTTAATAGTCTAGTGGTAAGTATTAGCTAAAGTGTCTAGTTAAGCAAGTATTAAAACAAATAGGACTATATTATGAAAATTAAACATATAGTTAATTAGAAATAAACTAAAATGAATTAAACTTGAATAAAGTACCAATCTCAGATTAGAATACTCCTAGACTTACATTCAATAAGCCATGTATCAAGCCACCGATGATGTATATTGAAACGTGGACACGTAGGAAAGTTGGTTGCAAGCAGTTGAGTATACCACTGACCAGAAAGGCGTAGCCCACCAATCTTTTTACACCAAATATCTCACACAGCCTGGCTGAGACCAAATAAGACATGAACATCCCGATTGAACTGCCTGACAAAACCAAAGTTTGAGTAAAACCATCCCAAACGAATTCTCCGGACTGAAAAAAAAAAGTTTAGCTTAAACATTTTGATATTTAAACACCTTTTACACATTTAAACGAAATTATCTTTCTCTTGACCTACATGAGACATTCACAAAACAAAGTAAAAACCAAATTCTGTCCACTATTAAATTCTTCCTATTATTAACTATCCACTAAATTAAATTTTAAAATTAATGAAAGTATAGAAATTAATAGTTTTTGAAATTAACAATATAACTATCTATATGAATTAAAAATTAACAAGTAAATAAAACTAGTAATAATATATAGTATTTAGATAATTTACTGCGTTCAAAGATGGTAAAGAAAATTTAAAAAACAATGAGATTGCCTACGAAGTAGAAACTAGTTTTTGTGTTTATATAAATTTATCTAAATTATTTAACACATTTATTTTATTTAGTTTTATTTGTAAATTATTTGGGTGTAATCAAAATGCTGAATAAATTATACCTGTTAGCAGGCAATCAATTAAGGCACACTCGAATTGCGAAATAAAGTATACCAGTTAGCATATTCACATGAGTTTAGGCACAACCTGTAATAACATTCAACTCCTAGACTCTGACCTAACATAACATTACCTAGCCTAAAGTAACTTAACATATCCTAAGCTAACCTAAACTAACCAAGCCTAACCTAACCTAAACCAACTTGACATAACTAAACTTAAACTAACCAAACATAAACTAGCTTTGCCTAACCTAATCTAACATCAATTTTCTATTTTGAACAAAGTCATTATAAATTTAATATATACACTGCACTTCGTTTGAGGGCATTACCAACATCGGATGAGTTGTCCCGCAATTTGTATGCACCTATATTAGTTGTTCCTCATTTCGTGTGCACCAATTTATTTGAGTTATCTATCTTCGTAACATCTATACATAAATTGTTATAAAAATAGATTTTTATTGCATTGTGATTGCCATCAATTTTAGCTTATTAAAGTAATGTAAACATCAACTGGTTCAATTCTTGTATTAGAAAGATTAATTAAAAAATACAAATTATAGAGAGTTTTCACAGTACTCTCTGGTGTCACTTCTGTCAATAGGTAGTTTGCGATAGTATTTTCTAGCAAGTGAAAGCCTAAGAGAATAATTTTTAGTGATCTCCTTTCTGAACTAGATTTATTGAGGGATTTAGATTAAATTTAGATAGCCTAACAAAGTTTATGAATATGAGATGCTAGGGGAATAGACCAGTAAATACTGATGATATTTTATATAATGCGTCCTACATAAATGGATGATAAATTTACTGCTTTAATGAAAAAAAAAATTATGAATAAGATATTGTTATATTAAAAATAAAATTTGATATTAAAGATTCTATAATTACACTCCATCTCTATAGGTAGTGGACGCTACAAAAATAGCCTTGGATAGCTTGACCAGCGGTTCTGGCATGGAAGCCGTATTACAATGAATTGACAATACTGTAGTATATTTACAACACCTACATTAAAGTTCCTTTTTTAATTTTAATGTTTACACCTATAATCGCATTAGATACAAATTAACCGTTACTATCTACATAGATAGATTAGCTCTTTTTTTATTTGATTTTTTTGAAAAATTAAATAACTGTTTGGTGACCAGATTGTTGCACTAAAATGTATTTTAAACATTTTATTAGGAAAATATCTTTCTTATAAGCCCTCATTCACATTTTGTTAAAAGTGTACTTCCCAAAGGCTTTCAACTTTACTTATATATTTAGTTTTCAGTGCATAATTTGAATAAAAACGTATATTTTCCCCCTTCACGCCCCGATAAGAACTTTAAAATGACCCCTCTCCGAGATATATATCTCTTCGTTGTACCAAACCACTCAAGTAACGATTGAGCTGATATTATTTTAAACAAAGACAAATATTTTATCTACCAATATACAGCTGTATAAAACTCATGGTTTCCGTGGTGATGTAAACAAAGAATGATTGTACAGATGAACCACTGCCCACACAGAAAGAAAAGATGGAAAATTTGCTAGGAAAATTGGGTTTTAGTTTTTGGCCACTATTTTTACCGGCATCCTTATTCCCTTATCTTTAAAATGAGTGTTCGGTTGTCAAAATACGCTCAATCAATTCCTCGTAATTTTTATTACTGGAAACGGGCTTGTTAAATCATATACATTAAGATATATGATATAAGGAATGATAAAATGTGATAGTGAAAATAATAATGTAGGTGTTTGAGTGTGTGATTATGTAAGTGTGTGGGTGAGTGTTAGAAAGTGAGTGTGTTCAGAGAATGAGAAATTGAGAGAGATCAAGTGAGAGTGAGTAAGTGACATTGAGAATATGTGTATGTGTTAGAGAGAAATACTGGGAGAAGAGATAAAGGGTGTGTTTAGGAGTAGAGAGAGTGGGTGTGAGAGAAAGAATTTGTGAAAAAAAGTGAAAGATAATGTTTGGGAGAGAGAAAGATAATATGTAAGGGAGAGTGCGTGATAAAGTGTATGTGAGAAAGTGTGTTTGTGTGTGAGAGTGTGTGTGCGTTTGAGAGAGAGAGAGAGAGAGAGAAAGAGATAGAAAGAAAGCAATAGTGTATAATTTTGGGAGCGATATTGTTTGCACGAGAGAGAAAATGTGAGGCCGTCTGAGACAAAGTTTGAGAGAAATTAATTTATAGATATAAAATTAGATTGATAGAGAGATAGAGAACGATTTAGAGGGATAAATTAAGAGAGCGAGTTTGAGAAACAGTGGGTTTGAGATAGAGAGTGGGTTTGAGAGTTAGAGTTAGTTAGAGATAGAGATATTAAGGTAGAGATAGTGAGATAGAGAAAGTGAGATATAAATATTGAGATAATAAGAGTGAGCTAGATAATGAGATAGATAAAGTGAGAAGAAGAGTGAGAGAGTGAGATTGAGATAGAAAGCGTTTGTGAGGAATCTTAAGCGAGAGAGAGAATAATAAAGATAATGTGAGATAAATTGTGCGATAAAGAGTGTATGTGAGGATATAATGTGCGTGAGAAAGAGGGATAAATTGTGAGAGAGAGAATGAAAATACATTTTATTAAATAGATAGTTTTATAAACTGAATGAATGCATGTGTTTGTAAGTGTGTGTGTGTGTGTGAGAGCGTGTGAGAGAGTATGATAGAAAGAAAGATTTCGAAAATATAAATACATTACTCAAACATTACGGTAATTTGAAATATCATTCCCCCCCAATTATTTATCAAGATGAAACCATAACTGAGCTTATTATATTTGTAACAATGTGAAAATATATATGAGTGACACAAAACATTACTTAGAAATGTTATTCCCTCAAAATAAGGTATCAACATGAAAACATAGCTGAACTCACTGTATTTGTAAGAATGTGAAAAAATAGATGAGGTACACAAAAAATTACTTTAAATATTACTTCCTCAAAACTATGCGGTAAAATTAAAACGTAGCTTAACTTATGTATTTGTATGTGTTACAATTTGATATAATTAACATAAAAACCCATCATTTAAATAAAATGAACATTAAAATACATTATTTGAAAAAAGTGAACACCAAAACTCATATTTAGATATCTAAAATGGGTATTTTTTTCATTTTATCGTTTTTGAGCTTATACTATATATTAGTAATCATCATTTTATTATGCGTGAAACAAACCATAGACAATATTAATTTCATGAACTTAACAAATTAACCTTTTAATTTCAATATCATTAAATTAAATATGAATTGAAGATAACAACATTCCATCCTGGACTCCTAACTGTTAAAAGGAGTGGTCGTTTGTCAAAATTTGTTCAGTCATTTCCACGCAATTTCTACTACCGAAAACGGGCTTATAAAATTATATATTATATTTTTAGGGTTCTGATGCTACCTCCTCATTCGATACAATTTTATTACAATGAACACAAAGTCATAATACAATGCAGATTTTGTTCTACGTTAAATTATTTTTTGTGATTGCTTACAACTATTTATACATTTATAAAATTAAATCAGTAGATTCTATACTTTATTTTATAATCATTTTAAAATTATTCTTCCATAATTAAAAAACACAGTTTAAAAAAATGCATTTACTTTTCATATTTAGCTTTGCTTGACGCATTTACAGAAATTCCCGTTAACCACAAACATGAGGTTGCAAGATAGTTTTTATTGACTTGCGTAACATAATGAAACATTATATTTTCAATGAAAGTATAAATTGGCACACATTGCTGTACATTTAATGCTAGAAATTATTAAGACTCTAAGTTGAAGTTTCCCGGAACATTTGAATAAAACACTTAGTGTAAATTGAAAATTTAATTTTCATCTATAACTATTTGTGTTTTGATTATAAATACTTGTGATAAGATGAGAACAGTTCTGCTATAACAATCCTTTGTAAAATAAATACTTCACTGTTACCATTAATTCCTTTAATTAGGAAAAACTCTTTTAATGTGGAACACATGTTTTATATATTTTGATTTAATTATCAACTACCATATATATTAATAAAAGGAAGAGTTTGTGTGTTTGTGTGAGCATTGTGAGATATCTACCGTACACAGAGGGATTAAATTTTACCAGCCCCAATACACGAAGATATAATACATCTTAAAACATGGATTTTAAACTTATATTTTATTTTTTACATTAATTAAAACTAGGTTTCAAGAAATCAAATTAAGATCAATTTTGTCTATCTGTCTAAAATAAAAATAATCTTTGCCACGGGTAACCACACATAGCGTTAGTTATCACGGGAAATGCAAGGTACATCTGCTAGTATTAAATAAATATTACAAAAGTACGCGGTAAATTAACCTCGAATTTGTGTCTAAGTATATATTTATATCGAGTAACTATTTATCCACGCTCGCCTTGTGCCTAAAATACTTCATCACTCAGTATTTGAAGTCAGAATCTCTTACAGATATGCGTGTTTGTAATAGTTTTTATTTATAGCATAAATACAAAAACAGTTAGTTTTAGATAAGTTTTTCGTTGCCCCTTTGTAAAAGTTTCATTTGTAAAACTTTGAATTAAACAAAAACATTTATTCCTGAAAGACGGCTATTCACACAAAACAAATATTTTAATAAATTCCCTACTTTAATTTGATTTTGAAATCGTTCCCTTTCCCTTTTTCAATTTGACTAAAAAATTGAATTGTCTGAATTTTATGGCAACGTTAATAAGTTATATTTGGCAATGTGGCCACTGACTGTCCAATTTTGTGAGTGTTTTATTTACCATATACAAATAGTTAATAGTAAGAAAATAATTCTCAGAAATTTTTTGACTTATTAATTTAGTTCAGGCAGTTTCCTAAGATAAGTTCTGAGTGACTCATAAAAATCGAGAACATATGACATGCTTTGCTCTCTTTTCATCACATAACTTTGGAAAAAAGGGATTCCTTTAAAAGGAATACATTTGGGTTTTATTTTTAACTTGGTCAACCTTGATGGCTACATGTCTTAGAATGGACTTTGTTTCATCGTTAATGCTTTGGGATGCCATAGATTATTTATTAATAATTTAATTTAATATAAAGTACAAGTCCTCTATTTTAAAGAATCTGAAGTCTTATACCATTTTCTGAAATTGTATAGCTCTTTCAGTGTAAGCCAACACAGCTTGTAAACTCTAAGCTTCGTTCAAAGTTTAAACTGTTATTTAAATCAAATACCTCAAATAAGTTAGTCCCTCTTTGGTAGGTTTTCAAAATAAAAATTCTTTTTAATTTTTCTTAACATATTTTACATTTCAAATTAGATTATAATATAATATAACTATTTGTTTGTCTCATTTATTTGCTGAGCAATTGGTGAGTCTGTAAAGTTAATTTCCTAATTTACCAATTGGTTCATAAGATATTTCGAAAATTCTTCTAAAAGTAATATCAGCAATTGGAATACTGTCCGATTATCTAGATTTGATATATTTTAACATTATATGTTAGTTGCTAATTTTACCCAAAATTAAAGGCAAAGGAACCAATTATTATGTGTTGGCTAAGGTAATAAATGTAAAAAAACATTTAATGATAAGGCCATCTACTATGGTTCTAAAATATGTATATCATTGTTGTGCTTTAAGATACAGTTTCAACCTATTACCTTTACGTTAATAAAGACTAAAATATTATTTATAATCAATATACAATGAAATCGCTCCTCTTCACCAACACTCGAATTTGTAGATATATATTTCCAAAAGATTCTTATTTCAGAGTGCTATAATGACATTGAAGTCTAAATATAGATCATGACATGAAAAACAATACTAAGTTTCATTATATTGTACGTGAATGTGTAGTTTAAAAATATAAAAACGAGTTATCAATGCAAATACTGTGTATATATGCTATTGACGCTCAAACTGAACTCCCTCAATTTTTCTGAACATTTTCAAACATATATTGCTACCATCAAAGAATTTAAAATAATAATAATTTACACCAGGCTAGTATTGTAGGCCTATGTAAAAGTTTAAATTAACAGATCTGATAATCTTTATTCTACCCTATTATGTATGCAATGTTTCAGCGTTATAGGAACCTGCTTCAATGGCCGGATGTTCTAAGCCATCATATTCGTAATAGACTTGACTGCCAATGATGACAGGGAGATTGTAGTTTGAATTCAAGTCGGGTGTATTCAGAGTGGGTATCCTAAATATTCACCCACTTTCCCTCCAAGCAAAGTCAAGCACATTTCCTCGAAATACAACCGTCTTTTGCCACATTAGCGTAATCTGTAGATATGAGTATAAACCGAACAGATAAAAAAACTGTCTGTAAAAAAAAAAATTGCTAGGTTTATTTATTTTAAACATGCACTGGTACTAACACAATCAATGGTGTCAAATTTGCAATGAATATAAAAGTAAAAATAAATGTTTGAAGCTAACTTCTCTTAGTTATTTTAATAATAATAACAATTTTTTTGATTTTTAGGCTACCCGCATCATTGATCTGAGGTTTTAAAACGTCAGGCTTACTATATGTGCCAAATCATGAATTAAGGCTAGCTTTGACAAGACATCTTGTGAATGTGGGTGAATGCCAGGCCTCCACCGTGGTTCGGATTCCACGTTAAACTGTAGGTCCTCCATTTCATCTCACAATCTCCCTACCATTACACATTATCGTAAGTGCGTATAACCCGAACGGGTAGTAAGACGCGGTGCTAATAATAATAAAGGCTAGATTAAGCATGGACGTAGGGAGAATTTATTTGTAAGCGGATGGGGGGTCAAAATCATATATCTATTACATGATGTTAAGTCATACAATTGTACCCTAAGAAATAAGAACATTGTTAAATACAATGGCGATGAATATTTATTTGTGTGAAGTGGGGGAGTAAGAAAAAGGTTCTTAGGGACATTCTACCCTCGTCTTCCCCTCGAAATTTGGGTAATCCTAGAAGCTATTTGGAGTAGTCTGCCTTCAGCAAATTTTTGAAATTGGTTATTGTTTAAAAGCTATTTTAAGAAGTGCCTGCCAAAATTGTTTGTATGAGTGATAAATTAGATTATCTCAAAATTATTTGAAGTGTTATATTTATAGTGTTCTTCATCTGATTTTTTTCGATTATTTGCTTTTAAAATTATAATAAGTTGTCATATAACCGCATATTTTTAGAAGTGGATGCCTTTAGAAGCTATTTACAGTGGTAGTAACCTGGAATCTTTACAAAAATAGATACCTGTATATGATATTGAAAGTGAGCTGCTTCACAACATGATTTTGGAAATTGAATACTGTTATATGCTAATTGGATTAGTCCTTGCTCGGATTAAAAAAGAATATATTATATGCATATAAAATATATTTAAAGTGACAAACTAAGAGTATTTATTTAAAAATGGTGTGCCTCCAAAATACAATTAGAGTGATATTCGCCTGGAAATTCTTTGAAAGTTAAATGACTCTAGAAGTAATTTGTAGTGATTCATCTCTGGCAAATTTTTGAAAAGTGAATTTCTCAAAATTTATTTCAAATTTGATACAAGGCCATCTTTATGCTTCATATTAAAAATTTCATTAAATTTCAAGGGGCTTGAACCCTCTAAATCTTCCTTCCCTAACCAATGAGCCTAAATACTTTAGGTCCATACCCAGTTTTTACTTTGTTAATTTTTTTGTTTTGTTATCAACCCAAATCGGTGTTCACGATGTCTAATGCTTTAAGCTTTCAGTGTATGTATTTTTTCTTAATATGTCTGAAATGAACCACCCTAAAAAAATTCTTAACCACCGTCCGTATATACAGTTTAATTTGTCTTGATTTTTTTTCAATATACAGTACAAGGAACAAATTGGAGGCTTGCAATATATGATTTTAAAAAATACATGAGAGCTACACACTATGAGGTTTCACTAATTATTATTAGCACTGCGTCTTACTACCCGTTCGGGTTATACGCACTTACGCTAATATGTAATGGTAGGGTGAGTGTGAGATGAAATGGAGGACCTACAGTTTTTCAGATAAATCTGTGCCGGGACTGAGGATTGAACCCCGGCCGCCAGCACAGAAGTCTGACACCTTACCCCTAGACCACCAGGTCACCGGTTTCACTTAGTACATATATAAAGATTCATATTTTAGTGTTTATTGGTTTTTATGTTACCACATTGGTGTTCATAGGATTTAAGTTTTTATATCGCAACATACGTAAAAGTAAAAAATCAATAAGAAATCAACACAACCTAATATTTCTTAAAATACACAGGACTCGGACTATTTTATGTTTGATATTTTTATTGGTTTTAGAGATACACGTGCCAATGGTCCCACAATATATGATGTAACTCTCAAAATAAAAGTTAAAGTGCTTCACATATTCAAATTGTCAAATACCCTTAAGTACATATGCCTTATTTATGTTTCGATATTTTTTTGAACTATCAGCACTACTGCCCAATTGGTTTGAGATGCTAAATTTTTTAATTTATGTCAGGCCGCCACCGTGGTTCGGATTCCACGTTAAACTGTAGGTCCTTCATTTCATCTCACAATCACCCTACCGTTACACATTAGCGTACGTGCGTATAGCCCGAACGGGTAGTAAGACGCGGTGCTAATAATAATAATAATAATAAAGTTAATTTATGTAAATGTATAAAAACTATCCCAAAAGTGTACAGATGCCTTAAGTACAAAAGTGTTTGCCAAATTGTATATTCATATTTTTCTAGGTTTTTGAGCTACACGAAATGGTGATCATAGCGTCCAAGTCATCCAATAATGTTATATTAAATTCATAAAATATAAAAAAGAGTAAGCCGGAGATTCATACTCTTAGGATTCAATGGATAAATATTAAAAGTGTCAAGGTTATAGAACTTGATTATGGAGTTATACAAACAGGAGCGCTAGCATTTTAAGCCTTAAGCTTCTGATTATTCTAAAAATAACAATAATCACCTAAGGTGTGTAAATTAATTTTAATATTTCCTTGTCCCAATATTTGGTCACGTGGTTTAATATGTTTAATAAGTTATTCCCAAAATTGTTATAAAAGTAAAAACAAATATTCTCAAGTTAATGATGTAGTTAAAATAATGTTAAGGGGTACGTAATGATGATTCCATTAGTTCACAAGAAAATGTCCAGATGTCTAGGTTTTTTTGGTTTAAGGTTGTGGATTTAAATTAGATGCGTTCAAGGTGCACACTAGTGAATTTTTCTTAGTACATATGCAAATTTCAGTTTTATAGGTTTCTTGTCTTTAGAATTATATACTTTCCTTTTCCCATGATTTAAGTTGTCAGGCTCATAATACTATAAAGCCTCTAAAAATATGCCCTATTTGTACAACCTAAATGTTTCCTTAAGTAGTTAAACAAATGTCCCGTTTCAACTTTATATATTTCTTGATTTAAGAGCTACCTAAACAGTGGCCAAGGGGTATAAGACGTAAGATGCGTGAAAGTAATAAAAGTGATAGAGATTCACACGCTCAGGTCTACCTACTGGAAAAAAAAGAAAGGTTTAATTTTTCTAGTTTCTTTTTATTTTGAAAACTCCCACACTTGTCTAAAGTTACTATCCCTAAATCTAATATTCTTAATGCTCTGAATAACTATATAAAAAGCCTGTCATGCACACCCTCAGGCTTACATCCCTAAGTACTTTATAATAGTACTTAATCATAGTAGCAGCAGTAATAAACATTCCATTTTATTTATATAATTATTTCCTTTGTCGAATGATTTTACATCCATCCCTTGGTCATAGAATTCATTTTTTGATCTTAAGAAACAATAATATATGTAAATGTTTGATAAAACCATATAAATAAGTGAAACATGGCCTGCCTGATTATAATTAATTTTGCCAAAGAAATATCATTTTCCTAATAATTTGGTAACGAAAGAACTGGTCAAACTAAAGACTTCCAAATTAATATTTTAAATAGTTTAACACATATATATTTTCTTACATAAGATTGAAATAACTGAGTGCATATTGTGGCTGTTCACTAGTATTAATTTAAATATTGTTTAAAATAGCACCAACGCCTCAAACTAATGAATATCCCTGAATATGAGATGAATCAAGAATAGATATATACTAGAGTGTCAACTTTATCACTAGACAAGTTTTATGGATTCATATTCCATATCCCACTGTAATTTTTTTTACCTATATTCAAATGGATGTATATTGAAGAGAGTATGGAAAATCATTAGTAGATAATATTTGTAAAATACATGCAGCCAACCATGGTTTGTACTTCCCGAATCAGAAGCAAAAAACTCTGGTTTTCGCTGTAATTTGGAATATTGACACCTAAAAAGCATATATATGAGCTTTAATAGTTAACATCTCACCTGAACAATGATCAAACTCATACTATATTTTACAATAGTTGAATAATACAACTAAAATCCACCCTAAATATTAAGATCCTGTTGTCCAGGAAAAAACTCAATAATATTGAAAACTTATTACAGTTTGTTGTATTAATATTAATTATATATTATTATAACTACTATTAAGACCAGTGTAAATCTTATTTGAGTATATGAGCAAATTACTCGACTTTACCGTGACGGTGTAAGTTTCGTTGGAAGTGGACTCAACAGGGCATACGTCCAAATCACTCTGATTTCCGCCGACGACCGTGACTCTTTTAATCATGGCGGCGACAGACATTGGGCTGATGGATGCCATGTACGTCATGAGGAATACCGTAAAACAACTTTCTGCCAGGAAGACATAGCGACAAGGCATGTACTGCCACCATCGCACTGAAAAATGCGTTCAAAGATATTTGTATAGTATTTAATAAAATTAGACTATTTTATATCAATTAGTATAACATCTCAACATACTTACCGCACCATTTATAAAATAATCTTTAAAGTTAATCCAGTGTACTAGCTGAATACTAATAACTTCAAAGTATTAGAATATAGAGTGGGAAGAGTCAATTTTAATGAACATTACTATTATTTTTTATGTATAATTGGAGACAAGACAATATGTGTTGAAGACATCTACTTTTGGAAAGATTGGGGATTCCATCATTTTCTAGATGATAATAATATGACAATGAGCCCAAATATATGTATTCTGGTTACTTTAGATTTCATTAGTTATTGTGTAATATTTGTAATTCAATATATTATAGACCCTACGTCTTATCTTTAAGCTGGGATGTGATTCTTTTGTTGGCTCACACCATATTATTGTATTTACCTACAAGTCATGATTTGACAAGTTCCTAGAAAAAATTAAAATATTATATTCTAAGCATATAATTAGTTGAAAAATGTGAATATAGTGTTCTTTACTCAAATTGATAACTTAATAATCAATTCTTCAATATCTCAATTAAGATGTGAAGGCTTCACTATTGCTAGAAACATAATTAGATTTTATTGTGAATTTTGTTTTTTGAAAGAGCTTTAGTCTTTATCTGAATATATAAGACCAGTCTTTTTGATCCCGTGAAAATGACAATGCATATTAATTCTAAAGATAGTAATTGATTTGTTTGATTAATCCGATTTTGATATCAGATATATTATCTGATAATTCTATATCTACTGGCATAGCACAATGCATTATTTGTGAAGAAGTTTAAGGTTACCTGCTACCATTTAAAAATTGATAGTATAAATATATAGTTCTTTATTACCATCCAAATAAAATAGTGTGCTTGCTATACGTAGAAATTCCCTGAAAACTCTAATTTATCATTTATATCTTTACTGCGTTTCAAAATTTTCTTATCTTATTAATTGTGAAATATATTGTTTTGTGGATTGTTTAAAGAGGTCAGCGCATTAACTTATTATTAGTCTTTAATTTTTGTAGTTCCAACATCTCTGATAAGAAACAGAACTTTAGAGCAGCTTATTATTTATATAATGCTAGTTGTAGGGGATAATAATTATAACAATGAAAGGTTAATAAATGATCTAAACTGAAATTATATAATATATTTCTTCTTGTAATAGGACTAGCGAAAAATGTACCCAGCGTCATAAAGTTCGAGTCTCATGCTTGACTAGAATTAAATTTTGATGAGGTGCAGTGGAATCTCTCTCTCCTCTTTACCCTATTTACTTTTATTATTCCTGCCCTACCAGTAGTTATGCGAAAAGTATACCTCGTATATTCATTCAAAATTTATACGCGAATCTTATTCGTAGTTATGATGTCACGTGTTTTATATTTATTACTGTATTAAGATCTCTCTTTGTATTTAAAGTTAAAATGTATCTTATTATTTCTCCTTGGAATTGAAGTAGATATTTTTATTTGTGATCAAATTAGAAGCTATTGAATAAAAACTATTTTGAATTACTGACAGATTGAATAGATTGTCAGACTGAAAAACTATTTACAAACAAAGTCTGACATAGACTAAAAGAATATTCCTGCAATGTTTCGTTAAACTTGGTCAGTAAATTTGTCAGTTATCGTGGCACAAACAAATATATATCCAGGTATTTAGGTGACTGATATCTTGAAATAGAAGTCCAGATCTAGAGGATTCAAAAGTAATATAAACGACTATGCTCAATGTAAATAAATAAATAAATATATATATATAGATAGAGAGAGATAGATAGAGAGAGAGAGAGAGAGAGAGAGAGAGAGAGAAAGATATGGTATCCACCCATTTCCTTCATTCAAATTACTATAGAAAGTTATTTGTAACTTTGTAACATGTATATCCATGAATCAAAGATATCATAGTATGTGTGCTAGTATAATATTCAAAATTCAGTTACTATTTCAAAGTTGGATTCAAATAGAACAATCTAGAACTAGAATGAGATAATGTTAGCAGCATTTTTTTTTTCAAGAGGTAAATAGAATACATACGATTAATTTTAAAATACAAGTGAAGTAGAATCCCCCTTTAAACTCTCTCTTTATAAATGTTTAAGTTCCGTGTTTATTTAAATTTTATATATATATATATATATAGAGAGAGAGAGAGAGAGAGAGAGAGATAGAAAGAGAGAGAAAGATAGAGGGATATATATTTATGGAACTTATATGAAAAAACATATCAAATATGAAAAAACTTACCTTTCAATTTAGGCGATACGTCAGCTGAAATATTTACTGCTTTCTTCATAATCACGTTCCAAATAACTATTTAATAAAATATTTAATGTGACTACATACGTGCTCTATTTAATATTTATATGTCACCTGGTCAAGATAACAATAAACAATCAATATAAATCTGGTTTAGAAATGTCAAGTTATGTCGCATGACGTTTATATAATATGACATCTACAATCAAGATTTCATAAAAACAATCAAATTCCATGAAGACAATTAAAACAAGATAACAAATAGAAGGTGGTGACTTACTCTGAATTGATGTTGCCGGTAAATACCCAAGCGTCGGGCAACATTGCCCCGGCGGACCATTTCAGCATCTAGAGCTTTTTAGTTTTTCTAATTACTTTTTGTATGATTGTCCATGAATTCTTCAACCGTCCTCAGTGCCTCATAAAAAGGATGATATTCCTGAGGAATTATTCCAGCATTACATAGATTTAGGAGATCATTTCGCTTTTCTTCTGATATAGGAAAGAGTCCATTGATGTAGGCAGCCTTCAGCCGAAGATCAGGTAATTTTCTTCTTCTTCCTCGCCATATTACCTCCAAACTTCTAAAATCATTCTCACTCAAGTTTTACTTGACGTAAATCTTCTTTGGGTCTGTTCTATGATACTGAAAGATTACTATCTTTAACCAATTGACTATTTTCCCAGTTGTATCAATGTTTCTGTTTTTAATTATGTCCTTTTGAACTCGTGAATGATCTAAAAACTCCTTTTGGCTCATTTCGGTAACTTTATATTGTTTCTTTCTTGAAGCCATGCGTACCACTGTGTACCAACTTGACGGATCATAAATATCCACATTTTTGCTGCTTTTTTAAATATGTGCATGGACGTTGTCACATTCCATATATAAAAATGACCTGGTTCAAAGAAACTGACTGGTAGAAGTTAATAATTTTTAAATAATGCTAACCGGTCACAGTTATTATATTATTGTATACTATTATAAACTCATAAACATGTCTTTAACTATAAAATGAATATATGGATTGTCATCTTTTAATCATGGTTATAAAAACATACATTATAAATATTAGTACGACTATTAGTATCATATTATTTACTCGACATAATGGTTGTTATATAAATAAAAAATAACACTAGGTCTATAATTCAACCAAATCTTGATTTAATGAGAAGTATTCACAAATTTATAAACACAAAAATATAAGAGGTTTTATTGATTTATAAATCTTTGCCTGCTAAGTATGACCAAAACATAAGCGCTGATAAGTTTGTCTGACAATAAAAATTAATATTTTTGTAGCTAGACGTGCTTCTAAGTTTGAAACAACATTGAAATTGTTGCGTCAAGTTTTATAGGTTTATGGGAACCTATGAATTAGGTTTTGGCTTCCCTATCTACTATTGAGGTTTTTGTGTTGTGGCGTTGTGCGCAGCTGTTGCACCCTCCCTGAGTCCTGTACCCCCCCGACCATAAAAAGGGATAAAAGGGAGAGGATGAACTTAACATACATAAAATGGAAATTATAAAAAATATATATATATTCAACAAAATTAGCAGTTTATTCATTTAAATGACACTAGCGCAGATAATAAAAATGGTCTCATTATATCATTATGAGTACAGTTGGAAATTATGCTCGAAGCCAACAACTTTATATCATTAAAGTTGCGCAAGTGTTTTAACAAAAGGAAACATGAAATCCATCATAATATTGATAGTCCAGTCTATAAGAGACAATATCAAAGCTAATATATATATATATATATTCGATACAAAAATATAAGGATCTAATGGGCAGCTTGATATGGTTCCAAAGGTTTCGTAATTCACAGAAAACGATTTCATAAATATAAAGATTTAAATTTGACGACTACACAACAGAGTTTACACAACGTGAGGGTTTGACTACCAGACATAAGCCAAACTCCCACGGGGCAATCAGATCTGACTGAGAATAAGGAACAAACAGTTCCATCAATTAACAAAACTTTAGCTGTTCAAACAGAACTTACGTTACAAAAGATTAAAGTCATCCTAATTTAAATTCCAATAAAAAGTTACATCACGTTACGTTAATACAAACCATAATTTTAAATACGAAAATTTACTTAAAAAAAAAAGGAAATACTCTACAATTCCAAACAATATAATATTAACTATTCAAACTTCTAATCAGCACATAACTGAGGATATTTACGAGAATAAAAATATAAGCAAAAGTTACAGCGCCCGAGCGGCGACCTATCTAAGATAGAATGTTTAGACATAGTTTGACGATCAAACTATTAATACGTTGGATTTTGAAACTGAACATTATATTATACAAAAAGTTTAAAGTAGATAAAGAAGTTTGAGTTCATAATTCCCCTCGTCTAAGCGACGATTTTGATACATTTTACAAGTTTTCTCCAGCCATTGTCCAGATCCATGACTATGGTCTGTCGTCGATCGTTGATAGTAGGATAGTCCATTATGGCAAGCTTGCACGGCCATTATATAGGGATTTCGTTGTTATGGAAGGGGGTGGGAATTCACCAAACATACGCATGATGACGTCAACGATGCCTTCAAACAGACACGTTGTTGATTCCGCTTGCTCCATCGGAATATCCGTGAATATCTCCAATCACCCGATGTTTTGAAGGAGGTTCCTCTAGTCTCCGTCAGGGGTCGGATTCATAATTGTCTTCTAGTTGATGTTGATAGTTCTTGGTTCATTTCACGCTAGTACAGTCGGAGTGCCGGGTCGCTTTGTTGACCCACTGGATCTCCCTTGACCCACTCGCCAGTCTAGGATTCCAGGTGCCGGCCAGCCTTGCAGGATTCTATTGTGAGCAGATTAGTATTGTAAGTACACGAACAAATTAATACTTAGAATTGAATTGAGTAATAAGTATATTGTCCAGCATTGTTTCTATTATGTCTTCTTAGCCTACAAGAACTACAACAGAGAAAAATACTATTGTAGGGATCCTAATTGAGTTGAATTTATTGGAGTGGGTAGTAAGCTTGTTGTCCAGTTGTAACATTATACCACGTAATGTTACAAATCTCTAATCACGTTAGTATGGGGCGGGGTCCAGTTTTAACATTATACCACGTAATGTTACAAATTTAGTTATATTGTTGTGTCACTATAAACCAGCTACATAGTTGATCTCAATGCTATTGAAACCTGAAAAAACTAATTTTTGTAGTTACGCTAGTTTCATACCAACCCCTCGTGTTGTATGCCCTAGTAATGGGTAAATGTATTAATTTACTATTGATTGTTCTGGCAGTACTCATTAGGAAACAATAGGCCATAGTAAAACAATGTGTATATACCTGATTATTAGCCATCTATTATTTGTAAAGTGGAAGCTACTCTTATAGGATGTTTTTATTGTGTTTTTTCGTAACTCCATGAGGGTTAATACAAGCTATTATTTTATATTATTTTAGGTAACTCTAAAAATATAGGATTTGATGCTATTTTTATATTTTCAATTGTTTCACTATTATTCTTGATTAGACCTCTCACGTATTAGTTTGGTCTTAAACTGGCTAGAATATATTTTCCTTTCCCGCTATATCAGAGGTGGAGAAATTATTGTGATCGTCAAAAAAATCGAACTCAAAATTTTGATGAATCTCGACGTTTCGTGATCCCCCGAATCCGAAAAAGGGTTTTTTGAATTTTCGTCTGACTGTCTGTACCTTCATCTAGAGCCTAAACTGTTTTATCGATCAGGCTAAAACTTAGAATCTAGGGTTTTCATAGGGTTGACCCATGGAGTTTTTGCAATTAGATATCAGTCCCTAAAATTAAGGGTAGTTTACTGATGGGCAAAATGAGAAAAATTAGATTTTATCAAAATCGGCACTAACAATTTTGATTGAATTTCATTTCTAAACATTTATAATTATTACAAATAAAATGGTTACTCTAAATAGTTCGGCAAAATGATTTTAAGGACGCTTGTCTGATGCTTAAATTAACATTTTTTAATCATATCTCAGAAATATTTAAGATATGAA
Source organism: Timema monikensis (assembly GCA_902151445.1). Lineage (NCBI taxonomy): Eukaryota > Metazoa > Arthropoda > Insecta > Phasmatodea > Timematidae > Timema > Timema monikensis. Next base: position 790,983 of record CABFVZ010000002.1, on the reverse strand, counting down.
ATTACTTATCAATACAAATATGTAGGTCTATTTATAATACAAAATATTTATTTGAAGCATATTTTTATAAAGCCAACAACTTCCAAGCTATACACATATATATATATATATATATATGTATGTATAAACTTTTCGAAAACAAAAGGAAGTATTGTGACCGTAAAAAAACCAACCTAACATGTTAATGGGTGTCGACGTCTCATGAGCCCTCGAACCCCAAAAAGTGGTCTTTGCAATGCCGTCTGTTTAAACTTAAAATTAAGATTAGTTTAATAAAGGGCGAGAAGGGAAAAAACATATTTTCTCAAAAGCGACTCTAACGATTTTGATTAAAGTTCGTATCTAGGCGTTGATAAAGATAATAAATTGATTGGCGATTTTCATTTTCCCATGAAAATGAGTTTAAGGGTACTTTACAGAAGCATAAAATTCCGTGTCTCTGCAAATATTTGTAATACTAAATAACTTTTCATTACAAAATTGTAGTACTATTAAAAAGATAAAACTTTTATATGAAATATATTTTTATTAAACCAACAGTTTCTGAGATATTGGCAAATATATTAATACAATTTTGTGAGATTTAGATGTAAAGAAGTATTATTTAAATTTTAACGTAATAATTCTCCAATGTTATAGAGTAATTAAATATATGTAAGTGTCTCGAAGAGTTTATGTTGTTTTCCCTCAAACCTTTTAGGAATAATGTTTGTACAACAATGATCTATCTCCTTCATTTTGGACTCTATAGTCAATACTTACATTTTTTACTGTTCAAAATTTATATATGAGTATTTTAATAGAAATGTGATGAGATGAAGATGTGCAACACCTAATAAAATTCTGAAAATTGACAACTGGGCACGGAAATTGAACCCGAGACCTTTGGCTTAGTGCTCCAATTCTCTACCACAGAGCTATCCAGGAGTCGTCCCGTGCCCAGGGTCATTCTTCACTCATATTTTAAGGCAGAATCTATGATGGACGTGCGGAAATCGTCGGCTGTATTCACGAGCTATCAGATAACGCAGCCATCTTTGAGTCGTTAGTTGGCTTATTACTGCCACTTGTACAATTATTATTATTATTATAATTATTATTATTATTATTATAATTATTATTATTATAATTATTATTATTATTATTATTGCACAGAATTGCATATTAAGAATTAATTAGCCGAAACTATTATTTATGTTGTTAGAGAGGAATTCTCCATCTAGATATCATATTCTGAAAATTAAAGAATGACACCTGGACATGGGAATCAAGCCCGGGACCATTGGCTTAGTACCTACCTACCTACCTTGATATCTAATAAAATGTCAGAAATGTAAACAGGAAGTCGAAATTTTAATATAAAGTGTTTACCCTTGTGGACCCAATATTGATCATTTTTATATGTCCAAACATACAAATGAGGACATTAGTTCCTTAAAAATAATATTATAGAATATAAAACCGGTACTCAAAAATGCTTTAGTTAGGTATAGTGCAATATATGCTTGGGTTTGCTAGTGTATATTATTTCGTTTCACATATATTACAAGTTTTGAGTAAATATATCCATTTTTAAACAATAGATCAAGAAAGTCCGTGAGGAGTTCCGTACCATTTATTTTATATTGCCTAAAACTTAATACTCCTTTTTATTGTTGCCGAGTTGTGGCGAACAATTCAAAGTTATATCCCTATTTCTAGAGTTGTTAAACTAAACAAGATGTTCTATCTCACTACTGTCGGTTACTTGTGTACAAAGTAATAATACCTATTCTTCCAACCTATTCTTTTCTACTTCGATAACGAATTACAGTTATCATTAATTAATAAAATGTAAATCTTGTCACTCATATGTAATTCTATATCTTCTTGTTTACCTTTTAATAAACTTATTTGTTAAACTTATATATTTCTTTGATGCATTTTCTTGCTCTATCCTTCTTCAGGTATAACTTATTTTACTAGGTAGAAGCAAACGTTTCTTTTTCTACGTGATAGGAGAAGCAACGATGCGGTCATATCAAAAGTAGATAAAGTTAATTGTTTTAAGAAAAGTAAATGATCTATAATGACATGAGATTACTAATAAAAGTCCACGTACTCTAAGTTTACATGATAACAAAATTATATTTATTTATTATTTTAAGATAATATGTATTAACAGCAGTAAGACGCTTTGCTATTGGGTTCCCGATGTCATACAAAAGTGGTTGAGGTGGTACAAATTATATTTGATTTTTCTTAAGACTTGTACAAAACAACAAAACGTCATATCTGTCATTGGTCTTTACTATAAATCCTGTGATTAATAAAATGGCAGGTAGTACTATGTGTTCACACTTATCATATCACCTGTGAACTTATCTACGCCATCAGCTTTGACATTCTTTAACACTTTTATAGCGAATAACACCTAAGAAGAATATAATTATTTAAATAATCATAACACTACGTATGCGTATAAACTGAACGTATGAATAATTAATTTGTTAAAAACAGGATGATTAAAGTGTCAATGTGAGTGAAGTAGTTTAAGATTAAAAATTCATTCGGAAATCTTACGTATTCATGGAAATGGCAAATATTTCGTATTAAAATAGCATTTTTCCTGCGGCTTGGCTCTCATTAAACAATACACCAAAGCATATAAAATGCTAAATATATATATATATATATATATATATATTTGAGAGCAGTGTTTGATGTGCACATGAAGATTCACAAAGAAACAAAGACTCCTCCCCCCCAAACCCCTTCCCTTTCAATCCATAGCTAATATCACATGCCATCTTATGAACCTGCTATAGCAGCCACGATGAATTCCCCGATTACACCCTGATATTTCGATATTACCTTGCTCACTGATGAGCTAGCGTGATAGTATATAGCTTCTCACGTATTTCTTAAAAATAAGAATTACAACAGAAGATATCAAATAGATGATCACTTTTTGGTTTTACTGGCAACAAACAAAGAGGTGTTACTGGGTTCAGGTAACTGGTGGTTCATAATCTGCTAATGTAGAATGTTCCAGGGTTCAGGCAACCGGTGGTTTCTAATCTGCTAATGTTGGATGTTGCAAATTTCAAGCTATCTATGGTTCATAAACTGCTAATATCGGATGTTCCAGGGATCAGGTAAACCATGGTTCATAATTTGCTAATGCAGAATGTTCCAGGGTTCAGGCAACCGGTGGTTTCTAATCTGCTAATGTTGTATGTTGCAAATTTCAGGCTACCTATGGTTCATAAACTGCTAATATCGGATGTCCAAGGGATCAGGTAACCCATGGTTCATAATTTTCTAATGTAGAATGTTCCAGGGTTCAGGCAACCGGTGGTTTCTAATCTGCTAATGTTGGATGTTGCAGATTTCAGGCCACCTATGGTTCATAAACTGCTAATATTGGATGTTCCAAGGATCAAGTAACCCGTGGTTCATAATTTGCTAATTTAGAATGTTCCAGGGTTCAGGCAACCGGTGGATCATCATTTACTAATGTTGGGTGTTATAAGGGTCATACTACCAGTGGTTCATAGTTTGATAATGTCGGATGTTATTGGGGTCATGCTACCAGTGGTTCATAATCTGCTAATGTTGGATATTCCAGGGGCCACGCTACCAGTGATTCATAATCTGCTAATGTTGGATGTTACAGGGTCTAAGCTATCAGTGGATAGTAGTTTACTAATGTTGGGTGTTATAGATGTCATGCCACCATGTCGTCACCTCAGTACATTAAGCCGTGTTAAAATTTTAGTATCTTCTAAACCAGATAAGATATACTCATGCCTTTATCTACGGGACCATCAGTGGAGATATTAGTCATAGTAATAAAAACGAGAATTTTGCCTGGTAAATTCTTCAACTACAAATAAAGCACCTCTAAACATTTGACACTTAAACTTTTTTAATTACATTTCTTAGTTAAAATTCAATTTTTTTTTAACCATATAGTTTATAAATCTAGTTTTAAATACAATAAAAACGATTCGACAATATACATATTTACATTATTTTAAAATATGAATACCTATGTAACTTTGAACACTCGAGTCACAGCTCCCTGGAATTTGTCATATTAAAAAAACTTCAATGCGAAAATAAACAGAGTGACAAGTTAAAAATAGAATATTGTTTGTCTTGGAAAATGAAGTGAATAGAACTGGCATTTCTTTCTAGAGGTATTTATTTACAAAGATGTATTGAGTTCTAGAACAGTGGGTCCAAGCTTTCTGGTCATCGACACTTGCCTTCCTTTTGCTACCCTATGTTACAATCGCTGCCAAAATAGTATAGCCTCACAAGGTCTTACTCATTCTCAGATAGGCTTTCTTGTCGAATCGCCTTAAGTAAAACCAGAAATCAAACCCTGGACTATGAGCCAATTTCATAGTCCTCAAGTTCGGTGCTATAGTAGATGCAGGACGACACCTACCTCGACCAGAATTGAATGGGCCAGTTTCACGTATAAAACTGATCTATTACATTCGAGTTAAGGTGGATGATGTATTGTAGTCGGTGTAGCGCCTCACTTGAGGAGTATTCAATCTGACTATGAAACTGGTCCTATGTGACTGTACTTTAAACATAAAATTGAAACCGTGGGCTAAGTCTATAAAATACAAAGGTCAACTGACATTAACAACTTGTACGCGAATGCACATGCAATTTTTTAACTGCGCACTTATAAATATTGCTTATCTAAGCTCACCAGCAGAGCATATCTTTTTACTTTCTCGCTATCTTACTAAAAATCGAACTCAAGAAGTTTATGAATTTAAACGTTTCGCGACCCACCAAATACGAAAAAGTGATTTTTTAATTTTTTAATTTCCGTCTGTCTGTATATCTGTTTGTCTATCCGTTTGTTTGCCGTACAGGCAGACGGACTAGAGCCCAAACAATTTTACCGATCGGGCTAAAACTTGGTATCTAGGGTTTTTATAGTGTTGTCTTGAGATGTTTTTGGGATTGGTTAATTAACCCTAAAATTAGGAGTGGTTTACTGAAGATTAAAAAAGGAAAAAAAAATGATTTCCTCAAAATCGGCTCAAAATATTTTGATGAAATTTCATTTCTGAGCATTGATCAATATTATAAACAAAATGGCTACTCTAATTTTTTCGTTACATTGACTTTAAGGTTTCTGGTCTGGTGTGTAAATTCTCTTATTTTTTTAATCATATTTCAGAAACTATTGGAGATATGAAATTATGTATCATTGCTAATATGTAGGTCTATTTAAAATACAAATATTTTATTCGAAGCATAGTTTTGCAAAACCAATCATTTTCAAGATAAACAAAAATATATATTTTTTAATTTTTCTAACACTAAAGCTAAAGTATTGCAACCGTACATAAAATCTAACCCTATATGTGGATGGATTTCTCTAACGATTTTGACTAAAATTTGTAACTTGGAATTGATTAATTTCATAAGCAAAATGGCTAATTTCTTTTTCATGTGGAAATAACTTTTAGGGTACTTTACAGAAGCAGACATTTCCTTATCTAAACAACTATTAAGATACTTAATAACTTATCGTTGCAAAAATGTAGTCCTATTAAAAATGAAAAACTTTTACTTGAAATATAACTTTGTAAAGTCAATAGTTTCGTAGATTTTGGCAAATATATTAAAACCATTTAGTGAGCTCTAGTAATACAGATCTGCTATTTAACTTCTAACGTAATAATTATCTAATTCCATAGTGTAAGTCAATAAGTGAATCTCTCAAAAAGAGTGTTTTTTCTTTAATTTCTTAGGGGAAATGTTTGTACATCAATGATATACTTCCACCATTTTATACTCAAGAATCAGTATTTACCTTTTGTATTGGCCCAAATTAATAAATGAGGAATTTTATAAAAATGCTATAAACATAAGAAGTGGTACCTCTAATAAAATTTCGAAAATTTTAACCAGAAGTAGAAATATTAATACAAAGTATTGTCACTTGTGGACACAATATCGATCCTTTTTTTATCTCCAAATATACTAGTGAGGACTTTAAAAATATAATCATAAAAATTAAATTTGGGATTCAAAAAATGTTTGACGTAAGTACAAGGTAGTTTTTCTCGGCTTTGCTAGTGTATATTATTTCGTTCAGCGTATAAATTAAGAGTTTTAAGTAAATATCTCCATTTATAAACAATGGAGAAAGAAATTCCGTGCGGAGTTTCGTTAATTTATTTTTTAATATATTCAAAATAGTTATTGCACTCATTATATTTAAATAAATGCTATTACACAAATAGAATAAAAAAGTGCCTTTTATTGCCAGCTTGGTCTAAATGCTTAACTTATTTTATTCTAAGTTTGATATTTTAGCTTTTTAATTTTTAGATTGGGTATAAATTATTTCATTCCCATAAAAACTCATAAAAGAAAACGGTTAATAAGTTTTTAAAAATGGGCTCTATTTATTTAAAAAAAATTAGTCCCCAACTCTAAAACTCAAACAACAATATTATATTATATTAATCATCAAGGATAATACGCCATTTTGCAGATTATTAAAATAAGTTTGATTTATCTGTAAAGATTATAGATAAAAATTTGTTGATCTAAGATATGTTTATCATATTTACACAGTATCATATGCATCAAAGCTGTAGAGTGTTTTAGGAAATAACATCGATGTTTTCTGTCATTGATAATACTAATAGAAAATATTATGTGATTGACGTCACTACGTCAGTTATATTTCTATATACGAAGTACGTTTTTATTTAAATCAGTTCTTAGAGATATTTTGGAAGTATTTTTCTTTTTCACATAGAGAAAAATATTTAAATAATGATAAATTTTAATCTTGAAATTATGATGGATTCTGCCGCTTTATACGTTTTATAATTAATTAAAATATGTTGGATTTATAGTTTGCCTCTCTATTCGTGTACACCCGGATGTTACAGACAAAAGGTTTCAAGGATTAATAAAGAATCCAAAATTATAGTTATATACGCTCTTGTTGTATGTATATCAAGGCTATATCTTAATTTTATGTTCACGCCAAAATTACATGTAGTTTATTGGACTAATTATTTTTACATTCTCGCTATTTTAGAGGTAGAGAAATTATTATTACCGTCAAAAAAATAGAACTCAAGATTTTGATGGATATTGACGTTTCATGAACCCCCGAATCCAAACAAGTAGTTTTTGAACTTCCGTCTGTTTGTCTGTCTCTCTGTCTGTACCTCGGACTAGAGCCTAAACTATCTAACCAATCGGGTTCACCCATAAGCTTTCCTCGAGGGGTTTTTGGAATGGATATCCAAACCAAAAATTAAGGTTGGTTTAATAAAGAGCAAAAGAGAAAAAAATCAATTTTCTTGAAATTGGCACTAATGATTATGATTAAATTTCATTTCAAAACATTTATGAATATTATAATTTAAGACTTAGATACATTGAAAAAAATTTATATAAAGAATTGATTGATAAATTTATTGAGTTAATTGATGTAATATATTGAAATTGTAGATCAAAATGTATAATTAGGTTAATTTAAGGTAATAAAATATTGTCAAATTAAGAACATTAAACATATTATAAATTAATTAATCATAAATTTAAGAATATATAAGGTGATATTAATTCTAAAATACATAAAAAAACGTAAAAAAAATGTTTCGTTAAACTTACAGCTAGCAAAATAGGTTTAACAAAACAATGTTCAAGTTCAAGTAGGTAACGAATTCAAATTATAAAATTTGGGTTATAAGGTTAACGTCTACAAATAGGTTGAAATGTAATGATTGAGTATTGATATACAACGACTTTAAGATATGCAATATTGAATGAAACAATGTTTAAAGTTTAAATACATATTGAAGTTTTATAACGTCCCTATCTCATTTTGGGTGCCCGGTAGCCAAACCTAGCTACTACACTACAGGGGCACCCTAGGGGGTTACATGGTTGGGAGGAACCCCGAGCGGTGGGGGTTAGGATGGATGGTTCGTGGGGAATGAGGCTAGCGAGTTAGTCCAATAAGATATATTTATTAATCTAGTCAGATGCTAAACTACTACATAAGTATGAGGTAATCCCTATGGCGAGGAAGCACGCACAATAACTGGACTCGCGAAACTACCCATAGACCCGTGATCGACCCTCCTACAGGGGTGAACCGCCAGATCACATGTTGTATCGTCACCTCGTCTAACCGGCTACTCCACCACACACATACATCCAGCATCGCTTCCAACATGCAACAACGTGTGTTCTTCTCACACACAAACTTGCTGATCTTGATTCACACCATTCAGAAGGTCCATCGGTCGCACCGTGCTCGATCAACAGGATGCAAGCTATTTGATCTATATGCTATTCTCAGCCGGAAGGAAACACAATACTCTTGACTTCCCAGGAAATGTAAAAGCGTGGGTTAACGTCCTGCCAGAATAAACCTTAAAATAATTATACTCTTACATTACACCACCCCTCGTAAAAATAAGTGGAATATTTATGAGACACTTATTTGATTTAGGTGGTGACAACCCTTAACACTAGTTATTAGATAAGTCTGGCAAGGTAACTACAATGGACTGTGCCTGCGTAGGTATTGGGATTACAATGTTAGAAGCAGGCCTAATGAAACATTTAACTAATAACCCATTAAAATTAAAGGCTACTACAGCTACAATAATAACCAATACAACAGGTGTGATAGTTGAGCCTAAAATTATAGACACCGGTTTAGGATGTTCCCTTAAGCTATAGGCCCTAATTTTCCCTAATACTTGGTTAAAATCAACGGGATTAATAAATTGCTTAACAAAGGCATCACTCTAGTTCACTAGTACCCTGGAAAAATTAGCGTTTTTAGGAATATTTAAATTTGATTCGAAACTTAAGTTTCCTAAATTTGAAATATACATCATGGGTAATTTATTTTGAAAATACAATGTACCATGAACTGAAACTAATACCTTGAGATCACTACTACTCATGTCGCAGTTACTAGCATTTAATATGACACCATTATTCTCAAGTTTCAGAGTATTTGGGGGCATACTGTCGAAAGTCGTTCTACATACAAATGTCACTTCAAGGGGCTTATTTACTGAAAAAATCCAATAATTTTTACTTGTACAACGTAACAAAGGTTTTGACAAGTTTTTAACTGTTTGTGGACAGTATAAACTGGAGCTTCTGTTCAAAAATTGGTCGAGCTCACAACTATTGGCAGTTGAGTCATACAGAACAAAATTTGAAAGACAAATTGTGACAACATGCTTTTTACACTTTGTTAGATATTTAGCGTTCACGTTAATAAAGTATCATCTATCTTGACTGATAAGCATACAATCATGTAATTTATACTGAACATACTTATTAATATTCTTCCAAAGCATAGTGAGAGTGTAAATCTGGTATAGCTCCCATTGACTATCTGTATTTGCTAGAGGCACACTAATAATTACTTACAAAGTATTAACACTTACTATAGATTGTACCATGGCTATTCCATAATTTTTTTTTAAATACTCTGGTATCACTGGTACAACCATGGTCAACGGTAATTTAATATTTTTTTCTATTGAATGTAAAATATTCAAATAAACACTCGGCGTTATAAGTCAACTACTTAGCTTGTTGTTGGAACTTATTTCTATGGATTGTCTTAGATTAATAGGATCTAATCTAGCATTTGACATACATTCAATAATCCTAAGCAATAAATTGTTTCAATCAATGTGAGAGTTAATTACATGTATAGACCTTAGTAGTCCATCTATACTTTTGCTGAGCTCCCTATAAATAACATTGAAATGAGAGAGATATTCCTTAGCAAGTTGTTGGATGAATTTTGAATTGTTTATAACTCAATATTCTAAATTTTTCATTACTAAAATATGCCTACTCATATTAGAAAAAAAAATCATCAACATCTTGGTCCAAACATTTAAGTTTTTGATTAATTTCATACAAATCATCAGAATCTAAACTGCCAAAAACAGTTTTGATAATTTAACCTCCAAAGTCAATCCAAGCTATTTTTGGTATTTTAGGTTTATTAGGTAACAAGTCTGTAAAACAGTTAATTTCTTGTTGATACAGTTTATATGTTTCAGTAACTTGCTCAGTGGCAATTTTCCAGTTTTGATACCATGAAGAATTATTTTCTATCAACTCATCCAGCAACTAAACATTAATTATATAAGTTACCAAATTGAACAGTTTATTGTTTTCTACATTTAATTCCATTAAATCAAAATTTACTACTACTTTAAAACTGTTATCAGATAAAATTATGTTTTCTTTCTTTTCAAACATGACTCCATTAGGTAAGTCACTAATTTTCGTTGATTCACTTAACGCATTGGAAAACACACAAAAATAAGAAACTAAAGCGAACATTTTACTTGCGCTTTCTGAGGTTATACTAATGGGAGGGGTGCTCCGATGACGTTAAGGGGTTGATGCCCTTCTTCCTCCTGGCAGGCTGGTTCTCCAGCGTGACTGGATGGGGTTGGTTGGCATCGAACCTAGAACCACTGCTAGGGCCACCACGTGAATTACTGGCGTCCTCGGGAACCAGTGGCGTATTCTTCGGACGACCTCTTGGCCGCACCTCCATGTCACTGTTACAAGGTACAGGGAATAACTTACCCAAATATGGCTTAACCCTATTTGTGTGAACAATAATAGTGCGAAAGGGCAGCTGTACCTTAATGGTTACCGGTGACAACACTTCTAACACTAAATATGGTCCTTTATACTGGAGTTGGAATTTCTTTATCTGACCACAATTTAGAACTAGATTAGAAAGATACACTAAGTCACCAAATCTGTATTTGCGTACAACACTCTTATTGTTATACCGAGCTTCCTGTTGTAGACTTTTTTTTACAATCACTATAGGAGAGCTCAATGGTGGATCATGTATTTCCCTGGGTTTGATAAATCCGGCCTTTAACTGGTTCTCAACCATGTTTTGAACTAGGGCTCTTTGATGATAAGGTTCTCTATATGGTTTCTGAGATATAGGCTTCGCATCTCCGGTATGTATTCGATGGTGTACTAATTGCGTAGCAGGTAAATTATCTTTTTCCCTAAAGATATCTTTAAACTCTCGTAAGATAGGCTTCAATATGTTCTTATCTTCCTCTGACAAGTGATCTAGTTTTTGATTCAATGCAGCTTCGAATCTAGGGGTTGTAGTCTCCTTAACCTCACAAGCTCGTACAACTTTATTTTGATCCTTACCCTGAGGTAACACAATGTCCGTGGCATACAAACTTTCACATGAGTTTTTTCTCACAACAGATGACGTAATCTTTATTTACATAACAAACGCTAGCAATTACCGCCCCTCGTGGCATCTGGACAGCCACATAGCTCATATTGACAATACTTATAGGAACTTTAACCTTGTTCCCCGCCTGTATGGCAACACTAACACTTCTAGCTAAAAAAACAGTGTTTATCTTCCAGTGTATCGCTTTGTATAACTGGTACTACTAAAAGTAACTTTTCGTCAACGATTATGGGGAGATTAACATCAGCTTGAATTATCTTTCTTGAGCCCGGGGGCATTTATTCAGCATGCTTTAAACCTACTAGAACCGGAATCATTTCCACAGCACAGGATGAGGTAGCTAATCTCATATTTACAACTGCATTAGTTCGTTGGGGCCCTATTTCGGCTCTTGTTCCTAAATCATAAGATTTATGACGAAGGTTCAACTTCCATTTTGCTACGTTAATAGACACCTGGTTTTTCAACAAGAAATCTAACCCAAGTATGCCCTCATAGCGGGGACAGCTGGCATTTACAACCTGTACATTTACCACATAACTTTCGTGATTTAACTTGATAGTCACCTATTCTTCTCCCAAATTTGAAATTCTTCGTTCTCCTAGACCTGCAATGTTGTACTTGGGTTCGGAAATATTCCTATTTCCCAAAATTTCTTGCCACATTACTGAAACTTGAGCTCCTGTATCGACTAACAACCTGCATTGTTTTCCCTCGTAGTTTGCAAGAACTATAAGCTCTTCTACACTAGAGTCTTCACTGTCAGCGGAAGTTACAGGGACAAATTTTATTTGGACTTTGGGGTCGTGGCTTGGCCCAATCCCTTAATCGTTTGGGGGAGGTTTCCTCAATTCAAACCTTTTCCTACAAAATTTGGATATATGTCCTTTGGCCCGACAAAGGAAACAAACCCACTTGTTGATTGAATAAGTTTTAGCTAAATGACCGTATCTCCTATATTTGTGACATTTAACCTCAGCGTAGCTCGTAAAAACACGTTTTTCAGTTCATCTGTCTTCAATTGGTCGAAGTTCCACTTCTATTATGTCTACTGCTGATTCTATTGCGTCTTGGAACGATTTAGTTTTGGAAAGACGTGTCAGTCTACCTAATACCCCAAACAAGCCATTCAGAAAAGCATCTAACGCTCTTTGGTCCGCCTCAAACTTTATTGCAGCATTTCGCTCTTCACTCTCCCCTAAATCATACGTATTGACGTTGATTTTTCTTATTCTATCCGTGAATTGCTCTATAGTCTCATCCGAATGTAACTTGCTTCGGGTCAGCTGCTCTCGGTAATAACTGGTAGTATTCTTCCTCTTAAAGCACTTTACCAGCTCTTGTTTCAGGGATTCATAATTCTTAGCTTCCCTACATTCACTATGCGACAAGGCAAAATCCTGTGCTTCCCCTGAAACTCGTAATTTGGCTACTGATAATTTTTCATTATGAGTCCACTCACATAGTTCTGCTGACTGCTCTAACTTTGGGAAAAAGGTATTCACTCTATCCTCTGTCCTGCCTTGAAATACTGGTATACTAGGAATAAGAGAGAAATTCCTAACATACATGGTGACTGTTATTGATTCGTTTTCCTGACTCATATTAGCAGCATGGTTTATACGCTCTAGCTTTAAAGTTTCGTTTTCTACTTTAATTCACGAACTTGTGTCATTAAAAGATCTATAGCTGATTGTAAGTCGACGTCTCTTCCTTATAATCTTACTGGAGGGGTAGCCATGATAACAATTTTGCAATTGAAGAGTTTAATTTTGAAATTATATGAGCGAGAATAAAAAAATGAAACTTCAGAATTTTAAATACATCCAAAATAATAATTGAACACACAAAATAGGCTATACCATATCAAAGTAGTACAATTCCCTACCTTGGTGTTGCTGTTGTTGTTTTTGTTGCTGTTGTTGTTGTGGTGGTGGGGGGGGGCTACGTTTGTGAATGACGTTTGTGACGTCACTACTGACAATTATAGCTAGTTGAGATTGCTGACTTATCTTCTTCCTCGATGGTGATTCCTCCTGTCCTGACAACAGCTGATACACGCACACACGCGTTTATCACTCCGTGCCTCGCGATACAAAGTTTTATCAGCTCATATCGTATTTCTTCCACCCATAGCATAATCAAGCTAGTAGCACGCGTAATATAGCTTCTAACCAACTAACCTCGACATCAGTTTTATAATGTTTTACTTATGTCCCTACATGTTATCACTTAACATCACTTAATTAATTTTGGTATCACTTTATCACTCAGTCTTAACTTGGATACACTTGTAAAGTCCCTATCCCCCTTCTGACACCACTTTGTAACTTCCCTATTTTATTTTGGGTGCCCGGTAGCCAAACCTAACTACTACACTACCGGGGCACCCTAGGGAGTTAAATGGTTGGGATGAATCCTGAGCGGTAGGGGTTGGGATGGATGGATCGTGGGGAATGAGGCTAGTAAGTTAGTCCAATAAGATATATTTATTAATCTAGTCAGATGCTAAACTACTACATAAGTATGAGGTAATCCCCATGGCAAGGAAGCACGCACAATAACCGGACTCGCGAAACTACCCATAGACCCGTGATCGACCCTCCCGCAGGGGTGAACCACCAGATCACATGTTGTGTCGTCACCTCGTCTAACCGGCTACTCCACCACACACATACATCCAGCATCGCTTACAACATTCAACAACGTGTGTTCTTCTCACACACAAACTTGCTGATCTCGTTGTTCACTAGCTAGGAAGGTCCATCGGTCGCACCGTGCTCGCTCGTCAACAGGATGCAAGCTATATGAGCTATATACTATTCACAGCAGGAAGGAAACCCAATACTCTTGACTTCCCAGGAAATGTTCAAGCGTGGGTTAACCTCCTGCCAGAATAAGCCTTAAAATAATTATGCTCTTACAGTTTACAATTTTAAAATTTAATTTATACTTGTCGAAACTTGAGACGGATTTAAATGAAGTAGAGAATTTCGTAATATTCTAAGTTATATCTTTTTTTTTTCTTGTCCCATTAATCCTTATCTATTTCCAATACCTTTATATGAGGAAAATTCTTATAAAAAATATGGTTTATAATCAATTTCATAAATTAATTTTCAACCATATAAGACATAACATACCCAATCAAAGGGAAAATATTTCAATTCTCAAACAAAAATTCAAATCTAACAACATAATCAATGTAAAAGCGGTTAAAAAGGGAACCCTATTGTCCTTATGGATAAGAATGACTACATCTACAAAACTCTTGAATTCATTCAGAATAACAATATACAATAATTGAAAACTGACCCAACTAATAAACATCAAAAAAACCTCAAAAATATAATAAAGATATCACCATTAATAATAAAACAGAAAGTTTCTTTCAGATATTTCAATAGGAACCCTCAAGCCTCACCTTTAAATCATTACCAAAAATTCACAAACCAAATATTCCAATCAGATCTTTAGTCAATTATCAAAATGCACCAGCATACAAACTTGACAAAAAAATGCCAAAGTACTATCTGAAAATCTAAAACTTCCCAATACATTTAATATTGAAAGTTTTATCCATACAAACAAAAAGCTGAAATCAATTCCTATCAGCAAAAGTTACAGATTTATGTCATTAGATATTTATAATCTCTACACCAATGTACCAGTAACATAAACCGTAAACATCATCAAAGAATCTCTAACTTCTTAGAATTTTACCAAAGAATATACATATCAAATTTCTGATTTAGTTCAAACTATCAGAGACCAAAACAATTTCCAATTTAATAATAAATTTTATTCACAAAATTATGGACTTGCAATGGGCTCCCCTATATCATGCTTCATGTCAGAAAATTTCTAACAAAAATATGACCCAACTATCTACAATAACTTGAATAATTTGATCAATATCAAATTTTATTGCAGATATATAGAAGACATTCTAATTATATTAAGATTCCAATCCTTCCAATTTATCCACATTAATCAACAATATCCACCCCAAATTATCTTTCATTCTGCAGAATGAAACTAATGGCAGTGTCAATTACTTAGACCTTAATATTTACAAAAATTTGCATAACAAACTAAGCTATAAAATATACAGGAAACCCACACTTACTGATGAAATTAATCCCAATGATTATAACACTTCTGTAGCATGAAAATTATGTAAAATTGACATATACACCACGAGCCTACATAAAAATACTAAATTATGATAGTTGTTATAGCGGAATCCAAACAAGAGAATTAAAATTGACATATTTAGGAATAATATGCTTCAACATCTATTTCCATGACTGGATGGGCTCGGATACAGCCACCATACTTCCGAGTAGAAAATATTACAAGTGTGTAAAATAACACTCACGAGATGAATCCTTATAAAAATACTACAACTGAATCCAAAGAAGATAATTAAAACTGATTTATTTAGTAATAATATCCTTCAAGACTTACTCACCATAACAGGATGGGCTTGGATACAATCACCATGATTTCAAAGAAATTACAACGAGTATGGTAAATCTCACACACGTCTTGGCTGCATCACCCATTAGTTGAAATGAATGGTACCGGCTTGGAGTCGAAGTTACTAGCATAGAGCGCTGCTGCACTTGTGGCGTTCCTTGAGACTTAAGTCTTTTCCTTCCCCCGCTCTCTTCATTTTCCTTTCACCCCTTGTTATCATCTCTCACATTTGCCTGTGATTAGGCTTTATTGCTTTTATTTGTGTTTGGTCAGAGAAATCGTATATAATGAGTGCCGCTCAGATTCACTTATTGTATTTCACCACGTCGTACCATCAAAGTAGGAAAGCACCATTCTATCACCTACAGAAGTACCAGCTCGCCACTAAGTTTGAATCGTGGGGCTCACCACATCGTCGTGGGAAATTCCCTTCAATCTTCTAAGTATCAAGTCGTTATTGATCATTTCATTTTAATGTCCTTCAGACTTAGTTTGTATAGTCGAGGAGACTATGATGTTTGTCATGTCCTTCAGACTTAGTTTGTCTGTTAGCCATCCACCAATGTAATTAAGAAACCTTTCTCATATCATTCACTATGCAATGTATCTTCAGGACTTTGTTAAGTCCTAATCAATCAAAGCTAGTTCAAGTTATATATATATATATATATAATAGTAACTCTAAAATAATAGGATTTACAGTTAACTTTCATTGATAATTGGTAATAATTTCACTGTTTTCCCTTTTAGACTCTACCGACAGTAGCCTGGCGCTTGCCCAGCTGTTTTGATAGTGAACAGCCTCTCCCAGCCTACTGCCTTTGACCATGCTGCCTTTGACCATGCTGCCTTTGACCATGCTGCCTTTGACCATGCTGCCTTTGACCATGCTGCCTTGGACGCTTTATATTACCTGAGCAGCTGCAAGATAATCCTATAATTTGGACTTGCTATATGTCAACACATCTTGCATTTAACGTAATTTTTTCCAGGATCCACGATATGTTCACTTGTTTCCTGAATTTATATATTACACTTTCAATTGTCAACCAGCATTAATCTTGTATAACTATTGTAATCTTATATCTCATATATGTTTTTCTATTATAAATCTATTTATTGTTAGCTTAATTATTTGTCTTACGTAATGAATTATCCAGAACGATTAAATATGTTACAAGCTGCGAATTTGTTACAGCCTGATTAATCGGTTACTAAATATCCCTCTCAGCAAATTTAACTCTAAAACGGAACTAAAGATAATCAAATTAATAGCCTCAAATAATGGTTACTCGCATTCAACTATCTACAAAATCCTAAAAAAAAAACAAAGATAAAATCATATCCAATAACATCTCTACCACCCTCAGTAATGGAAACCCAAGCGCCTCTAATAAAACAGAAAAAATTATAAAATTTAACTACACTGGTCCTGAAACTCAACGTATCACCAACATTATCAACAAGTTCAACCCCAACATCGCTTTTGCCATCAACAACACAATCAAGAAAATCTAAGTAACAGCAATTTAAATAAAAATGGAATTTAAAAATCCCTTGTGAATGCAACAGTATATACATTTGAAAGATGGACCGTAGCATCAGGGCTCGTTATAAAGATCAAATTTCTGATTTTAAATACAATAAAATAAAATCGCAGTTTGCAGACCATTTAAAAAACACCATTCTTCAACCCAAACCAATTGACCAGTAAATGAAACGCCTTCAATTATCTCATTTAGGTACGAAATTTACAGCTGAACATTTTTTCATTCAAACAGCTTTATTAAACAATAAATCAATTGTCATTGAACATTTACAATTCTAAAATCAAATTCTCGTAAACACATTAAAGCATCTACCTAAAAACATTAAAATTCTGTAACCTCCTTTTTCCCGCTCTAACTTCCATCGTAGAAAAAGACGGGTCCGAGCTGGAGTCGAGAATATTAGTTCCTTTTCATTTCTCTTTTCATCCAGTACCATAATGCTATATATCCTTGATTCCACAGATCACTGAACACGCCAACTGATTTCAATAGCAGTTTGTCAACCTAAAACTATTCTATCATGATACTCTAAACTTTGCCTTGTATAGCTCGTTTATAGTTAGTTTTTGTTTCTACACCCATTTCTTTTCTCGGACCCACCTAAATCAGTTAACATCTCGCTGTCGTATCACAACACACTGGCACAATGATTTCTGCAAGTTTGTTTGTTTAATAATCTTTATTATTTTTATGAATTCGTTTTTGGACTACAGTTTTTCTCATTCTCTATTAATTCCTTAATATTATTTTGTCTTCATGCTTCTTTAATTTAATTTTACAGTTTCCATGATAATGACACATATGTGTCGGAACATGTCGGATTGAGTATTCCAGCATCTTTTCAATGCTGGAAATGGATAAGGAGTAATGGGACAAGAAAAAACAGATAATACTTAGAATATTACAAAATTCTCCACCTCGTTTAAATACGTCTCAAATTTCGACAAGTATAAATTAAATTTTATACCTGTAAATTTATTTGAACTTTAAACATGGTTTCATTCAATATTGCATATGTTAAAGTCGTTGTATATCAATACTCAATCATTACATTTCAACCTATTTGCAGATGTTAACCTTTTAACCCAAATTTTATAATTTGAATTATTAACTAACTTGAACTTGAACATTGTTTTGTAAAACCTATTTTGCCATACATAAATTTTACAACATTTTTTTAACGTGTTTTAATATAATTTAGACTTATATATTGCTAAATTTATGATGAATTAATTTATTATATGTTTAATTTCTAAATTTGACTATATTTTATTACCTTAAGTTAACTTAATTAAACATTTTGATCTGCAATTACAATTTATTACATCAATTAACTCAACAAATTTATCATTAAATTATTTCTATACATATTTGTGCAATATATCTAAGTCTTAAATTATAATTCAAATCAACTCCTTACTTTCATCTTGTTTAGAATTTTTTTCTAAAATGGTATCTATGAATATTCCAAACAAAATGGCTACTCTCAATATTTCGGCATAGTGACATAAAGGATTCCTGTCTGAAGCGTTAATTCTCATTTTTTTATCATATCTCCAAAACTATTTGAGATATGAAAAATTTGACACCGAAAATATGTTGATCTATTTATAATACAAATCATTTATTTAAATCATATTTTTTTATAAAACCAATAATTTTCAAGCTATTCGCAAATATACATATATTTTAATTTCTTTAACAATCTAAGGTAAAGTATTGAGACGGTAAAAACTAATCTAATCCGAAATGTGGATGAATGTTGTCGTCCCATGACCCTCCGAAGCCTAAATGTGGTTTTTGCAATGCCGAATGCCGTCTATGTGTCTACTTAACCCTAAAATTAAGAATAAAAAAAAGTGAAAAGAGGAAAATCAATTTTCTCAAAATCGGCTCTAACGATTTTGATTAAAAATAATAAATAAACCAGATATTTTCATTTTTCCATGAAAATGAAATTTAGGTTTCCTTACTGAAGAGGAAATTTCCGTATTTCTGCAACTATTTGAAATACTAAATAACTTATCATTGCAAAACTGTAATATGAAATATGTTTATAAAACCAATAGTTTCGGAGATTTGGCAAATATATTAACACATTCATACCATCGTTCCTCAGTCCAAAGGAATAAACTACATTACAACGTTATCAACTCACCATAGCCGTCCTATTTGACCAGCTACGCAACACGCCTAGCACTGCCAGTTCCACTCATCAACATATCAACACTTGAGTTTCCAACTAAGCTTCGCGACTGCGTTCCAAAGGCTTGCCACCAGGATGCGCTAGCATCGGCGGAACCAGGTAAAAGGCTCCACAGAGATGGAGATGCTTCTAGAATCGTCCATGTGGTTTCTCCAATGTTCTCAATCCATCCAGTGCGTGTGTTACCCCCAAAGTGAATCCTAAACTAACGCCCTCTGTGGATAGCATATAAAGTGTCGTTCGTCCAATTGATGAGCACTCTCGGAACTTGTTTGGTTTAAACTAGGGGGGTTACAGGGCGTTGAGAGAACGTAAGATAAATTCCATTTCATCTAAAAAATAATTAAATAAACTTTTATTTATTTTTCAAAATTATTTTTGGACATATTATTCTATAATTTAGAAGCTTTTTTGCTAAGATGCCTAGTTCGAACACCTCATATAATATGGTGATATTCTTTAAAATACTTTAATATGGAAAGATTCTCTTAAACTTTCTTTAACCTGTTTGATTATAATTAATTAACATTTTTTACAAAGACTTCATTATAGAAATAGACTCTTAAACTTTATCTTTCTTGTGTGAGAATATTTTTCTAAAGAATCTAATATTGAGATATACTTCAGTACGAGCTTTAATATAAGACAAGATTTGTTTAGGATAGATTAAAAATTAATCAATACTAATTCTATTATTCTTTTATTCATATTATTTGAGTTCGCCATAATGCCAAGTTTTATATGCACTCATTATTTGCCATTTATGCTCTTAGATTAATATTATTTTATCAAAGTTCTCGAAAGTTATTAATACTCTAGATAGTTCTCGTCATATTTGAGACTTTTTGAGGGACATATATTTATATTTTGAAGGTATTTTGCACATATAGCTTGGTTTATGCCAAATGTTAAAAGTGAATCTGAAGTTTGTGTTAACCATGGGTTTCTCTCAAATTAGTATGATTATATTCCTTATTATGTATACCTATCATTGTTGTTGGCCCCTGGACAACTAATTTATTTGGGTCTTGAAATTTGTTTAGTGTATTCATAATATTTATTGCCTCCAAATATCTGTGTGCAGATAATTTCAAATTTATTGAGCAAATTTTCAAATCATAGTTTATATAGTTAACACGAGGAACTTAAATTTAAGTTTAAAGTAAAACTTAAATATTAGTGTAGGCCTACCTGAGATTCTTTCTTGAACATAGAATTTTCTTATATATATTTAAATATAACTTTCTTGGTTAGTGATTATTTTATGTAACAGTAACTAATGGTTAAAATTAGATTTCAATATTACATTTATCTTCTACTTTAATTTTGGTATCCCTGTCTTTTCATATTAATGAGTAATGCAGTTGCCCTTTATTAATTTCCGCAACCAGGTGTGTAGTGCGTTGCTGATCAATTTTACTCTGCTCGAATTATGCGCCCCACTCTGGTTATTTTGTTTGTTTGCTACATCTTGCACCTACAATATATTTAGGGTTGGGATCTTTAATTGTAAAAAGGTACTACTTATGCTTTAACGCAATAATTTCTAATGCCATTGAGTAATAAATAAGCAAGTGTCTCAAAAAGTGTATGTTCTCTTGCTTACAAAATCGCAGGGAAAATGTTTGTACAGCAATGATCTATCTCTGCCATTTTAATTCAGTAGTCAAGATTTACGTATTTTATTGATCCAAATTTATAAATAAGGAATTTAATACCAATGCAATAACCATAAAATGTGCAAACTCTAGTAAAATTGTGAACATTTTAAACTGAAATTCGACATTTTATTATGATGTGTTGACCCTTGGGGATTCAATATCAATATTTTTACTTTCTAGCTACCTTACAGGAAGAGCAAGTATTGTAATCTTCAAGAAAATCGAACAATTTATTTTGATGGATGTCGACGTTTCATGACCCTCAGAATTCATAAAAATAGTTTTCGAAATGCCGTCTGTCTGTTTATCTGTCTGTCAGTACTGTGTCTCAAGCTAGAGCCTAAACTCGTTTACCGATTAGGCTAAGACTTGCATCTAGGGTTCTCATAGGGCAACCCTCAAACAATTTTTGGAATCGGATATCCAAACCTAAAACTAAGGTTAATTTCCTTATGGGCCCTAAGAGAATAAATCGATTTGATCAAAATCGGCTTTAATGATTTTGATTAAACTTCATTTATAAGGTTTAATCAATATTACTTTAAGGGTACCCGCCTCGATGGCGTAGTTGTCTAACGCGCTGGTCGTGTTGAGCTCGACTGCTGAGGACGGGGAGATCGAGGTTCGAAATTCAGTCGGGTGAACTGTAAGTGGTTTTTCCTAAATGGTTTTACACTCTCCCTCCACGCAAATGCGGGTTCACTTCCTCTAATTCAACCTTCTCAAATCCTAAATCCAATAAAGTAATTAGCACTTAAAGCGTATAACCCAAACGGGTAGTAAGACGTGGTGCTAAATATTATAATTTAAGGGTGCCGGTCTGATGCGTAAATTATAATTTTTAATTTTATCTCCATAAATCTTTGTTATATGAAATTACTTATCGTTTAATACATGTATATCTATTTATAATAATCATCCTTTACTTGAAATATGCTTTTATAAAAACAATAGTTTTCAAATTATTTCCAAATACATATGGTTTTTTAAGTCTTCCGACACTTAAAGGTAAAATATTACTACCGTCAAAATAATCTAGCCCGAGATGTTGATGGATGTCATCAGTTCATGACCCTCTCAACCCTAAAAAAATATTTTTTCAAAGCCATCTGTCGGTGTGTCTGACTAGACATAGAATCAAGAGCGATTTAATAAAGTATAAAATGAGAAAATTCCATTTTCTCAAAATCGGCATTAACGATTTTGATTAAAATTTGCATCTATGGGTTGATTAAGATTATAGACAAAATTGTTTTTGTGACATTGGCGAATATATTAATATAATTTTGTGAGCTTTAGTTGTGAAGAGATACTACTTAGGTTTACACACAGTAAATCTCTTGTACAATTAATTAAAAAATAAGTAAATCTTTCAAGAAGTTTATGTTGTTTTGATTTTTGCCTCTGAGGAGTAATGTTTCTACAGAACAGTGGCGAATCCAGGATTTTCGTGAGGGGAGATAGAACGCCGATGCTCCCATCGGGATCGGGTTGGGGAGTGGGGAGCGGCAACTCAAAAAAATTTGACATAAAAATACAAAAAAATTTGAGAGTAAATCTTAAATTAATTTTTTATTGTAATACTAAACTTGATAATAGTCCCCTAATGAAGGGTATAGCTCCAAATCTGTGATTAGTATATAAATTTATTAAACAAATAATAAGAATATCAACAAATAGTGGTTATTAAGAGGGAAATAAGATTAAACATTGTAAAAATGATTGTATAAATAGTTTTTTAGATGTTCAATCAATTGGATAAAATATATGGAATTATTAAGATTTCAAACAATCGAACTTTAACTTCACTCTATAATATAGCTAGTTATTTCTCATTATAAATCGAAAATTTAGCACTTAGACATATTAATACGTTATGTGTGTGGTAATATATCAAAGATTTTGTTAAAAGCACGTTATTTAAAAATTAACTTATTTTAAGATCTTTATTTATTATTGATCATTTAAATAGCAGTAGTAAAAATGATAAAATAAATTTAAACCTAAACAATGTTTGTGCACGCAACTTAGATTTGAATAATTTCATTAATACCTATTTTCACCACTTTAATACTTAATGTGATTGTCTTAAGTAATTATTATAATTACCGTATATTAATCATTTAATAATATTAACAATAACAATTTAAAAATATGAAATCTGGTTAGTGAGATAGTATTACGTAACAATAAAACTAGTAGTGACTTTATCAATGATTTAATTGGTTTAATTTAATCACACCCTCCTCCTGGATCCAACCCTGGTACAGCAATGATCTATCTCTCTCATTTTAGACTCAATAGTCAACAATTAATTATATTATTGTTCAAAATTTTTAAAAGAGAACTTTAATGACAATGCGATAGAAATAATATGTGTATTCCTTAATTAAATACCGAAAATTCTAATAGGAGCCTAAAACTTTAATACAAAGTGTTAACTCTTGGGGACCCAATATCAATAATTTTTATTGGTCCAAATATACAAATGAAGACGTTAGTTTTTAAAAATTCAATTATAAAATTTAACCTCATGAATCAATCAAAATGTTTTACGAATGTAGAGCGCAGTTTGTTCTCGGACTCGCTAGTGTATATTATATTACGAATTTTAAGTAAATATCTCCAGTTTTAAACACTATAGCGAGAAAGTCCGTGTGAAGTTCAGTACTATTTATTTTGAATTCAATGTTAGTTCACGGACAATATTTTTTTTAAATTCTAAATTTTTCGATAATTTCTTCAAAGAATTTTTTTAAAATTGCGTATTTAGAATTTGTTTTATTAGAAAGAAAGAACTGTATAGTTAGTATAGTTTTTGGGTAAGAATTTCTTTAAGTGAAATTAACTGATGCTTAAATTTTGAAATTCTTTTAGGATCAATGTAATTTAAAATTAGTATACTGATAATAGATTTTTCAAAATTTGAAATATTCTACAACTTGCCCTAATGATTTGATTCCAAATGGGTATTTTAAAAGTAAATGAAATAACAAATAGCACCGCCTACCGGTTTTCTGGGTAGCCAATTTTTATTGGTAATTTACTAATGACTGTTCAATCAAAAACTTAAAATGATAATAACCTAATGTTTTGGTTCTAAAAGGTATTTTAGGAGGGTTTGTAATGAAAAATAAACTCATTTATAGATCGTTTATTGATGATTTATTTTTCAAATCTTGAAATATTTTACAGTAATGATTTGGTTCCAAAGTGGTAACCTTTGATTATTTGATATGACAAATAGCAGTATATATGTGTGTATGGGCTAGAAACGAATATATTATATATAGTTTAGAGATTAATCAGTTTTCAAATTGTGCTATTAAAAAAAATTACTATCGATTTGCTTCCAAATGTTTATCATGGGAGTGTTTGACATGAAGAATAACATTGTTTACTTGTTTTTGGGGTTAATACTCATCTTTGATTAATTTACTATTAACTCTTTTTTAATAAATTTATTTAAGAAATGGCTCTTAAGTTTTGATTTCAAATTAGTATCATGAAAGGGTTTGACATGATAAATAAAACTGTCTACTTGTCTTTGGGGAAAAAACCATTTATGGGTAGTTTTCAAAAGATATATATATTTCTCAAAATCTTCAAAATGTATATAATTTTCCTAGAGATTATTTCAAATAAATATATTTGGTGTGTTTTACAATAAAAAAAACATTGTATACTTAATTTTGTGGTAATTTTTTTTAAAGATCGTTTGCTGATCACATTTTCTGAAGTATTTTATAAATGGCTCTAATGGTAATTTTTAGAATGAATATTTATTCGGGAGCGGCTTATCTCGCAATTCGCTTTCTAATGTATGCTCGGTTTTTGGCATAGTAGTTTACTGAAAAATTATTTCTGAAAATTTTACAAGTTTTTGCATATATCCTTACCAATTTTGCTCAAAATAGATATCAAAGGAACATTTTATAAAATAATGAATGATGATTCTTTATTTTTCGAAAATAAATTAATTTGAGGGTTATTTGCTTATTACAAATTATAGAGAATATGAAGTTTTTAAAATTGGTTTTAAAGATTGAATCCAAAATGGATATCGAAAATATTTAGGAATATAATTTTAATTCTATAAGCTACAAATAATTTAGGGTGTCTTACAAATAATTTAATTCTGAAAATTTAAAATTTATTAAAAAAAAATCAACAATTTGGCTTAGGCATTAAAAAGATTTTCTTTTGTGATTATAAAATGATTTGTTTGTTTTTAAGAGTAATACTGATTTAGGGGTAGTTTACTGAAAATGTATTTTTGATAATGTTGTTCAATTTATAATATACAATATAAGAAAGTTAGTCCAAGTGTGTCGTACCATTTATTTTCAATTGTAAAACAAAACACTTTATGAGAAATCTTATACAATATGTATGGTTAGACTATTTATTTATTTTTACCTACCTTAATCTATGGCATTATGAAATAAATATTTCACTGCCAGTGCCACATGTACAAGCGTAGGCCATATATCCCTATCATGATCTAGTTCTAGCGAGTGCACCTCAGTACACCCTTTCTCGTTTAAAAACATTCTAATGTTATCATCTCATCTTCTTCTAGGTTTACAAAATGATCCCTTCCCACTGTGTTTGCCAGTCGATAACCTAAAAACAGTTTTAGATTCCCCCTTTCACTTTCACGGTGCATGTCTTTCCCACCGTAATATAAGAAACTTGATTATCCCAACAATGTCTTATGATGAATACAAGGTATGTAATCCGAAATATATAGCCTCCTCCACTCACCCTTAGCTTCAACAAATTTTGGACCAAACAAATTATTAACCACATTGTTTTCAAATGCACTAAATTATTTTTGATCATGTAAAGAATAGACCATGCTTCATTGCCCTAAATAACCATTGGTAGATATATTATTTTGTGTATTCCTTGAAAGCAGGCGAGAACCAACAACTTAGTGACTTAGTAATAGCATGCACGTTTCACGAATGTATATGTATTTTAAATTTCCACTCCAACAGTTTTTCTAGTTTTTTTTTTGTAATAGCTATTTTACTACTAGCAAACAAAATTAGGTCAGTGAAGTATCCTAATAGCTGCAACGTACTATATAGTGTCGATACCTTCCTATTCTAATGTATTACCCTGATTAAAAATGTGTGGGGAAAGTTCACCTTATGGTTTCAACCCATTATGTATTTCTAATAAATCTTATGTGGCACCCTGCCACGCGTATCAGTTGTTAGTATGATGTATGGTTACATTGTACAGAATGAGTATTGTGAAGCCCCAAGGTAGTGAGTTTTTTTCCAATTAAGTAATATCCTTTAACTTGGTTACACTAGTCACTTAAGCTACAGGTAGAAGCTGTTGTGTAGCTTTTTTCCGTGTTTCTTGCATCGACAACTTTTTTTAAGATGTTGACGATAGAAACGCTCTATTCTTTTTGTTTTAATGGTTGTAATTTTCTTCTATTTTCCCTCCTATTTTAAAAATTATTAGTTTAATCTCACATTTATTATTTAATTGTTTATTATTGCTCTAATAAGCACTATTATTTGGTTTGTAGGATGTTTTGTATTACATAGAGTATTTATGCCCTAGATTTTAGATTCCCTGAGAGGTCGTTGGTATTTTTAATCGTTTGATTCCTCAAACAGTAGGGGATTCATATGGGTTTCTATTATTGACAAAGGTTTCTCATAGAAATATAGTACGATGGCTGCATAATCTAAATAAGGCACCACTCTTGCAATAAACTATAGACAGCCGGTGACTAAGAGATCGAGGTTCCAACCTCGGTCAGGTGTGATGAGGGGGGTTATCCCAAATTTATTTTCCAATCTCCCTTCATGTAAATTTGGATACACTTCCTCTAAATACATCCTTAATCACCCCTAAACCAGAAGTTTAGTTAGCACACATGCATGTAACTGGAATTTGTAGTGACTAGTGATACATGGTGCAAAGAAATATATTTATATATATTATATTATATATTATAATATATAATATATACTATATTATATATTATATAATGCATAATATATAATATAATATATAATATATACTATATAATATAATATATAACATATTATACAATATATTATATATTATATATATTATATTATATATTATATATTATATTATATATTACATATATTATATACTATATATTATATATAATATATATTATATACTATATATTATATATAATATATAGTAATATTATATATAAAAATATATTTTATGTATATAATATATAATAAATATAATTCACTACATTAAAAATAATTACACTCACATTTAAGTAAGTTTAATAGATTAAAATACTTACAAATTAATTTTATAAAATACCTATATAAATATGTAATAGTAATATATGTTTTATTTTACTATCAGCGCAACTTTTACATTTGATGTTGAATGCAAGTTATTGTTTTCTTACACAAGAAGATTATGGTATTATTTTTACTCTTGCTGTTTAAACATGGTTTTGTTTCATTGAATTTATCTTGTTTTGTAATACAACTTTCTAAAATGAATTTACAATTGTCATTCTTAGATTTGGTTTGAATGTTATTTAAAAGAGTAAGTATTTTGAGCTTAAATATTCTTATAATTTCTCTATAAATATTCTTTGTTGTTTAGAAATACTTATATCTATCTTCTGACAGTTTTATCGGTAGATTGAGAGAGTTATCAAATTTAGCGGTAGATAAGATATAATAAATCAAGGTAAACTCTAAAAATGTACGATTCTTGATATTAGCAAGGTTCACAACTTATTAAAGTTTTAATGATTTTAAAATGCAGAGCTCGCAAATTTGTAATTATCTATCCGAACTCTATTGGCAATTTAGTGACGATCAACGATTTGTACCAACGATTTTCCTCCAACAAAAATAGTAGGCAGTATACACAATAAATTATATACTGCCTACAAAATATATAAAGGTTACAGATACAATAATATGGTGATAAATGCTGGTACCAAATTATAATCATTAAATTATTTCGCGTACACTCATGATCAAGCTAAAATGATGGATTATGTTCTCAATGTTTTGCTGAAAATATGAATTATATATAAATAACTATGCCGTGCCTGATAGATAAACAATATATATAAATACATTCCATTAGAAATTTAAGAACCACTATAAAGCCAGCTGTGTTAGTATAAATTTTGTCCATTAAAATATGCTTTTATACAAATAAGATTTATCTTTAATAAAATAAAAAAATCATTACATTCTTATATTGAAATACATACATACATACATACATACATATATATACACATAAATAAACACATAAATACACATATACATTAGTACATACGTTTTGAGAAAATATAATAATATTAGTAATTATACTAGTCGGAAGTATTATATACATGGCTTTTTAATAAAACAATTATTTAAAAGGTTTGAGAATTAGATTATAAAGTTATACCTACTCAAGGTGCTTTTAAAGACGTCAGCCTTTGATACACTTACACGCAAAGACACATAAATAACACTATTTATTACAATCTCAACATGGAACTAAAACAAGTAAATAATAAATATTTAAATCAATTATCCCTTATTAAATGTAAATACATTATTTTATTTTTAAAATAAATAATACAGTTCAATCTCGTGGATAAAATATCTTGCCAATATAACAATTGTAACAGAAGATAGGATTAATTGTGTTTATAAGGACAGAGGTATATTTTATTATAGACCAAAATTATCTAAAGCTTGAGTTTAGAGTCACTTTACTTTTTAAAGTAAGTGTACTATTATTGTTTATAAGCCAGTATACAGTTAGAACTAGATTTTATTTTTATAAAAATTAACAATATCTGTAATTTAATTAACTAAATATAACATTTTAATATAATATTTTGAGCTAGTAGTATATTTAACTTTTATTTTTGCTATGTATTTCTTATCCTATTGAGCTATAGGATTATTTACAATTAAGTAAGTAGGGATGAGGAAGATAAAGTTTATAATAAATATATCATCATTGCAATAAATGTGAAAAAATCTATCATCTAGACTTACAAAATCGGATTTTATTATCAATATTTCGAAAAGTATATTTTATGGCACAATTTAATGCATTTTGGTGATCATGTCAAAACTATTTTAGTATATATGTTAAGAAAATTTAGTTTTAACTAAATTCTTTGACAATATCTTCAAATTGACACTCTTTAAAGGAATGTTGATATATAACTTTATTTATTCATGTTTTATGAATGAATTGTCCCATTTATCAAGATCAATAACAAGCTAGTCTTTTGGTTCGATATCTTTCGTTATACCGTTTTCTGGATCATCTTTGTAGAGTATTTTATTCCAAGACTGTTCCTCTACAGATCCAAAGAATAGAAAGATTATAACAGGAATGGAAGTTACAGCTGCAGAAATGTAGAATACTTTATTCCACGCAGTTAGTGTGTTCTGAAATAAAATTATACAATAGCATTACTTACACTATTAGCAAAACAATTGGGTTTGTCTGTAATAATATTGAGATCTACTACGAGCAATAAAAACACATTGTTGTTTGTATTACAAATTATCTGTTGCATCACGTACTTTCCCAAACTAACTTTCTTAAAATTTAATATATCTCCATATTCTTCTATTATGTCAAAGAGATAAAGATATTATATAAAATGCCATTATTATCATAGGAAAATAACAATTAAAAACTGTTGCCATTTACGTAGTAATAAAACTGACCAATTTTCAAGAAAATTGTATTATATTAGTTGATATGCTATCAAACAAAATTTGCGAAAAATTGATAATGTTGAAGAATTTTAACTTACCTCGTTCGTTATTATGTTTGCTAACAAAGGTGCACAAAAGCTAATTATGCCAGAAAGAGTAGATGCAAATGCAGCGGTTGAGCCAGCGTAGTTTTCACCAAGGTCTAAGTGGTTCATGAAACTCCCACCATAGTAGGCGCCATTAAAGAACATTGCCATGCTTAAAACGGCTATAATAGAAACATGGTTACAACCAAGCTGTGGGACAGTACACATCATAATTGCAGGACCAAAAGTAGCTGGAAATAGCCAAAACAGAATTATTATTGAAACATACCTCAGTATTACATTAATATCTGTAAAAAAAAAAACTTAAAAATAAGATTGCTTTGAATATTAAAATAATACGGTATTTGTAAATAAATAAAATATTTGAGTTTTTAAATAAGTTTTAACTAAATAATTAGAGGTGCAATTAATCAAACAATTATTAACAATTTAATAAACTACAAGACTACCTATTTGTTCAACAAATTTCCATCTACTATTTTACTCTTCTTATAAAATTTATCATGATGAAGACCATTTAAAAATTAATTTTCATAAAGATGATCTTTTCCGATTGCAAGAAATGCTACTAAATTTAATTCGCGTATTCATTCATTAGATTATGTGACCCATAGCTTGCAAGCATAACATTGCGAGAAATGCTACTAAATTTAATTCGCGTATTCATTCATTAAATTATGTGACCTATAGCTTAGTCTGTTAATCAATAATATCAAAATCAATAAAAAATATCTAATAGTATTATTCAATTGTTATAGTTTGACCTGAAAAAAATTGTTTGTATTTTCTAAAAATTACTTACTTTTAAAATTTTACTGTAGAATAAACTACTACTATTAATTGTGTACTCTGATATAGTAGAAAGAAAACTATTTCTAAAATGTTAGTAGCACATTATTTGATAAATCTCATGTAAATGTTAAAAATTTGTTCGCGATGACTCGGGTGCTCTATATATAGTAATGCATGGTATGCAAATGTAATTACGATTATTAGAAGCGATAATATTCTTTGGCCTACTCTAGCGTGTAATATAAACATATTATAATGGTGCCAACAAACTATCTATTCAGTGGGAAGAACCTTAATTTGGTTTTCAGGATATCTGGGACTTTGTAGGGATTTTTGAAAGTTCCTTTCCTTGCCTGTTTTTAGTATTTAAAATAGATTAATAAGTCATAATATTTCACTTTAATCATAATTTGGGCACAGCTCTATAAAATTATTCTTTTGTTATAGAAAATTATTAAATCCAGTATCCAATTACAACAATATTTTGCCAAATACACATTAAATTGATATAATTGGAATGTAATTATTAATAACATTATAAAATACATTAATCAAGAATGTATTAATGTTAAGAATGCTAGAATGTTTTGTTATATTCCTAGTCTCTTTATTTTATATCTTAGTAATTTATTTGGCGCTTAATTAATTATGCTTATGTGTACATTATAATATTTGTGTATATGTCTCGTCATTGGCATGGATAAGATTTTTCTTGTGTTTACATCTAAGAGAAAATGTATGTGGGCGTACTGACAAGTAATATCTCCTAATTATTTATTATCGGGTAAAAGAATGTTGGGGTACAAATTAATATGCATTCAAATTTCTAGTATGTCCCACTTCACGAGGACAAGTTTTTAAACTTTGCAGTTACAAGTCTCTGAATTATCGTCGTACACATGGTTAAGTTTAAGTCAAGTATGTCTGTGGATGTAACAATGTGCAGTGATCGAGTTTTTAACTGTAAAAAACATGCCACCGAATAATATTAATTGGCGAATAACGGTTGTTTATACAGGATAAAATTTAGACATTGGTGCTGTTTGAAGTTAGGCTGCAATTTCTTGCAAAGGAAAGCTCGAAAGAGCCAAGCTAAACTTGAATGACAAATCAATGGAGCAAAAGGCAACAAACTGCTACCAGTGATGTTCAACGTAATCGTGTGGATGGAATCAATAATCATAAACGCCCTGTTCCTCAATAAAATCTTGTGGACAACTGGCACTTGATTTGAGCGCTTGCAAACAATGATTGTAAAGCTGAGCTATCAAAAGTGTGTTCGCGATGGGCACCTCTAATGCTCATTCTCGAAATGAAAAGAAAGCGTGTGGCAGAAGGGAGCGCAAGAGTTTCTACAGTTTCTATAGAATTAGTTGGTTTTTTTTTTGCCAAAATAAATCAAATATTTCTCCAGTAGCAACATAGTGTTTAGCTTTATGCACATTAATATATCAACAGATCATGAATATATGCCGAGGGTGTCCTGGAATTTTGTCAAAACTTTATAAATAAAGAGAAAAAGTTTTGACAAAATCCAGGAAACCTTTGAAAGATATTCAATATCTGTTAATATTAACATGTGCAGAAAACTAAACTCTATGTTGCTAATGAATAAATATTTTATTTGTTTTGGTAAAAACTTTCAATTATATAAAAACTGTAAAAATACTTATGCTCCCTTCTGCCGCACCTTAAGCCCATTATTACCTCTGTATTAGTATTCATTATCATTTCACTTAAAACATTAAAAAATCTAGACACAAACATGTGTTAATAAATAAAATATTTAATACAAATATTAAGTCAAGTTTAAACTTACCAATGACATTGAAAACCTTGTAGCAAATAAGTTTACTCAGATATCCTTTATTTCTTATCCACTGAGACGTGAGTGCACACAACACGTTGCTTGCCAATTGAGCAATATGAGGTAAAGCGGACGACACACTCGTCTGGAAAGAAAAACCGTAAATATTATAGAAAATACATTACACTGAGGGCTTACAGAATATTTTACTGACTATTTTTTAATGATCAAGATGATAATTTATGTATTCCTTATTAAATAATAATTTAATATTTTTCAGTTAATTAATAAAATATAGTACATCACTAATAAGTTGGTTGATTGCCTACTGAAGTATTATTTATAATTACACAAAGCAATAATTTGCCTTAGTGTGCTAGAGAGCAAAACAATTTTGCACACACAATGCTACATTGCAGTTTTCCCAAAACAATGCAGTGCTGAAATCTAGTATTATTTTTTGAACTAAGACAGTCTTAGGAAACATTACAGAACACTATACCCGAGCGTATCTCGGGTCATTTATTATGAAAACATTTAAAAGTATACCTGGGTGTATATCGGATATGGTAACACTAGATACTTACGCTAGCCCTAACGTAGCTCGGGCGTGGTGTTCAATGTAAGAAAAGCTTACTTAAACTGATAACTATAACTAACAAGATCCTGATTTTCTTATCCTCGTCTCAAGATAAACTTATTTTTCTTCATACCTGTTCAATGCTGTAATTCAACACTTTTGTGAGGTAAAGAGGAAGTTCTGTTCCTATTGTGAAATTAATCCAAGCCACAGACAGGTTCACCGAAATGTGAGCCCAAAAAGGAAGGTTTAGAATGATCTTTATCCATGGAGCTATAGGAATTACCTGAAATTTTATCAAAATAAAACAAATTATAAACAATACTAGAAATATACCAAAACTTATTTTTAATTGTAAATTTGGTTTAAGTACTCTTAAAGGTAGGTAGTCAGATGGTTATAAATATTATATTCGTAATAAATTAATTTCGTAATTTTGCTTCTATTTTATATCAATTATCAACTACTTTATGACCGATCGCAAGTTCATTAAGGATAGAAGTGCGCAAACTTTTAATTAAACATGAGACATGTACTGTTCTATAAATGACTAGTTTAATTAAAATAAGTATAATATAATTTACTAAAACTAATAATTCGGTCATGGTAGCTGTATCTACAGGAAAATTACCCAATATATTAAATTATCTTAAACCATGCAAAGCTCCATCCATTTAGCTACATCGTCTGATGAAACACTGAACACAGCTGAGCTGCTACCATTTGCCTCTATAAATATAATTGGATGGTCATCCGTGGCTGAAATTTTAGTGCTGTATTCTGCATACCATTGTGTAAAAGATAATAAAACTTTTGGGTATATCTTTCTTTCTCACATACATACAAGACAATGTGGCATTTTGACATCGTTTGATAATTTGATTGAATATAATTATTATCTATAGCAATGTGTGATTAGTTAAATGAAATAAATTTGTTAATAAAAGGGTTGAATGGAAACATCTGATTTGTTTCTTTGTATAAATTAGTATAGACTAATTTGGTAATACTTCCTAGAAGCCAATAATCTAAATGACTGTTTTAACGAAAACCTCTACTAAAATTATGTCGTTCAAACAAATGTGACAACAAATATTTTAACTGCCTTGTTTAGTTATAATTATCGAACTTTCAATATAATATGGACTCAGAAAGCAATGTATATGCTAAGAGCCAACTTTAAATATACTGTAATATAATAATACTGCCTAGAAGACTATAAACTAAATGATCGTTTGAATTTAAGACAAAAACACAAAGTCTGTCATAAAAACACACGTATTCGAGTTTTAGAAAACCTTATTTCATTATAGTATTTGGACTTTCAATGAACTATGGTTTCTGAAACCTAGATTATAGCCAACTTTAAATATATTGTAGTGTTAGCAGAATGTAAACAATATTGATGATAGCTACATATTTAAATATATTAAAGATTTTATTCGTATTTGTAGAATTTTACCTAAAAGCTTAATTGTATAGCCCTTAATGTAAATGTTGGCTTAGCCAAATTTTGTATAATACTTCACTATTTTTCAAACAATATCACTTTACTTAATCCGAGAAATATTTTCACACAAGATTACTGAAAGAAACTGTTAAATATGTCCCCTTACAATCAGACGACAAACTTGAGCGCCACGCTTTGGTTGCGTTTATGTCCATCCAGTATAGTATAGAGATAACTGACTACTATTCAGTCAGTTTGTCCCAGGATAGATTCTATCCAAGGACGCAGAAAGCTAATTTTTTTACTAGGAGGAAGCCCAGGGGGTCTAGTAGCAAATTCTAAGGGATTCAGACCTTTCTGGCCATTCTTTAAATTTTTTCATAGTTAGCATTTATTGTTTGGAGTAATTATATATGTTTAGATAATGGGTGAGGAAAGGATATTAAACTTACCTGCATAAGCTACAAACATTTCTTATGGTTCTGCTATTTAAGTCAGGCTGGATACATAAGAATTATAGCCAGGATACACCTTAAATTAGTACTAAGATACACCAGAAACTAGTCATTATATATTATACCAAATTATATTGAGCAAACATTCTAAATTATTGTTAAGATACACCAAAAACTCAAGAAGGGATTCACAAAGACTTAAGCTAAAATACACCCAAGTCTATAGCAGTACACACCCAAAACATGAACCACCTAAGCATAGAGCAAGGATACAATCAGGCCTTGAGCCAATATTGGTTGTGTTCACGTTCTAGGGTGAATCTAAACTTTATATTATACTAGCTTCTACCCATCGCAGCTTCGCCCGAAATAATTGATAAAATCTTTTAATTTTTAACTAAACTCAAAAAAATAAAAATAATTGATAACTTAAATAATATATATTTCTTTTACTACGAAATAATATATATAGTATATCTTATTTACGAAAATTTTAAACATTAGTATTATAAAATTAATATAAAATCAAATTTTGGAAATAATTCTATTTGTTATTCCAGGATATACTCTACCAACGTACAAAGTTTCATTCGAATCCGTTCAGCAGTTTTGGCGTGATTGAGTAACAAACATCCAAACACACAAACTTTCGCATTTATAATATTAGTAGGAATAGGCACCTAGAGCTGATGCTAACCTTAAGTTTCTTGGGCCTCTAATTGGCCCCTATAATAATTTGGATACAGATTTAATATTGGTTGTTTGCAGTCAAATTATCCTGGCAGCCAAAATACAATCCTGGTACACATGGCTTTCAGTTGTCCCCGAGATTGATACATTAGGACAAGTCTAGATATAATATGATAATAAATACTATTTTAAAAGTGCTAGTGAATAATTGAAATGTTATGGCTGCATAAAAGAATCCAACCCAAAATATGATAATAATAATGTATGTATAAGTGTACAGGCAGAAGGAACAAGGATAACTTAAGAGGTTAACTTTGGCATGCCTGCAAAAATTTGAACAATATATTTTGTTTTTCCTATATTTCCTTTTAAATAAATAATTAAATTAAACTTCATCTAAGCCGATCATTTGTATCAAATGTAAATTTTCATTGGATGTGTTAATGTATGGTCAGTCAACTGCAATTATTTCTTTTATTATATAACTTTAAAAAATAAAGTATTATTCATTTGATACAATTAAATTTTCCTTTTATTATTTTATTCCCTTTTGCTTATTTGAGCTTTAGTCTTCTATGACAACATGTTTTGATGTTATATGTTACACAATCTTCAGGTCTTATTTATGATGAGCATGATTTAATTTAATACAAACTGTCGGAAGTTTTGGTAAATCTCACAAAAAGTTTCTTACTTAATAATACTTCAAAATTTCACAAACCTTCCAATAGTATATATTAAAATAAATCATCGTCATCATAAAGAATACCTGAAGATGGTTTAACATATATCACTGTGTCATCATAGAAGATTGAAGCTCAAATAAGGAGAAAGGAACAAAAGAATAACAAAAAGGATTTAATTATATCATTTATTACTCCCTACCAAATAAATATGAACATTATTTAACCTATTATTCAATTGATATATATGTGATGTAAGAAATCATTACTAGATTAAAGTTGAAGAATTGATTTTTATCTTAGAAATTAATAATAAATAAATGCTAATTGTAACGTTTTAAAATATGAGATTATCCCAAACTATAGTTTTAAAAATCTTATTTCAGACGATATAAATTAATATTAATAGTATTTAGAGTAAATGAGTTACTAAAAGAATATAAATATTAAATAAATATACCCTTGTGGAACTAATGCAATATTTTAATTGAAAGTGTATGAGGTACAATCATTTAAGAATCCATATTATGTATGTTAATATTTAATAATGGCATGTATGAATCGTATAGAATAAAAATTGGTTATTTTAAATCAATGGCTTGAAATTTTGAAAACATAATCAATTATATTAAATTATAATATCATTGCCAACTATAAGGTGTTAATATTCTATGTCCATTAATAAAACCAAGTTAATAAACTTTTAAATAAATGATTTGGTGCACCACACAGGTTTTTTCTCTTTTTAATCTTAAAATAGAGTCGTTCACCCAAAACTCGTAAAATTTGTTAAACAAAATAAAATACATTGTTTCAGAAACGCGCCATCAAATATCATAGATGTTATAAAATGCACTATTACAGAAACATTGAGAAAAATGTAGCATCTATGTCCACCAAAAAGCATAAAAATAAATTATATGTTTCTAAGTTATCCATAAAAATTGTATATGTTTCTTATAGCTCAGAAACTATTGGTTTTATAAAAATATATTCCAGATAAAAAAATTTTTTATTGGAACAGTATAACAGCTTTACAATGATTAAGTTTTTCCGTGTCTAAAATAGTTTCGGATATATATTAAAATTGTAGTTTTCTGTTTATTTAAGTGCCCCTTATAGTGTTAAAAAATGCTTGGATACAAATGCTTGGTAAAGATCTTTAAAGTGGAATATGATAAAATATATTTTAATTATTTTTGCTCTTCAATAAACTACCATTAGATTTATGGTTGGACATATAATTAGAAAACCTCCTTAGGACGACCTTGTGAAAACCCTAAGTACCAAGTTTTAGCCCGATTGGTAAAATGGTTTCGGCTCAATTCCGAGATATAGATAGACCAAGAGACTAACAAACGGCTTAGCGAAAACCACTTTTGGTTTACATGGTGTTAAGAAAAATAAATATTTATCCAATGCTCGTTTTTGATATTTTATAACAATCATAATATTTCTCTCTTCAAGGGCTCTAAACAAAGTTAAAGGTGCATCACATTCCACCAAAAAGCATAAACCAAATACTATACAATCTTACAAAATATATGTATCCTCCAAAGGGAGATTATACCAATCATTCTCATTTTCAAAGACTTGAATAATATATTTCAACCTAAGTAACTTTATATGTAATAGTTCCAAATTTGTATAACCATAAGTTATTTCGTATCTCATATAGTTGCGGAAATATGACCAAAATTGAAAATTTCTGAGAAAGTGTAGCACCCTCAAAATAATGCTCATGATAAAATTAAATTTGTCAGTTTGTTTTTAATGTTAAACACTGTCTAGATACAAAATTTAATCAATATCATTATAGCACATTTTATAAAATAATTTTTTCTTTTTTCCCAACATTAAACCACCCTTAATTTTAGGGCAATATATCAAATTACAAAAACTCCTAGGGGGAACCTTATCAAAACCCTATACCCTATACCACGTCTTAGCCCAATCAGTACAATATTTTCAACTATAGTTGTAGATAAAACAGATAATGAAATGGCAACCAAAATACAATTTTTTTTTATTTCAGGGGATCATGAAACGTCAACATTTATCCAAACTAGTGATCAATTAATTTGGGGGTCAGAGTAATTATCTTTTCTAGAAGTCGAGATCAAGTAAAAATAACTTATTACATAAGAACTAGATGCTAAAATTATTAATATTGCTTACCCTGTCAACACTCTCTTTTGAGGACTCTAGGAAATTTCTTTCCTCTTCAGATATTCTAGGATGTTTGCTTGGAGAGTCATACACTAAATACATCCATGAAATGAAATAAGGCAGTGCCAATATTCCATTCAAGTAGAATGGACCTTGCCAACCAAAGGTGGCCACAATCTTTCCTGCCGTGAACATCGCACAAAGTGTTCCAAGAATTTGTGCTGAAGGAAAAGAAAAGTACTAATATATTGTATTATCTTTGCTTTTTCAATTAAATAAATATGATTTTTACAAACTAGTATTTTATATTTAGAGAGATGATTTTATAATAAATCAACACAAATGATGAAATTCATAAATATGATATTAGTATAATTGAAGTCATTATTAGTATAAATATTTGTTAAGTAAATATTGGCACATTTTGTTGGTCAAACTATTACTTTGCAAATAATGTTATAGCTGCTTACCTCTTCAAAATACTAAATATATAAATACATGTATATATGCGAAACAATTTATAAAAGTTGGGGGCACCGTGTTCAATAGTCTCTAAATAAGTCGGTAATGTCTTATGAATCCTTTCAGGGAATGTTACTGAGAATATTCCTAAAAAAACTGTTTTTCATCCTCTCTGCAAACAAAATGTGGGAATATAATTTATACTACACTCCATTTTTCTATAAAAAAAATAAGTCGTCAGATAGCTCTCGCAAGCTAAAACTAGTGGTGGATTGATACCGATACTACATTCATCGATACCCTCGATCGGATGGTATCCCAATAATCAATACTATGCGCTAGAAATCTCTATACCACTCTTTAGTTAGTATTCAACACGGTTAACTCCTCAAACGGGTTGGGCATAGTGATGGTCATAATCGAATATTCATTCGATTCTTTTAAAAATAATCGAATGAATCATTCGAATGATTTTGGGAAGTAGTGAGGAAAGGGATAAACTATAACACTCGTAACATAGCTGGTAGCTGTACATTAGCTACTAGTTATAATTTTGCTTTTCCCTACCTATTCTCTTCTCTCAGATCTAACCACACCCGCCCTCCCCCTCAAACTTAATATATAGATGTCATTCCTTTGCAGCTTATCTACCCGGTTGCATAAGGTCAATCTTCGCTTGCCAAAGAGAAATCTATCTCTAAATTGAACCTAAGGAGAATGTTAATTTTGTATTGAAATAGCCGAGTAAACATTCACTCCATAATGTCAATTTTCTTAAGCTCTTTGGCAAGAGTGTGGTGGACGAATGAATCAGCCAGCTCGCAGCTGCACCATATTGGTAGTTACTAATATTCATTGGTATGATTTTAAAATAATCCACAATAAACATATTTTTTTTTATTGATTTCAACTGTTGTAGGCTTCGTCAACTTCTATTTCGATAGACTTCCTAAAAACAGTGTCACAAATATAACGTTTTTTAAATATATATTTTCACTTAATAAAATTGATTGAATAGATTTTGTGAAACAATTTAAAAGCATTATTTTTAAATTAATAAAGTAATTTTTAGTTTTTAAAAGACTTAAGAGTTAAAAGAAACTTTTTTTTTTTAGAAAATTCACAAATCTCGTCAGTATATCATTTATGACTTTACAATGTTATTTCCACTTCCCGTATTCCGTTCACTCTTGTTTTACAAAATTTAAGCTAATAGTTTAATTCGACTGAAGATGACGTCTCTATTTTTTGTGTAATAATTGTGTTATGATTATTTTTTAATATATTTATTTTCTTGACATATATGCCAGCCTACAAACGGACAAATATCTATAACATTTTTATGTAATTAAATTTACTAATATATCTATAAAAACTGACTTTTGTGAATTTTTATAACTTAA
Source organism: Timema monikensis (assembly GCA_902151445.1). Classification (NCBI taxonomy): domain Eukaryota; kingdom Metazoa; phylum Arthropoda; class Insecta; order Phasmatodea; family Timematidae; genus Timema; species Timema monikensis. The sequence goes on along the minus strand of CABFVZ010000002.1, from coordinate 750,485 downwards.
TAAGTAATAACATTTAACATTTCTTATTATAGGATTACTACTCATTATTGTAAATGTTATTTTTATTCATTTGCGTCTTGTTTTAATTGGTTTAAACAGCATTGTTGAATAGTTTCCATATTTCGTGACAAATGGAAACAAATGAATCATTTTTCTTTTAACCTAATTTTTATGCTTAGAAAAATAGTATTTATTCAATTTTATGTTGAATGGTATCGCGTAGGTTATCGAGTATCGAGGAGATGAATTTATGGTATCCATCACGTTATTGTAATCGGCCCACTACAAAGAATCTCATAACTTACAAAAATTTATAAAGCCAATGTTTTTTTATTTCCTGATATTAATATACTATAGTATATCAGCATGCCTAGATAGTCAAGTTTGGCTAAAATTTAAAAAATTTTTTTAAATATAAATGAAAATGTAATATATGTTATAATTTCGCTATCTTCATAGTCTAAGGCACTACTCATGCAGTAAACTAGATTGCCGATGACGGGGAGATAGAGGTTTAAATTTCGGCCGAGTGTATTGAGGGTGGTTTCTTAAAAATTGATTTTCACTCAGCCCTCACGCAATTGAGGGTACGCTTCCATTAACTATAGCGTTCCTTAACCCTAATGTCATTAATGTAATTAGTACATAAATGTACAACGTGAAATTATAATAATATGCGGTGCTAATATGTATAACTACCAGACTTTATTTTATTTTGACTATGCGTATAACCCGAATGGGTAGTAAGACGCGGTGCTAATAATAATAATATTTTGACTATATGAAAATGTTACAATATTTAAATAACAGTTATTTTGATATTGTATTTACAGTTTGTAAATAAAAACAGTAATCGGGGAAGATGCGTAGGGCGTAGAAAAATACTAAATATTTGTGTAAGCCTATAAGACTATTTTATTCTAAATCGAATTTTTCAGACCCTTTTTTGCAACGTTTACATCTATAGTTTTTTTAGTGCGTTTAATATGTGTCTTATTTGACCTATTACCATATAAAACCATTAATTTTAATTTCCATTTATGTGTATCTTTTTACCTGTACATAAAATTCTCAAAATTATTAATTTGCATCTGTGTAAATAATCACTTTCGTTTGAACACATAAACAATAGTTCATATTATTTAATTCTGTGAAACAAACAGATTGGTATTTAAGTCCTGCATGAAATATCAATTTACTAGGAAATCATCATCATCAAAAATAAGTTATCAATCATGTTATTAGTTTGCGGCAGCTCTCCACTTTTGCCTATTCTTTGCCAAAATTATACATATTTGACCTTATTCTGCCGACCTCACTCACTATCTGATTCACGTTCTACAGTCCTGGTTTCCCCCTTTAATTTATTCCTTCCACTCTGCCTCATCAAACTACACGGCTGAATTCGTAGGATGGAAAAAATCTTAAAATGGAATCATATTATTGATAATTTTTGAAAAAATTATGTTTAATTACCAATATTATAATTTCTAACCCTTTCCATGTATTCATTTTGCTCCTTATAATTTAAAACTCCACCCGTAACTGTGTTCAGAAGATTTCAACGATCACATTAAATACATTATAATGTCCCGGTAAAAATATTATTTGATACTCACCAGAAAATACAAAAGACCCCATTTTTAGTCTTTCTTTTTCGTCCAGCCAACGAACAAAAAGGATATGAAATCCTGGTAAAACAACACCCTGTTGAGTAAGAAAAACAGTTTTATAAAATCAGTGTTTGAGAAATTTTAATTATTGTATACTTAGAGATTTAAAATGAGCTCTATAATCAAATTTGAGGGTATAACCCAAATTAGTAATAAGACGTGCTGCTTTAAAAAAAATCATACAGAGTTTACAAACGTGACTAACGAATATTTTATTTGCATGTAAAATGTTTGATTTTATCTGGGCATGAAGAAACAACAAATAACTTACTCCATTACTTTAAGCTTTCTTTGGAAACGAACCATCCATATATTAATATAAATAGGATGTTCTTAACTTTTCAATCACATTGGTTTTTACAGAACTTGAAATAAATTGCATCTCTTGTATCCTTAATAATTATATAATAAACTAGAGCAAGGGTCAGAGAGCAAATGAAGCCCCTACTAGAAGCTTATCATTCCATACCCCTAGTAATATAGTAAACTGTAGTGTGTTCAGTTAGTCATACTTTCCCATTGTTGTGATTACGAGTTTGTAAAGGACGTTCTCACAGATCTAAGGAAACATGGTTCCATTTAAATAGCAATAATACAGCTCTAATTGTTTGAATTCATTTTTATATCTATCAAGTAAATATCAAGTCGTAGGGCTGGGTGTGTAACACTGAGTGAATAATATAAAACACGATTTATTTTATAAGAAATCCACTTTAAACCCCCAATATCGATATCAATAAGGTTTGGCATTCTTAAAATGTGCCTTATTTTATTTATTAATTATAAATTTCAACTAAAAATTATCAAAAGCTTCCAATAGACTTTCGTATGGATTAATGAAATAATTAATTATCTTTATATTATTAATTAAACTCTCTTACAATGTAAATACAATAATTGTAGTATTATTAACCCCACCATTGTCTCAACATAGTTTTCCGGTTTTCAAATAACGAGTTTTCTATGAATATTAAACTGTAGATAAAGTTAGATGGTGAGACGTGATGAATTTATTTTTTAATATACGTTAAATATCAAGAAAATATATATTTTTTTAATCTCTGTTCATATATAATGTGTTTAAGAAAGTTTTAGTTGAACAAAATAATTGAAATGCAATAACGCTTGCAAAATAAGTTTAGGCCCCCTACAATTTTTCTGATGTAGTTTGAAACATTCATTGTTCTGGTCAAAAATTAAGAGTAAGAAGGATGTGGTGAGTCTAGTTAGTCTTAAGATAAAGTTATAAATTAATATATTATGATCAGAACAGTGAACTGAATAAAAGAAATTAAGAGTAATTCAAATTGAATATATTGACAGATCTTAGGGTTAAGTACTTCTAGACTTACAGTACAAAATCCTTTTATGAGAACGATGAATATATATAGCCAAACGTGTACACGTAGGAAGGTTGGTTGTAGACAATCTAGTAAGCCTTGGAAAAGAAAGGAGTAGCCCACTAGATTTTTCACACCAAATACTTCACACAACCGTGCTGAGATCAAATAAGAAGCGAGCATCCCTATTGAGCTCCCCGACAACACCATAGTTTGAGTGGCACCATTCCACTCAAACTCTCCAGACTGTAAACAGAAGAACATAACTAAATTAAGTTTTCGTTGGGCTACATAGTAATATATTTACAAAAGAAAATAGGAAAGTCACTGAAATCGAATATAATAATATTTACAGTTTTAATGAGAATATAGGAATGTATATTAAATTTGTTTCCATAAAAAAGAAATTGCTATTATATTTAATTTGGTTTCGTTACCCTATAATTTATATATAGTGTAACTATCAGAACTAAATCCACCAATTTTTTCTTCTGGGTTTTATTTGAGACAATATCTTATTCTGTATTTTTTAAAGAAATTTATTAATGCCAAATATTAATTTCAATGAAATCGTAATTTGTTTTATAGTCACTTTGAATAAAAATATTGGTTTGTTACTATTTTATGGCAAAGCTGCTAAAAAGAGATTTTTCAATGTGTCCACTGAACGTGTCAACATTTATGGTTGACTATACACAAATATATAATCAATAGTCTAAATTTAGTTCTCATACATTTATATATCTTATTTCTAAGTTCATATACACTTTTAAGTAGATTTCTAAAATAAATTCCTTGTGATTTAAAAATACAGGAGGGATACAAAAAGCTACATGGAAGAAACGCCTCCTGTTTTTTTGTATGTGTGTGTTTTTTATTGTGTTTTTTGCATGGAAGTGGTTGTATATATATGAATTAAGCATAAGAGTTAACTTTCTGGTAAGTTATTTTTCCAGATAATTACTCTTGCAGTCAAGAATTTTTGCCAAAGATTTACTGGTTTTATGAATTCCTCACAATAGATTTTCACAGCTTGAAGATGTAGCCACACCTTCATCTATGGCTTTACATCGTCATCTGACCCAAAGTTATGTCCTTTAAGGCATTTATTGAGCTTTTCGAAAGTTATTAAAATTTGAAGGAGCTAAGACTGGGCTGCACGTTGGGTGATTCAACACCGTGAAAATAAGATGTCGAATCTCTGCAGTTGAACTCGTGAACTCCCGCTGTTGTGGGATAATGCTTTTATTTTTCTCTGCATTTCACATTAATTTCAGAATTGATAGCTGTCTCTCTCTAGGTATGAATTCTGAACGCAACACACCTTTAACATCCCAGAAAACCGTGAACATGACTTTGCCCGCTAATGTTGCGTTCTTGAAATTCTTTGGGAACATGTGATCCTGTGTGGTGGTAATTGATGTACATTTTTTTTTCTCTGGCTTAAAATGGTGCACCCAGCTCTCATTTTCCATGAAGAGGTTGTCACCTTCACAGATGTGGAGCAGAACAAGCGTTTGGCTAGTGACCTCCCACTTCTATTTCATGTCTGGTGTGAATATTTGATATGCCCATCAAGATCACACCATTAGATGGCCCAGATATGCAATCATTGTTTGCGATCGCTCACGTGAAGTCCAATATTTGTCCACCAGTTCTTGTTGAGAAACAAATGTTTATGATTATTGAGTTCATCCACATTATTCCGCTGAGCTTCTTTGGTAGTGGTTCGTTATCTTTTTCTCCATTGTTTGTCATTCGGGTTGAACGTGGCTCTTTTGAGCATCCCCTCGTGAGCAGGTACAGCCCAACTTCAAACAGTATTGAAGTCTACACCTTGTTCTGTATAAACAACCGTTATTCATCAATAAATGGTAATCGGAAGCATGTTTTCTAAAATCAAGAACTTGATCAATTTACTTTGATATAACCACACTGACATACTTGAGTTAAACTTTACCATGTATACGACCATAATTCAGAGAACTCTAGCAGCATATGATAAAAACTTGACTTCAAGAATCGAGGCCTACTAGATATTTAGATGTAAATCATTCAGTATTCCTCCACTTATCTGATACTAAATAAATAGCAAGCATTAATTTTCAGCACGCCTACAAATATGTGATTTGTTACAATTGATTTGTAAAAAGGACTTACTTTTATAGGCTTTTATTTTGTTTGGTTTAACCTGATTTAAATATTATTATAAACGGCCTTTGATTCTTTATTCATACTCTAGAATGTGACAGCTTATATATGAAGTGTTTATTTCCGAAAAGAATATGCACATTTGGTTTTGCCATGGCTCAAAGTCCTACATTATATCAAGAATATTTCTTTGTCAGTGTATAAGCCAATAAATTTTTCACTTTGAAATATGCTCAACGTAAAAAGTGACATTTATGTTAAATATCTCACCTGATGTCCCAACATCATCATGGGGTTTTAAATAACACCAAAGTAATTTATTTTGGTTATTAAACATATATTGAATATAAAATTGGTTGGACATCTTTAACCAAATTATTTGCTTCATATATTTGTAATGCAAATGGCGAGTTATTAAACCACAAATTAGCCACACAAGCCTTATGATCGAAAGTCATCAAATGGTATTTATGACAATGCAGTATTCCTAAATTCTCTAGCTTTTGATTCAAGTATAATAATTATTAATTTCATATACATTGATTATTTTGCATTGTTTTCACAAGGATGATAGCGTTTGCTAACAGCACACTCTCAATTATTGGTTGTTTCTTTATCACTTTCTCAATAGAAGGTATTATGATTGGGAAAAAAAAATCATTGTCAAGATTATCACAAATCCTTACATTTTATGGAACTCGAGCCCAAAAATGTTGCTTATACGATTTTATCGGTCTATCTACCAATAAATCTGTCCCTGGCCACGGATCCAAAATAGTTTTGTGGATTTTGTTAAAATTTGATATTTATATTTTATAGGGATATACCTTGAAGTTTTATTTTTACTCTAACCCTTCAATTAAGTATAGCTTACCTATGGGTTTTTTATTTTTTCAAATTTTTCGAAAAATTTCTAAATATATTGTTTAAAATACATATCGTAGATTTGATTGCAATGACAAAAAGCGCTGTATAAAATTCGTTTCTGGACAAAAATCCACAAAAATATAGTTGACTGATGAACATGTTTTGTAATATTAGAAATATTTGAAAATAGCTTCAAAGGTTTTGTTTAAAGTTTTTATTTGTAGATCATGTAGCATACCAACAAAACACAATTTTTGTTTTTGGGTAGAAACTCATTTATGGGTAATTAACTGATGATTGATTTTTCAAAAACATCACGAGCAGTTTAATGATGAATGATTTTTCAAATCTTAAAATATTTTTAAAATGTGGTCCCAAATTTTTTTTGGATAGCTTGGAATGTTTTTCATGGCATATAACCCTATATACATGGTTTTGGGTAAAATTTTATAAAAGTTAATTTAGTGATTAATTACTTTTGAAAATGTGTATTATTTTGAAAATGGCTGTAACGATTTTGCTTAATATGTATATATGGAGAGTGTTTGATAAGGACATGACAAATAAATCCGTGTATTTATTTTTGGAGGTAAAATTTGTCTAGGGTAGCTTAACGATTATTTTTTTTAGTTTGAATATTTTAATAAACGGCTTTAGCTATTTGGCTCAAAATGGTTATCTCTTATGTTGATTGCATTATATATAATTATATATGTTTGTTTTCCATAATGTTATTTAATAATAGCTAACTGATGAATTATTTTTGTAAATTTTGATTTTAAAAATAGCTCTGACGATTATGTTAAAAATTTGTACCAGGACAATATTTGACACTATCATTAATAATATTTATCTCTGTGCTTATAATAAATTAATTTAAGGATAATTTACATAAGAAATATTATAGAAAACTGGATTTGTTTAAAATTTGCATTGAATATTGAATTCAAAAATAAATTCCTGGAGTAGTTTTTCATTATAAATAAGAATATGATTTATTTTTAAGAAGAACACATAATTTTATGTTGTTTACAATTCTCTTTCATTTGAATTTTAAATAAATTCCAAAAATTTTGTTTAATATTTATATTATATGTATATAATAATGTTTAGTCTGATTAACAATATATTGGTTTTTATGAGGAAAGTATATTTAAAGTTGGTTTACTCAAAGCTACGTTTAAAAATTATCTTGGTAGCAAAAAATACACTATATCATAAATGTTGTGGATTGTATCAAATTATGTATTGGACTTGTTGGTTTAGTATAAAATGATATACAAATAAACTTATGATTTCTTAGCTACCATCGTAGATTTAGAAAAGGCTATTTTTTTGTTCATGTGTCCGGCTACTTTTTGTTAGGATAAATTATTGGTATTACTGTCAGTATAATTGTGATGTGCTTAGAGTGTAAATTCTAAATTATTTAATCTTCAAGTTCTCAAGTGACAAAATAATATAAGTTCAACATTCTTAAGGTATCTTTTTTCTTTACCAGGACTCATACACGCAAAAATGTGTTGCTAAAAGTAGTTTCAATCAAAGCTTTACAATTCCAGATAATTTAACTCATAAAGTAAAAGAAACAACAAAAAGTTCAATACAATTTACAATAAGTCATTGGTTTAAAAATTAAAGATACATTTTCTATACAATATATAGTACTTTACAGCCTTCACCAGCTCCTCGAACAACCCACAGTTTGAAAACCAAAACAAATTTAAACAAAATTTGTATCACAAGATTAGCAATTATCTTTTATATATATATATATATATATTATATATATATATATAAATATATATATATATATGTGTGTGTGTGTGAATAAATCTATTTTATTTTATATTAATTACCAAAATAACACTATTGTATTTTTATATGATTTGTATGTAAATTTATATTAAGTATTTAATAGCAAAACGAATAAACTCTTTAAAAATCATGAAATGTTAAAACTAAAATACTCGTATACCATTATTCATAAAAACTTAATAATAGTTAGCACAATGAATTTTATTTGAAATATTCTCTCAGGTATATACAGCGAAAATAATATTATAATACCACTCCTCGTTTTATCATTATTTTGGTGACAAAATGGAAATAAAAGGTTCCTAACCTGTTAAAGGTTAATAGATTATTGTCAGCTTTAGTTTCCTCGCTTTCTTTCAAAGAGCACTTTTCAATAAAAAAACTTATTTGACATTTCATAACTCTATTTACTTAAATTTTTAGATTGTTAGCCAACTAAAATTTACTCTTTGTTTAAGGATGACTAATTTTGTATAGAATAAAAAATGCTTTTGTTCATGTAAAATTCAAGTAGTCTTTTGGCAATATCAACATTTCTCCTTATATGATAATGATTTTAAATTTACCTCTGAGTAAATAGTTTAACTGCTTTTAACATGTATATTTTTTACAATCTAGTTAAGTAATAATTATTTGTGAGGAATATGGGCATTCACTTGTCCTTTTTAGATCCACTTAGTTTAAAAATGACATCTATAACTCAAATTATGATTGGGGTATAACATTTTACACAAGGACGAGTCTTGTATAGATCAGTGGTAGAGCATTTAGACACTAATCCAAGGAATCCGTGTTCAGTTCCAATGTAGTGGTATACTTTTTCAACTATTGTTTTTTACGGCTAATGTTAAATACTATGCCTTTGTTTGGGCTCATTCTTTCTTATTGCACGTGTATTATATCTGAAGTTCTAATTGAAAAAAGGTAGGAAACTACTTGCTTTTTCTAATAAATCCACCACTTTTGATCTTAATAAAAGATTAGAAATCATTAATGAATACAATATGTACCCTTAGTTTAACCTTACTACCTTACAGAGTACATTGGCTTCATACACCCAACCAATGTTTATGATATTACTTCTAATCAAAATGAATAATGCTGGCGTTGAACATGCCCTCCCTGTAATATGGAATACTTAAACTTGTATCTCAAAATAATATATTTGAAAGGTTAGTGCGTCGTCCAAATTGTTGTCAAGTTTTATCCTATTAACATATTTTAAGTTATCTTCCATAAGATAACCATTCCTGCACCAAGGAAAATATCTCATTAGTCTTGACAAATAACGTTTAGGCCTTAATATTTAAATGTTTTATTAACTACTCTCCTTCTCATTAGTAATAGTAAGCCCACTGTAATGTTCATTTAGGATTAAAAACCAATTACTTTACCGTGACATTGTAAGTTTCGTTGTAAGTGGACTCAATGGGGCATACGTCCAAATCACTATCATTTCCGCCGATAACGGTGACCCTTTTGATCATTGCGGCGACAGATATTGGGCTGATCGATCCCATGTACGTCATGAGGAATACCGTGAAAGAGCTTTCTGCCAGGAAGACATAGCGACAGGGTATGTTCTGCCACAATCGCACTGAAAAATGCGTTCAAAGATATTTGTATTGTATTTAATAAAATCAGCTCATTTTAACTTGTGTCTAGGACATAGATACAACCCCCAAGATAAACATCCAGTAATATTATAAATAAGTGAAATAGATTAATTTAAAAAATATTTATAATTAAAATTGATGGACTTTAGTTTAAAATGTTTGGTTGAATTGTGCTTAAAATTATAACATAATGTCATATAGAAAAAATTAGTTACATATATTAAAATAACATGGTTAAACCGTTAGTTAAAACATATAAGTTGACGACAAGTCTAAAAGTACATAAACAACAATTTAAAAATACAAATATAACGATGAAAATTAAAAAATAAAGTCCAAGTTTACAATGCAGTCCATGTGGATCAATAGTTAAATTCGAATTAAAAAACACAGGTTTAGTAACACCCAAAGTTATGACAACGGTAGTCAAAGTTCATGTTATTAGCACTAGCTAAAAGGAGTAACGGGAAATAACCAATACTGGACTTAGATCTACTACCAGACCATCACATTATTATTATTATTATTATTATTATTATTATTATTATTTGGTTTCATTCGTTATAGCAAGAACTTTAACTACCGTTGTCATAACTTTGGGTGTGACTATACCTGTGTTTTTTAATTTGGATTTAACTATTTATCCACATGGGCTGCATTGTAACTTGGACTTTATTTTTTTATTTTTCGTTGTTAATTTCGGCCCATTGTTTAACTTGTGATGTTAGCCTGTATCTGTGCTCAATTTGTGGATCATTTCTGCCCATCAGGCATGCCTCGTGGTATTTACATTGTTTAACTTGTGTTGTTTGCCAGTATCAGCGCTCAACTTGTGGGTAATTTCTGCCCATCGGGCATGGCTCGTGTTATTTACATTGTTTAACTTGTGTTGTTTGCCAGTATCAGCGCTCAACTTGTGGGTAATTTCTGCCCATCAGGCATGCCTCGTGGTATTTACATTGTTTAACTTGTGTTGTCCGCCTGTATCGGTGCTCCACTTGTAGGGCATTTTCTGCCCATCAGTCACGGCTCGCATTACTCTCACTTAGACGTGTTTTTGCCCTAATGGGAGCTGGGTGTCTCCCACCTTGTTGTTTACTTCTCAGGTAATTCGTTTAACGTTCCTTGCATAGCCCACTTAGTCGTGCGCCAACCCTTGACAAAACAAGGACTAGAACGCTGAATTGCGACCTACCTTGTACTATAATATTGTTGTGTGTTTTTTCGACCAGCTCCTATGTGTCTGAAGCCGACAGCCAACAGATTGGAACTTTGATAACTACACCTGTCTGTCTTACTAGTGGGTGCTTCACGCCAAACTCTCGCTTTGGGAGTATCTGTTTTATAAAAATCGGTGTGGTTACTTAACTTGGAAAAATCAAAGGACTGTTTCTGTATACATTGGTTTGTGTTCTGAAGATGCTATTGTATTTTCTCTGCCATTTGATTCATTAAATTAATTTGTTAGATTGCATTTATATCTTTTGCTTTCAAGTGTCTCCTATTATGTTTATTATCCTTGTCAAAGCAATCGCTGTCTCTGGTGTAAACTAGAGCGGGGGTTCATTGTGTTAAATATTATTTTAGTATTCCTGGAAGACCAAACGAGTATTTTACTGGAAATGTACTAGCCTACTTCCTAAGCTATGTTGGCCCAAAGCTATCCACCCCATGAAAATAATATTTTGACCCCATAGGAATTCAAACACAAATTTCTTAAATGGATTTGTTAGTCATCGTAAGCGTAACGGCTAATTTATTTTGATCACTTGAGTATCAATAATGGTGACAATTTAAAATTAGTTTTATCACAGACTCTCTATTTTATTAAACCTTGAGATAGTGATCAACCTTGAGATTATGCTGGTGATTTCAAAAAAAAAAAGAGCCACTTAGAATGAAAATTAAAAACTATGAGTTAAAAAAATATAGACGTTCAAGTAGTTGAGATGCCCGCTGACAAAGGATGCCTACTGCACCATAAAAATTAGGTCAAGAAATGTCATGTCCAAGGAAGTTTCAACAAAAAGAATCTACTGCTAGGCAGCAAGTTGAGTGTAGAACTGAGGAAGGAACTTATAAAATGCTACATTAGGATCATCACGCTGTATGGAGCAAAAACCCTCTTAGGAAGATGAAAAGAAAATAATTTTGAGGGTTTTGAAATTTTAAACTGGAGAAGATTTGAGAAAAACATGTGGACAGACATGGTGACAAATGAAGTCCTAAGAAGAGTGGGTGAGAGGTTCACTGACAGAAGGTATATATAGATTTGTCGTAAGGCAGAAAACATAATAACAATAATAATAATTACACGTCTAAGAGTATCGGATTTTGAGAACGGTAAGAGTTAAAAATTTATACAACTAATATTTAAAACTACTTTTTGATGGGTTGTAAAATGTAAATTTCTGGAAATCGTAATACTATACATGATAATAAAAAATAAATCTTGAAATTTCAAAATGGGACTGGTGTACTTAAAACTGGGTTACATTTGTCAAGTTTATAAAGGGACAATCCAACAATCATCATAAAATCTTGAATGTTTCGAATTTAAAACTTGGGTGCAGAAAATTATAAATAGAATAAAAACGTTCTCTTAATTGTAGAAATTTTTGTATAGGCAGACCATTAATTAGAGATAAACAAATAAAAAACTAGAGTGCATCTTATTTATCCGCTGTGATAACCAAGCTAAAATTTTTAATATATATGTATAAATTACCCGCCTCGGTAGCTTAGTTGGCTAACGCACTTGTCGTGTGGAGCTCGACTGCTGAGGACGGGGAGATCGAGGTTCGAATCTCGGTCGGGTGAACTGGGGGTGGTTTTTCCTAAATGGTTTTCAACTCTCCCTCCACGCAAATGCGGGTTCACTTCCTCTAATTCAACCTTCCCAATTCCTAATCCATTAGCGTATTTAGTACTTAATGCGTATAACCCGAACGGGTAGTAAGACGCGGTGCTAAATATTATTATTATTATGTATAAATTAGTGTCTAACAGCTACATAATAGTCTAAATAAACAAATTATAGCTAAAAAGCTTGGTGAACAGTGATGCTATTTGGAAAAATTATCATGATTTCAATACAATATATTTCTTTAATAGAGTATAATATTCATGTATGATCGTTGGTGAACTTTTATGAGCTTGATATCCAATATTTTTTTAACAATATATATTAATTCATTTATCCTATTTATGATCATGCCTAGGCAAAAATTTAGTTGTTAATGGTTTGCATTTGATTATAACTAATTTTTCAGACATTTTAATATTTTGGTTCAAAAATGTAATCTATTTTAATTAATTAATTACCATAAATAGTTTTGTGTTGCCATATTTTGCTCAGGATTGTACAACAAGGAATTAACTAAAAGAAGGTAACTGGTTTTGAACTTTATAGTTTTATATAGTTTTGGGGCTGCTTAACCGTGCCAAGAATGAGTTAAACTGCTAGTTAATTATAAGAGAATACAAACATAGATTAAACATAAGTATAACCAGTCAAATTGAAAAGTTGAGTGTAAAAACTATTTATTAAAAAGATGTAATTGATTTAAAAAAATTAAGATCTAAAATATTGGTTTAAATTTAATAAGTAGATTTATTTATATTATGTTGATAAATTAAATATAATTTAAAATACCATTGTAAAAATAATAATAATTCAATCTAATTTATAAATAGACTATGATAATGATAAGTTAATAAAATAAAAGAAGATTCATAAATTAAAACTGATCTTAAAATCTCCTATTGATTTTAAATCATTCCTTTGTTCTTTGGGTTGATTATAAAATATTAAACTATTCAACTTGATTTAGAAATTCCTTAACAATAATGTGAATGTTAGAACCTGGCTAAGCTCCATATAGAGAATATATCATCCAGTTTGTTCTATAGATCTTGTCGTACTCTCACATTTTGGAAATAAAACAATTGTTTTTATATATTTCCTAATGATTAATTTGATTTACATTAGTTTATATATATTTTTATATATTTAAGGTCATTTTTGAAAGGTGCGTGAAAAATAGTATAGTTTCAAATAATATATATTGTCTCAAATGTGTTACCTTCAATGTACTGTACATGTAAATTTTACAAATAGCTACGTTTTATTTTAGATTTAATTTCTCTTAGAAAGATTTATATTTTTTGTGTTCATACATGCGTAAATTGTATATGTATTATAAATTATATATTGTATCATAATCGATAAACAAAGGAAAATATATTAATAGCTACAAACTCACCTTTTGCTGTTGACGAACTTTCCACTGAATTATTCAATTTGGTCTTCATAGTAAATCGCCAAGTGTCTATTTGAGGATTGACTTACTGTGACTAAATAAACCTTCTGTCTTGAATTTATATCAATTTTTTTCAAGATAACAAACCGTTAACCGTAATCTATATGAGAATCGATGAGTCATGTTAAAGCGATATGAATGGGTGATTAGTTTAAAGACATACACTAATTAATATGGATAGTTATAATACTGCTTTTAATTGGTTTAAAGAATAATAAATATGAAACCTTATAATGATGTGTCTAAAAGTACATGCAGAATAAGTTTACGTGATAGCATTTGTAAACTTCTTAATATAAATATGCTTTAACAGATCTTAAATATATATGAATTAGTGTATTAGGTAAATGAGTAGGTGATATTAAAACTGTGTTCCCGATGTCATTAAAAAAACACATTTAAAAAAAGGATCTTAAGCTATAGACTCACAAAATTTATTCAGGCAATTTTTCTCCAATATCTTTTAAACAGTTAACAAGTATAAACTTCACTGTTTTTAACTAAAGTCTTGTAAGCTTTCAGGGATGTGTCCCAGACAACCTAAAAATACTTGAGAAGTCTTTTCTCATAAGTGTTTATGGATTTTATGTACGCATTTATAGTAATGTAATAATATCCGGTTATTAAAATCAAATTGATGAAGCCATATAGTCCTCAATTTATAAATTGAATTAACATTATCGGTAATTAATTAAAATGTCCAATAATTTTTTTAGCGAAAGATGATAAAAATATAATCAGCATAGTTGAGAGTGTTATTTAATTCGGAGGGTAATATACAGATACAGATATTTACTAATTTTTATGTAACATTTGTGGCGGTAGCCTATTTTATACGTCTTTAATTTTAAATAAATGTATTGGCAATGAAATTCATTAAGCTTCTGAGCTCTTATTTATACACTGATGGACTAGGAGTGAGGAAGGTAGAACATTGAGGAAATGCGTATTATCGCTTAAGGGGCGAGATAAAGAAACTGCTTACCTAGATTTTCCTGAAAAAAAAAAGATGTGATGTGATTCAATCTTCAAATTCCCTACACCGGAGGAACAGGCTAGTCGAAATTGACACTTTATATGACTTGCTAAAAAAATCGGCTCTAAATATTCTTGTTTGTGTGTGGCGTCATGTGATTAATTTAATGTGTAAGTGAAGACACGAGTGGAAATTCAAATATTACAACATGAGGCACCTTCATTTGTCATATAAAGCCAACTTTGCCAATAACTGCAGTTCATGTTACCTCACTGATACCTGCACCACCAACAGAATAGCCAGCATTGTTAACTGTTATACTTAAATTACTAAGTATTAACTATCTAGTAATGGGTTCACGAAAATCCAGTGCTTTGCCAGGATTTCACGCCTTCACTGGCTGCATTACCACAGAATGTTTTGCAGGCAAAGGAAATTTGGGATTGTGTTGAAGAGGGAATAGGAAAATTTTCTACAAACTTTATATGCCATTACCTATAGCATCGACAGTGGGAGAAGTAAGATGGTATATTGAAAAAAAGTGGAATCTGAAAAGATGCCACCAAGGTTGTCTGCCCTAAAATTCTCTATATTGAGAGATATTTTATCAGTTCATAATTTGGAACAATTATTTTACTGCTCATTCAAATATACCATCTCCTGAACCGGGCTGTGGTTGGGAAGATAGTAATGGTTATAATGTCTCAAAAATTACAGACATGCGACCAGCACCTTCAGAAATATTAGAGCTCATAGAATGCTCTTGAAAAAAAAACTGTATCTGCAAATTTTGCTCCTGTTGCCGTAATTATCCCCCGTGCACAGATATGTGTTTGTTTCCAAATGATGATTCTCAGAAGTATGAAAATAGTAGCACTCTTTATTCCAATGATGATGGAGACGGTGATTGTGACGACTTAAAATTATAACACAGCATTTACAAACAATATTCTAACTTACAGTAATAATCTTATATTATTTTTATTGTGTATTTTTTTCTTTTTACACTGAATAACAAATGCATTAGCAAATTCACTATATTTCCTTGAATTATTATAAGAAATATGGTTCAGTAAAAGTTTCAACTTATATATTTTTTACTTTCCAAAACAAATGTTTTGCAAGACCATTTAATTTCTCGTAAGCATTGAATGTAAAAGATTTTTCCTAATACTTTTGATAAGCATTAAACACAGTTATTTTTTTAAAGTATAAAATTTTTCCAGGCCAATAATGCCATTGAACAAGTTAAGTTATTACATTGATGTGCACATCTGCTGAGGGAATATTATTCTAATGTTTTTATAGCTGCTGGACAGAAAGCCACCTCAGGACCCCTTAATGTTTGTGATAGGGAGGCCGTAAATATCTCAAACTAAAGAGAGCTAAACACACTATTATTTTTGTTACCATTAGTAAATCTAAAAATATTAATTTGCTTACTACCACCAAAAATAATAAACAAATTTAAAATGTTTATCTTTTATTAATATTTATGGAGATAATAAGTTTAGTACATGCTGTCAGCCAAATTGTAGATAAATGTATTAGCTTTAATTTTAGTTATTGTGGACTTTTATATCATAAAATATATGGAAATTACAGCCTATAATGTTGTAACAAGTAACATGATAATTCCTCTCCCCCTGCGACATATATACTAATCCCACCTCCGCCATCTCGGCTCACCGCTTGAGTTTCGGAAGTGGCAACATGTGTTTTTGAACTATATGGGGTTCCAATTAATAACTAAAAAAACAAGGCAATATTGTTTCACAAAGTTCACACGGCAAACCAGTTGATCCTCCACTAGGAGGGCCCAATAACTTGATTTTTTTGTGTCTTAAATATTTTTTCTCTATAATATTTTAGGGTGCATAGTGCCATACTTGGGTGCAATACAGAACTTTTATTTTGGCATTAAAAAACTCTAATTGTTGATTGGGGGGGCTACTCTTAACTTTTAAATATATTTTTTTCTTGCACAACTATTCAAGTGCAAACCGCCATACTTGGGTAAAACGGTGCAAAACAGGACTTTTAATAAGGCATGAAAAAATCCAACATTTTGATAGTGGAGGAGGGGGGCTACCCTTAACTTGGCCCCCTCTAAACATAAAAAGTCGTACCTTCTCTGGGGTTAGGGTGCAAAAAGTAATACTTGGGTGCAAAATAGTGCAAAATAGGTTCAAAACTGTGTTACATTTAAATTTTAATTTTGATGGGGTTGGGGGCCAACTTAAGTGATCTGCTATACCACCTTAGTCGTGTCTTCTATATCCTATCCTGGACTGGCTCTTCCTTTAATATTCCTCCTACTCTTTCATGTATCATCCTTTCAAATTTTGTCAAACCGATCCTGCATCTCAGAGATACCATTTAACTCGCCTGCATTCTGTTCTTATCCTGTTCCTTCATTACCCACGTTTCTGCAGCGTACGTCAATATTGGTAGGTAATAAGCATTGTAGATCACTACCTTGTACTTGTCTGGCATGTCTCTCCTCCAAATCAAGCATCTCACACTTTTGAAAAATGGCTCAGCTTGCCATCCTCTCTCACTTATTTATTTCCTATTCCTTCCACTCTGTTTTAAAATACTCCCCAGATACTTAAAACGTTTTACTATCTTCCATTGTTCCCTGAACACTGTCACGTGAGTTGTATACTAGTCCTTCTTCCTTGCCATGATCACTGTCTTACTCCTCCTCATCGCCACAACCATCAGGTCATCTGCAACCACCATTGTTTTAATTCTACCCCCCCATAATTCTTTTTATTACTTTCTTCATTATTTCATCCATCACTGTAATTAACAGTAGCGTTTTTAGACCGTTCAACTGAAACCAATTTGTCTTCCTCTCTCCCACTTTCACACAGCTCATAAGTAAGCTTATAAATGGGCTTAAAATCAGCCTAGCATATCTTTCTTTCTCATACATAGCTACAAAACCATATAATGAAGACTCGTTGGGCTTATGTGTATATGTTAAGAACTATTAAATCATGCATATAAAGTATGAACTAAATCAAGCGCCTTCAACGTCACTGGTCGCGAGAATTAAAAACAATATTAACAGTAATACATTATTTTAAGTTAAAGCCAAACCCTAATAATTGATAGATATCAAAATATAATAAGCTCAAAAGCCGTGGTGTACCATTGTTCGACTTTATATTAACTATACCGGTTCACAAACATGACATTTTGTCAATGCATTATATTGGTATAAAATTGTTCATTTTTTTTATAAAACCAATTAATTTAACGAAGCTGTTAATAATGAACACATACTACACTTTTGTACATGCTACACCTTTTATTTTATTGTTTTGACATTTGTTAAAATGCAAAAGTAAAAGTGTCATTGAGAAGTGAATGTGTCAGTTATGTTATAGAAAAGCTCGGAAGGAAATGTATTTGGAGCTATAGTGTCGTTATTTGCTATCATTGAATGATACAGCAGAACCAGTAGTCCTTAAGCAACTTAAGGGTTAATATATTAACTGGAAGATACTTTCAGTTTGTCTAAGTAGGATGATTAGTGATAAAAGAATCTATTCAGAAATTATAACATGTGTGTAAAGTAATGACTTATTGATATATCATTTATCTGAATCAAGCTCCATCTTAATTTATAATATGAATAAATGTCATTGTCTTTTACGTCGTTTACTATTTTAAATGTTCAAATATGTGTATTCATTAAACCAATAATATATATTTGTAATATGAAACATTTTCTCAAGAAAATATAGGAAGATATCTGAATGTCAGTGTAATAGTTTGTGGAGAATATAAGTGGTTTGGACTCCTCCATGATCAGTAACCATATCAGTTAATTAAACTGAAAATTAAATTACTCCAGATTCTATAACACACATTAGTTCTAATTTATTATATGATAATATATACATTACCATAACATTTAAAATTACATAATATTAAAATGCTGTGTATCTGTTATTATTATTATTATTATGATTAGATATAAATGAGTAAAGAGTTAAGTCCTGCGAGTAGTGTAAATTGTGATATTTTTCTGACAGGTTCAATTTTCTGATGTAGATATAGTTTTTACCAGAATTATAAGATAATATTCCTAAGAGATGGTTTGTCCCATGCAGTTTAAAAACAACTGTATTCGTATATTTCAAAGATAGATCTTTAGCCTTGTAAATATAATTAGTTATTTTATTATATCAATTTTGTTATTAATCGTATCAGTGGTAGAATTAATTAAATATCACTTTAATGTTGGACTGGATTGTTGGTGATGGGTAGATTTGGGCTCGAATCCCGGTCAGGTGTATTGAAGGTGGTCCCACCTAAATTGTTAAATATTTTCCCTTCACTTTATTTTCTATCGTATGTCATATTTGAACAGGAGGAACTTTGACGTCCAGGTTAGGTCACCTTACGTGTAGACTATTAACCGCTCTGTTGGCATACAGAACGTTGGCCAGGGTACACCATAGTAGGTTGTCTACACGTTACACCAGAGATGAGATGATGTAATGGTAGTTATAATGATGTTGTGGAGCTAGGATGAGTCTTAACTTAAGCCTAATCAACCAAACCATGGTTACTATTGGTGTAATTCCTCTAAAGGGAAAAAATACCCTTGGTACTATGAATCGAACCCGGTACGTCTAGGCTTGTAGCCAGGTGCACTCGTTACTACATCACGGGGTTGATTTCCTTCCCGTTG
Source organism: Timema monikensis (assembly GCA_902151445.1). Lineage (NCBI taxonomy): Eukaryota > Metazoa > Arthropoda > Insecta > Phasmatodea > Timematidae > Timema > Timema monikensis. The sequence continues at coordinate 731,011 of CABFVZ010000002.1, read as the reverse complement.
GTGTTGCTACATTTACTCTTAATTTCTTCCTTTCAGATTAATGCCCGATTACGTAGATAAATCTATGCTTATAACCAGAACTGACAAAAAAACATAGAAGAAAGAAATAACGTTTAGCCTCGGAGTATGATATTAGAGTAATGTAAGAGAGTAGGGGAGGTTTGGCACGAGTGGGTACATTGGAGCTATTATTATATGCAGATAATTTGGCTTGGTTGGGTATTAGTAAGGAACCTGTTTAAAGATATTCGGAAATTTTACTAGAGGCTAGTAAAGAAATAGGTTTAGAATTGAACGCTGAAAATATTTCCTCTTTGATAATACAGAGAGAACATATTAAGGACGATAATTTAGAGATTACTTCGAACAAAATATCAGTTAACATGGTTAATGAGTTTAAATATTTAGGATCAATTTTAACAAACAAAAACTATATTAGAGTGGCAATTAGGGAAAGAATACCGTCAGGAAATGCATGCTATTACTAGGTCAGTAAGCTGTTGCCAAATTGACTGCTTTTAAGGAATGTAAATCTCGGACTATACAATACAATAATTATACTGGTTGTTTTCTATGGGTGTGAATTATGCTCTCTTACATTACATGACGAAAGAAAATGTAGGCTGTTTGAAAACAAGGTTCTCATGAAGATATTTGGTCCAAAAATAAATGAGGATACCAGGAAGGGGAGGCGGCTACATAACCTATTCTCATCACAAGACATTAGTATAACCAAGTATCGTAGATTACGGGATTCAGGACATGAAGCGCAAATTGGAGATTCTATAAATATGTTTTATAAAAATATATTTTATATGAAACTTTTTTATTTTTAACAGTACTACAATTTTGCGATTATAAGTTATTTAGTACCTCAAATAGTTGCCAAGATACGGAAATATCCGCTTTGTAAAGTACCCTAAAAGTCATTTTCATGGAAAAATGATGATAGACAGTTTATTTATAATCTTTATCAAAACCTAGATATGAATTTTAATCAAAATTGTTTTTTTCTTTTTTAGCTTTTTATTTAACTACTCTTAATTTTGGGGTTAAAAAAAGACACACAGAAAGACGACATTGCAAGGCAACTTTTTAGGGTTCGGGGGAGTCATGAGACGTCGACATCTATTAACATTTCAAGTTAGATTATTTTTTACGGTCACAATACTTTACCTTTAGTTTTCAAAAAGTAGGAAAAATATATATATTTGCGTATAGCTTGAAAGTTTTTGGTTTTATAAAAATGTGTTGCCAATAAAATATGTGTATTATAAATATGAGTAGATCTACATATTTACAATGATAAGTAATTTCTTATCTCAAATAGTTTAGGAGATATGATAAAAAGTTAGAATTTACGCATACGACCAGGGCCCTTAAAAACATTTTTCCGAAATATTGAAAGTAGCTTCTTTGTTTAGAATATTTATAAATGTTTTGAAATGAAATTTAATCAAAATCTACAAATTCTCTTTTTGCTTATTATTAAACTACCATTAATTTTAGGGTTCAATATCCAATTCCAAAAACCCTTGGGACAGCCCTATGAAAACCCTAAATACCAAGTTTTAGAGCAATCGATAAAATAGTTTAGGCTTTAGTTGGAGGTACAGACAAACAGACGGACAGACAGACGGAAATAAAGAAAAACACTTTCTAGGATTCAGGGGGTCATTAAACCTCGAGTTAGATTTTTTGACGATTACAAAAATACTTTCTCTACCTGTAAGATAGGGAGGAAGTAAAAATAAAGAACCAAAAAACCCTAGATGTAACATTCCTAGTAGAATAAAAGATTATCAAAATGCATAATCAATTACGCTATAACGATAGCAGTCTGTCTGTCAGACCACTTCACCACACCTTCTAACCCATTCTCTAAATCTACACTAAACTTCATGCACAGCTAGCACATTTCATCCCATTACTACCTTTGTCACTGCCAGACACTACTGGGATAACCACCTAGGTTTTATTTTTTATGAAGTCATAGAATTATACTGATGCTGCTTTTGACCCTAGATGAGGAATGGAAATGTATCATCTCCAAACCAACACCTAAGAAAAGAAAATCCTACCAGCCCCTGTCCCCTACCTTGATTTAACCAAACAACGACAGTCAAAACTCAGCCACAGACCACTATCATACTAACACTCACTCACTCACTCACTAACACACCTTTCCAAATCCCAAGAAAAAAAATTCTACCTACACCCAAGACCAGTACTATCATTAAACTCATTATCTATCACTATCAAACAAATCAAAGTTACTTACTTCCACAATTAATCTGTTACACCTCAAGCCATATTATTCGTCATTAAAAGAGCCTAAAGGTCGCGACTGTGACTCGGTACTCACAGAAATCAAGACCAGATGGATTTATTGTCTCTAGTAGGGTCAGAAGAGGCAACAGCTGAATGACGTAATCGTCACTTCTTGGCGCAACATTGAAGCTTGAATTCGTGGCTCTACTTTAGATCACGGTAAACAGCTTACGTATCAAAGACTCCACGATGTAAGAACATTGTAAAATCATTATTTTTTGTAATTTAGGAGATATAATTTTGTAGATCTATATTTTTGGGCCTTCAGGTGATTTTATACCGTTTGGAACGATTGTTCTGTAATCTATTGACTTTAAATATTTCTGTATAATTTAGACCTCACTATTTTTAAATTTTCTGAAATAAATATATTGAATATTATTTCTTGTACTCTGAGTAGATTTGAACGTTAAAAAATTGTTTAGCTTAATTTATCGCTATGTTAGTTTTTGCGTTTTCCCGCATAATATTATTTATCGTCTTTCATGATTTTTTTCGGGGGTAAATTTTTGTAAGAGTGTTTTTAAGGATATACAATTAAGATTGGAATATTTTATAATGTTATTAAATTGAGATTTGAACATTTGGTAATGACATTAAATTTATAACATAAACATTAGTAAGAATACCAATTGTGATAGAAAAGTTGGTTAACGTAAATTGAGTACTTGAGGTTTTCTTTTATTGATCTTAGTGAGTTTCCCTATAATGGTATTTTTTGAGATCGTAAGATGTTAGTTTATTGTCCACTCAAAACAATAATTGTATTTTGCTGAGTAAAATTATCATCTGCTAAATAGGTTTAGATTATTTATATTTGACATAGCCTCTTTAATGTTATTAGTTTGAATAGTTACATAATAATATTTACTTGTAATATCTTGTAAAAGTTTAAAATATATAACTATATAATGTTGTGCCAGAGAGGAGCTTTGACCATACTATTATATATAGTTTATTTTTATTTATTTTTTTAGCACCACGTCTTATTACTCATTCGGGTCATACGCTTATTAGATCTTAATAAAAATGTATGTTTTATATGTTTGGCTTCTTAATCGTTAGTAACTCTAGGTTTAGTTTATCACTACCCTACTATCATCAATAAATGTATGTAATTCTCTTTAATAAAATTTAATATAAACTATTGTTTCTACGTATTTTTTGTTGAGTAGTAATGGGTTTTTTCACTCATAGTAGTGTAGATGTGTTACAATCGCTAGTAAAATAGTTGAGAATATTACAACAAAATTATATTTATGTTACGGGTGTAGTAGTTATCGTTTATATTCGTAAAATTAAACATACAGCCTGGAAACCTTAATCGAACAATGGACCCTTAATTATTGCACCAATGCTCTACCACTGAACTAACCAGAGCTCAACACGTTTTCATGGTCATTAGCCACTCAAATTTTAAGGCAGAGTTGAATGACATTTACAAATCATCGGCTTACCCATTCATATAACAGCCACTGGTGACTTAGGGTCAGGTTTAATACAATTGAGTACATAATATTCCCTTTCATGATCAGGTTCATTGTTCTCAGCATCACAAAACTGACCCCTGATTCGCCAGAAGATTTCGAATCAATGATAGCCCATTGTTATCAGATGATTTCCACGATTCATTAAGAGACTTCTCCTTCAAATATGACTGAATAGTGAGCTCGAGCATGGGATGAGTCCAGGAAAGCTGAGTAGCAGAGCGTTGTTGCATTAAACCTAGGCTTCATTTTTAAACACCCATGTATCATTTTTAAATATATGAATATAGCAACGATAATATTCAGAGTGGAAAAGAAAGGGTGAGTAGTAAATCTAGTGAGACGTTAGCAGAGTAATTCTGTTTCAAAGGAATGAGGAGGATTTTGAGAAGTTGTTGTTATAGTAAGATATTATTGGAGTAGTTTTTACTCATGGAGGTGAGATAAGGGAAGTTATCTATATTACCGTATTTCTTCGATTATTAGATACACTTTTTTTTAACCTATCTATAAACGGGATGCTTTTTAGAATCAAAGTTATTTTTTGACCAACATCCATGATGGTTCAAGAGATTATATAGTATGGAATAGTTAAAATAAAGACATTTAAGAGGAACTAGACTAATACTTGTTCAGTAGGAAGAGATGAATAACATAAATACCGATAAACAAGGTACTATCAATTTTAGTAAACTAAATTCTGTAATCAAAATATTTCTTGGGTATAGAGTTTATTAGCGTTTTATTTCTATAAATTCTATTAGACTCAAAGCTTTTTTTAAGTCAGTGGTGCTTAAAAATTAACGCGTGTCTTACGATCATTGGCGTCTCAGAACCGAATAAATATGAGATCGTGGTAGTTCTGGATCAGGTATGAGAATGATGGCGAGGGGTGGTACAAGTGGGCACTAGAAAGTTAAGTTGCCTCATTTAAGTAGAGATAAGGTAGGTTAGGACTAAGAAGTTATACTAACAGGTGTAAGGTAGTGTTGTTGTTTTATAATTTAGCACCACACCTTACTACCCGTTCGGTCTATACGCTTAAGTAGAAATACAATAATGGGTTAGGAATTAGAAAGGTTAAATTTAGAGGAGGTGAACCCGCATTTGTGTGAAGGGCGAGTGTAAAACAATTTAGTAAAAACCTCCTCCAGGCAACCTGACCGAGATTCGAACCTCGATCTCCCCATCCTCAGCAGTATATCTTCACACGAAACTAACGTGTTAGCTGAATACTTCATCGAGGCGGGTGTGTAAGTTGTGTAGCTTTGGCATAAGGTGAGAGAATTAGGAAGCTGAGGAGAAAGACTAGTGGGTATAAAAGGTTTAGTTGTAGGAAAGGAAATAGATGGTTACTCTCAAGGAAATGTGCAAGCAAGGATTAACATCTTGCTAAAATACACTTCAAAATAATATCTTCTTACATATCCAAATATTCATGAATGCTTATCTTATTTGGTAAAAACCTTCAAATAGTAGATCTTTGTTAAAAGACGCATTATTCAAATAATTGTGAAAGTCTAGTGATAATCCTAATTGCCTTGAAACAATACGAATCTTGAAAAAAATATATGATAAAATGATAAATAGTTTTGTCTAGTCATTAACTATTTTAGGATTACAAAAACATGCGAATTCACATGACTTGCTAAATTTATTGATTTGTCATTTCATTTAATTTTAATTGTCATTCTTTGCGGATAACGTACGATATTTGAAGAATACCTATTTATTAGATAACTAATTATTTTCTGATAATTATTGATTACTATCTTGTGATAAAAGGTAAGACTATATCATGTAAATAATGAAAGTCATAAATGTAAAAAGGAAAATCCAACTTTTAGCTTGTAGTTTTATTTGATATCTGCCACCATTTCCCAGAACTGATCATGTGTTATGTGTTAGATATCTTGTGAAATTGCTTTCTGAAGATAGTGTTGAAATAATCTTTATTCTTATTTGAAGTTGATAAACACTTATATATATATATATATATATATAAGTATTGATAAACACTTTTATATATATATATAATCTTTATCACAGGGACATACTTAGTACTATGAATATGTGATTACGCAGTTTAGGTCATCAGTTTTAGATACATAACAGAGTAAAAATAATAGCTCTTGGTGCACACCATCTCACAGGATAGCCCTTAACCTTGGTAGGTAAGGCAGCTCTAATTATAAGTCACATCGTCGTGCGGTTTTCTGCAATATACGTTAGAAAACAGTGAAATTATAGAAACGAGTGAAAAAATTTTAACATTTAGAAAGTGTCAATACAATTGAAAAAATAAATATTATAAAATTAAAATCTTATGAAATTGTTACCAATTTATCTATTGTTAAGTCGAGAATGCCTTAAACCTCACTTCAATAAGTTTTATCTTCCAAACGTAATAATGTACAGGGTGGCTATAAAGTCTGGAACCATATGAGAAATTATACATAGCACATGTTCCTACTAAAGATCTTGCTCCACGTGTCCGCCAGCACTCTCAACGCACTTCTGGAGACGTTTTACAAGACCTCTTTGAATTGTCTTTAACATGCGTGGTTCCAAAGCAGAAATTGCAGTAGTTATTATTTTCCGGAGATGTTCCAAGTCCCGAACTTTTACTGCATACACCACAGCTTTCACAATCCCCCATATGGCAAAATCCATAGTGTTTAGGTCAGGTGACCTTGCTGCCCATTCCACAGGGCCCCTTCTCCCAATCAAGTGTCCGAGAAACATGTCATCCAACCAATGGCGTATGAAACCTGCATAATGAAGTGGAGCCCCATCTTCCATAGACCACTCTGAATGCCACCGATCGTTTCAAGTTCTGGTACCATTTCATTGCTCAACATATTGAAGTAATTTTCTCCAGTGACTGTTGATTCAAATAAGAATGGACCATCTTATCGTCCCATAAACCACACCATACCGTCACTTTTGGATAGCCTCTGTAGAGTATGACGTCACTCTACCGTCAAAGCGCGCTCTTGAACTATCGGCTCACCGTGTATGGCGCTAGAGAGCATGTCACGTGGTGTTGCTACCTGGCTTCCACGCTGGTGGGACCACAGTTCAACTCTATTTCACACTCATTTTACTGACTTACTTTGGGTTAGTAAAACATCACTAACATGATAGTGCTTGCTTGCACATCAAAAGAAAAAGTTGTATCACACATTGTTCTCTATACATCGGCTGTAGATTTACTTAGAAATAAGAACCACACAAACTTAGAAAACCCATCTACTCCCATAATAATGTATTTATTACCATTTTTATATATGGGTAATGAGCCAAAAAAAATCTATGAACAAACATTACATTTGAAATTGATACTGTTGATGACAAATATCCGTATTTATAATTTTAGCCTGGTTTGGATCGTAAACAAATGTCACATGACCAAACGATGTCGCATATGTCTCTGTCCTTACCGTGTCAAAAAATCTGCTTACGTATAAACACGATGATTTTGGATACCCCTAGATGTGCTTCAACCGGCGAAATGTGGTAATACTGAAATATAACATTATGAAAAGATTTTGGAACATATATTTTACATTGATATTTAGTTGATGATTTGTAATATAAAATATTATTTAGAATTTTAAAATTGGTAATATTCTCTTTATTTGATATTCTTTCAATTATCTTACTTTGTTCTTGGTCTTTTTGTTGTACTAATTGTATGGATGTATAAATTTCCGGTATTTGTGTTAAGAATAATATATTAAAAATATTGTTGCAACTTTCTATTGTTTTTTCTTCAAATATTCTAGATAGCGCATCTGCTACAAGATTTTCCTTGCCTTGCTCACGATGGTAAATCTAAGTTCTTGTAGTAGAGTAATCCAACGTGCTATTTTACCTATTTGTAGTGGATTTTGAATTATCAACGATACAGACGAGTTATCAGTGTGTATTTCAAACGGCTGAGATTCCAAATATTGTCTGGATTTGTTTAGGGCATATATTATAGCAAGGGCTTCAATTTCATAGGTGGGATAGTTTAATTCGTGGGGGTGACTTTCCTTGTTTGGAAACTAAAATGTAGGCGAAGCAAATGGAATATTAAAAGGTCTTATTATATATTAATTTAAAAGTTCAGTTATGTGGTTGCGTAATATATTTAGCTTGGGAGGTACAACTAACAGGGTCTTTGTCCAAAATGAGAATTTCATACGTCATCACGTTAGTCTTACCAATTGTATCCGTGCTGACGTCACTGAACTCATTTAATATGTCTTGTAACAATTCAACTATCGGTATTGTTGTTTATCATATTAATTGATATTAGTCTGGACAATTCTTTCAGTTTTAACGTAACATCTCCTTTTTTATTGTCTGTAAATAGATACTTATTGTTTCTCATGGTTATGTTCATATTAGAATTTTCAATAATTTCTTTACCCAAGAGCAAGTCTATCGTTAGTTTAGGTAACACAAGAAACCGTATTGGCTGAGACAGGCCAGTGATTTTAATAAAAACTTTGATCTTTTTGTTAACCTTAAAAATATTACCGTAATACATTCTATATTGCACTCTTGTTCCTTTCTTATACACTTGTTATTGATTAGCTCTTCATACAATTACGTAGAACACACGTTATTAATGGATCCAGTATCTACTAACGGGAATACCTTATATTTTCCTATATAAGATTCTAAACCCAACAATGAAACAGAACTATTTTTCTGAAGTCAGCTCTTTGCGTGGAACTAGAATATTTCCACGGACAGTTAGTTTTTGGTTGTTTTTGTAGTTATATATGGGGCTCTTATTTCTAAGAGGGGAGGTAGATACTAAATGTTCAAGGGAATTGCAATAGTAACACCTTTTAGTTTTAGACTTAGTTTGTTCAATATAATTGTAATTTTCGGGTTTCACTGTACTGTTAGGAACGTACTGTCTAGTACTGTACTTTCGGAAATTGTCAGTATTGTATTGTGGGGGATATAAATTTGATTAGGGTAGGGTTGTTTGAATTGTTGTATGGGAACAACACTACTGGTTATAGAACTTAATTTTTCATATGATTCGATATCTGTAATGGTATTTTGGAAATGTGACGCCAACCTTTCTAGCTGCCACAAAGAATTAATCTGACTAAAGAATATTTGTATCTTAATACTGGGTTTAAGATAAGAATACATCTTCTGCAACTGCTCTTTATCTGAATATCCTCCATGTCTTCTAAATAATGTTTGGATCATGATGAAGTAATTAGTCGCTGATTCTTTGGGGGTTTGTTTTTATATCCTAATTTCACTTTCTAGGCTTTCAACATATTCAACACAAAAGAAAGTTTTTTAAAACAATTTAGAAAGGTATCTCAGGAATTCCAAATATTAGAATTGTTTTTAATCCATTTTATTTTATTAAATTCAAAAAGTTCAGGAAGGGCTCTTAAATGTTCTAAATCCTTTAATCTGTAAAGTTCCTTTAACTCTATTAATTGTTCTAGAAAGATTACTGGATCCAAATTGTTTCCTAATTTTAAGTTACATTTTTAGACTATTTTGAGAATGATAATGTCTCTCTCCCTAGAATTTGGAATAGTATCTACTGTATTTATTTTGGTTAGAGGTTCTATTTGATTTTCTGGTCGTATACATAGGTTTTCGAGTGACATAACATTTGGTTCCTTCTCTGCAGTCTTAGGTTTATCTTCTAGTTTTCTTATCTCCTCGTGTATTAAAGCATTTATTTTAAGAGAAAAAAACTTTAATTCTCTACTTTAAGTTTAAACTAATCATTGCCACAACTCAAATTCTATTTTCAATATGTTTATATTTGTAACCAATGTATTTGTTTGTGAATAACTGGGTGATTTAGTTTCCTTAACATGGGTCAACAAATAATTTAATTTATTTTTTATAGTGGGAACCTCAATTGAATCTGTAGGTATTAATTCAACGAATACCTGTGACTTCACCTCATCTTGTTTCTGATCTATTATTTCTTGAAATTGTGACAGCATTTTTTCTGTGGTAGACCCTGGGATAACACCTCTAATACGTAATGTGTATAGGAGTTAATCGGATTAAAGTCTGTAAACATCCACATTTATTTTAATTTTGTCTACTGAACAAAATGTTGTAATTAAATAATCTTTTATTTGTGGTTTCGCACTAGTACACCCTGACCTATTTGACATGTACACCTGTATTTTGTTTTGTACTACGATTACAAAATGTATATGGTAGTAGACACATAATTATAACCATAATAATAACCCTTTAAACATATTACATATTATATAAAATGGGTTGTTTTTTTTGCCATTTACATATACGTTTCAACAAGAACATAGTTGAGCCAACTAACTTGGCCGGTCAAATTACTCGCATCCCTATACATTAATTAAATTACCACATCACTTTAAAATGTAATTGAATAAATAAAATAGTCAACTTTCCAACTTAGCTGTTTAAACTGTAGTGGGCCATCTTGAAGAAATTCCATGACGGTCTTTGTGGAACTCTATTGTGACTTCTAGTGGACGTTTCTAGTAGAGGTAAATGATGTATGTTTGGGGTTGTTGGAGACAGGAATCCCCAATTATGGTGAAGAGTTCTGTTGGAGGTTAACATCATTAGGACGTCTTCTTGTAGACACAGCTAGAATGGTTGGTTCAACTCTTCATTGCAGCGTTGAACATCCACAATGTTTGTGTAGGGATGTTGCCCCAATTGACGAAGGCGTTTACTCGCAGTAAACAGAAAATATGTCCTTTCTGCATGGATATTTCGAAAGGTACTCTACGTAGTGTGAGCACTTGAAGTGGTCATGTGTTTACTAAAGTGTACCCTTTTATTAGCTCTGCTACCATGAAACCTTTTTGTTGTTACCTTCTTCTTGTTTGTTTGTTGTTCATTATACCTTTACTAACCACTTAGCGTGCTGATTTTGATTATAACCATAGGTGATGAGCATAAAGAACAAGTTACTATGCCAGATAATTGAACGTTTAATAATTGGTAATAGCTGAAAGCTTTTGTTAAACATTTAAGGTTTACAGGTTTGTATGATGTTACAATTACAGCTGAGATATAAAAAACAATGTCTGATACAAGTGTTTCGTTTGATGTGCAAGCAAGCACTATCATGTTCGACTGACCCAAAGTAAGTTAGTAAGGTGAGTGTGTAAAAATGAGTGAGAGTGTAACTGTGGTCCCACCCACATGGAAGCTAGATAGCAAGATCCCGTGACCTCTCCTCTAGCGCCACACACGGCGGGCCCAGAGTTCAAGAGCATGCGCTGACGGTAGAGTAACGTCTTACTCTACACCATGTATTTTATTGTCGATGAACCAGTTGGGGTTCGTTTGTGACCAATACCTGGCCTTTTGTTTATTCACCTTCCGATAAATGTAAAAATTTGCCTCGTCTGAGAACATCACTGTTTCCAAAAAAAGAAGATATATTTACTGTAATTTGGTGAAGGAATCATTCACACATCTCAACCCTTCAGTCTGGATCGTCGTTCATTAGATGATTCAGAAGCTGCAATTTCTATGGATGGAATTTTTCACTTTTTTTTTAAGATTTTCTGCAACGTGTTCTGGGGAACACCGATCTCAGTGCTCGTGGGCTGCACTCATATTTTAGGACTGGCGTGAAACTTTGGAAGTACTGCAATTCTGGTATATGCATCTACCGACAGTCTGCCAGAACGCTGTTTATCCTGAGTCGATCCTGTTCCACGAAATTTATTTAGCAATTTTTCACCTGCACTATGGGTTACTGACTTCCTCGGACGCCTACTATTGAACTCGGCCGCCACATCCCTCTGCGACTGCCCCTCTTGTCCACTAAGAAGAATTATCTCCACTCAGTGAGATTATTCACCTGTAAAAAAATGAACAAATACAAGAACATAGTAATTTAACCTATAGTCTAGGCTTTATAGCCACCCTGTGTCTAATTTCACTGTTAATATGCGGTGAGATGGGCTGTGAAAATGCTTTAGGTACACATATCAAAGTTTTGCTTAGGAATTGTTCTAAGTTTCTTTTATGTATTTATATTTATTTTAGAGCTACTCGCACTAGTGGTCATGAAGTGTAAGGTATCATCAAAATTATTATATATAGTCTACATAAATTTTAAAAATGGTACTCTCTTCTATGTACACCTTAAAGTATATTTAATTATTTAAATCTGTATCAAATTCAAAGTTTCACAATCACATTTCTTTAAATTATTTAGCCAAGTTTCACATTTCTATGGTGTTTGGTTTTGGTGTTTCCCACATATGTTGGCATATGTTCTAGGGTGTGAGACTAACAATTTATATAAGATTAAATAGGAACCCACATAAGATGATCACTCTCAGATTTACCTTTGTGCATGTACCAAAATTTTTTTTTCTGTAGTAAGTTTAGTTTGGAGATGGTACGGGTGGCCATGGGTGTATGACGTCAGGTTCGTAATAAATAAACTTTTGACAACTACGCTGGAATATCTAAGTAATTGGTCTCTTTAAATAAATCAAGTTCCAGATGTCTAGTGTTTTTTTTTTTTTTAAATTGTGTTTACCTTATGTAGGAAATAAGGCTCACCATAAATTTTAAAAAAATACTAAAGATACAACATATATATAAGGATCCATCACGGTACGTATGCAAAGATTCAGATTTCTAATTTTTAGGTTTTAAAGATTCTGCACTGATGGTAACGCAGATTAAGGCTTACATTATATATATAGAATATTGTTAAAGTATAAAATTCTATCATTTCAAAAAATAGCTAGGTGTTTCATGAATTACCTAACTGGACCAGTTAAAGTGTGAAATAAATTCAATTTTACGCATCTATTCTATGATATAACTACAGTAGTGATATAAATTAACTTGTAGCAGTTGGTTAAATTTTAGTATAAGTTTTATTATTAATTTTTATCAAACAATTGGATGTTATTATAAAATTAGACATCTAAAATGTAAAGCTTCTAATAAAGTCAGAGGAAATTAAATAAATAATTACACAAACTGATTCCTTAACAAAATTCCATAATTTGAGTAATAATTAGTATAAGAACTGCTAGAATGGCACTTGGAATTTAATTGAAGCAAGCTATTTTGTGTTACACCACTATCAGACTATTAACTCAATTAAAACTAGGCACATCAAAACAACAAAATATGACATGAATTAATAGTATTAATAGAACCAATAGCTATAACAATTGATTCTCTTAAAAATTCACATTGTTTTATTATTATATTACTTTCTACGGTGAGTATAACTATAATGGTAGTTGGAATTACATGGTACATTATTTAGTAGCAAATTTTTTTCTCACATTATTTTTTGCATTATCTAATATTTTCTGAATCCTGTTATTTTGAGCTGTAGCAACAATCTAAAGCGATATTCGGTACTTTTTCAGTTTTAATTATTATATTTTGTTCATACGCACTGAATTGGGAGTGAAAACACAGCTGATGTGACTATTTCTTGTTCCCAACCTAAAAATCCTTTGATACTTTTTCCTCATTATAAGAGATAAAATATATCTGGTTTCTGAGCTTTAAAATTTATTTTTGGCTAAAATTTAGATGATAGATTTAATTAAATAGTATAAAAGCTATATAAATAAACTACACGACACAATAGCACACATTTCTCAAATTATATATTATGGCTTAAAAGGTAATTTCCAAAATATATGTTTTGAGTAAACTACTCTTTAAGTATGTTTCCTTATGTAAACAACCACATCACCTTGATAATTACAATAATACATGTTTGGATACAATTTTTAAAGAAACTTGTAAAAATATATTTAACAAAATGCTAATATCCCAAAATAAATTATTTGTAAATTACAATTTTTTTTTCTAAAAATAATAACATTCATTTATCCTGATAAACTATTTCCAGGTTCTCGTTTTAAATTTGAAGAATTATTGTTTATTCTCGCACCGCGATGGGCACCAATTGAAGCGTTTCTGATTTACGGGTCCCTACGTTGTGCGCCAATTGAAGTGTTATTGAAATTTTACTGCTTACGTTGGGCGACAATTATGATGTTTTGGACGTCTCTCTCCGCGTCGATCGATGAATTATGGATCTGGTTCGTCGCATTGGGCGTCGATTGAAGTTATACCGTTTAATTAGCTGATAATTGCCCCATGGTCGAGCACTAATTAAAGCGGTCCGGTATTTTGATGTGGTGAGTTAATTGGTATTTATAGCCCCGTGATCAAGCGCCAATTAAAGAGTTCTTGTATAATTAATACATACTTTTTTATGTTGACATGTTTTTATTTCTAAATCTCGGTTTATTTCTAGAGAAAATAGATCATGTCGTCGAAATATATACGCGGCCTATTGTAGGGATCGCGGACAGGAGTTTCAGTCCGAGTACTTCAAGTACTGGACTCCAAGTGCCTAGTGCCTAGTGAGTAGTGAGCTGTACTTTCCTTACATTGCACCATCCTTCGTATATATCCATTGCTCATGGAAGCTTCGAGAAGGTTTAGTTTAGAAAAAAAAATACAATACAAAAACATCTTGGTTTTACTGGGAGGTTCTAGAGCCGGAAAATGACTCAAGTTACATTTTAAAATCTCTATTCTAACTTTCCAGAAAAGGAAGTTATTATTTAAAAATCTTATATTGTCAACTTGACTTTACTAACGTCACGTGCTTGACGTCACTGATCAGTGGCTTTTGCCTTCTTAGAATAAGACGTGCTTTAAGCGCCATTTAATATATTATATAATTTAAATAAAATTAAATACGTTTATAAAATTAGGACGATATTATTGTCAATGCTTTCACATACTTTTCAGGGGCAAGTCAGTTACATTACAAATTCAGTATTTAAGGTCATTTTTCAAAAAATTCAAAATTCAAATATTCTTATAGTTTGTCGTAGTTAAACTACCCTTTAATTAATTTATATTGTATGGATAAATATACACTGTTAATGATAGTGTAAAAAAGCAACCAATATCAATTCCGAACCAACTCGGTAGAGTTATTTAAATATTGATAATTAAAAATGAGTCATTGGTTAACTACTATTAAAGGAATTTTTTTCATAAAAACAAAACTTTATCACTTTTTATAATACAATTAACTTAATAACCACCCATTATGAACCAAATCACTAAAACCATTTTTATATATTTTTACCTTAAAAACAAGCATATCCTGTTATTTTTCATGTCAACCTATCCTAAAATACACATTTGGAACCAAATAGTTAGTCATTTATAAAATACTTTGTTACGGCCTGCCCCCCGTGAGATTGATTTGGCAGGATAGCTTGTGGGAGGGGTAAGGTCACAGGCTAGGTAATTGTGTGGGTTTGAAATAATTTGTAGGGTTACCAATTTAAGTTTAATATAAGTTAATAAAATATGATACAAAATTTGGTGTTAAATGATAGATAAAGAAATATAGAGACTGGACGCTCGCGCTCGTTTAAGAACTGGCTTAACTCATGGAAACTTAGAGCGATGGAATTGACTGACACTGCGCATTAACCTTACAGAACTTGATCTCGGAACCCTGGGCTCGACGGATGCCCTCTAATTACAAGTGTCACTGATGACCCTAAGATGCAGTCTGCTATGGTCCGGTGTCAGGTAGCTTAACCGCCTGCGATATCTATGGAATTGTGACAGCCCCGATGTAAGATAATAAAAGGATTTTATAGCCCTCCATGGCCCCTTTCCTGGCCAACTATATAATATATTGCTATGAATGGTCAGCATTCCCCTTCAACCTTTCTAGGTCATTACGTAACGTACATTAAGCCAGCACTTATCAGAATTAGCTTCCACTCGAGCTAAGTGAATAAAAAAAATTATCAAACGTTACTTAGTGGTTATAACAATTTCAAGTTTTTGATCAATCATTCATTAGTAAAATACCCATATATAAGTTTTAATCATCAAATAAATTACATAATGCTATTTTTAATTTCAATCACTCCTAAGATACACATTTGTAACCAAATCATTAGAACCATTTATAGAATATTTTAAGTTTTTGAAAAATCGATTATCATGAGCATTTAAATTCCACTATACATTTTTATTTGCCAAACTACGAAATTTCAGATAAACATTTTGAACAAAATAATTGTGGCTATTTTTTAAATATTTCAAATATTTTAGAATATCTCAACAGTAAACTAGAAGGATTCAGTCAATTTTTGACCAAAATACAACTATACAGTGTTATTTGTCATTTCAAACAAATCCTCGATATTGGTTTTAACAAATTTGTCAGAATTATTTTCAAAATATTTGGAATTTTAAAAAATCGCTTGTAAGTAAATCAATAAACTACACTTGATTTGAGGGCTAGAGTCAATATTTAAAAAAAAAATCAAATGCATTTCCTCCCAAAATTTAAATATAACATTTTAATAAAATCCATCTAATCGCTTAAGATCAGTAGACAGGTACAAACAGACAGACATTGGTTCAGATAAAATGTAAAATCAACTTCTTTGTGTTCGTGTTCACAAAAAAAAAACGTATGGATTAATCATAATCCTGAATTCGTTATTTTTCACGATTACAATACCTTCTCTTGATATTATAAATTAAAAAAAAAAATATTTTCAAAATAACATTTTTATAGTAAGCGATTAACAATTAGTCAAGACTTAATCTGAAGGTGTTGATTTGGCATAAAATAGTTGACAACAATGCTCCTGGTGGCATAATCTGATCAGCGATACTCACCATGTGTAAGGCGTATTATTGATTAAGCCTGCATGTTAAATTGCGTGTTAACACCAGGTTATTATAAAAAATAAGCTTTACCAATAGACATTCTTTCACACGCCATCTTAAGATTATATGGTACATTTGGAAATATTGGTTATTTAATATTTAGAGAGGATTTAAAAAGTATTACTTCCAAAAAAAAATTTAAATTATTTGTATTACATACTTGCATGTGTAATATTTTTGTATTAAAAACCCATTTATACACAAGTTTTGACTGACAAGCAAAATTAACATTTTTGTAATATTTGCATTAAATCTATAAATATTGAAGGTTTTTAATGTTCTTTGATCCAAACTACTATAGTTGATATATTGACTATATTTTATATCTAATAGTCTCTAATTGTAAAGTGTTGCATGTATAGGATTAAAATATAACAGCACCCATAATTTTATTGGATGTATATAGGTTTGTCAATAACTACTTAATTGTTTTCTGTTGGCTTTGTTCTGGGTTGGTGACCTGGTGGCCTAGGGTTAAGGTGTCAGACTTCTGTGCTGGCGGCCGGGGTTCAATCCTCGGTCCCGGCACAGATTTATATGATTACCAAACCCTTCCTTCACCTCTGACAAGACATCTTGTGAATGTAGGGAATGCCAGGCCTCCACCATGGTTCGGATTCCACGTTAAACTGTAGGTCCTTCATTTCATCTCACAATCACCCTACCATTACACATTAGCGTAAGTGCGTAAAACCCGAATGGGTAGTAAGACGCGGTAATAATAATAATAATAATAATAATAATAATGATGATGTTCTGGTTTAGTTATTAAGTTTTTCTTTGAAATATGAATAACTTTGTGCATGTGAAGACTTTTTGATATAAATTCTTATATATTTTAAAATATTTTAAATGCATTCTATATCAGCATCATTATATCCGTTGTAGGTATATATTATAGCCACACGGCCTAAATTGGAAGGCGTGTTTGTATAATATTGTATGTTATGGATTGCGAATAACAAAATGAGTGTTCAAGGTTATTGTGATTAACCTGTGAACAAAGAGAATAAAGGAGCTGACCATATAAACATTGTCAGCATTCCTTAGGTGGAAACTAGCCAAGAAGGCAGGATAAATATTACTGGAGCCAACCATCGTGGATGACTAATCAACATCACAGTCTAGGGGTCACTTTGTCCTATTCGGGACTACATGGGCTAGGACGCCAGTTCATCAGTATTTGTGGTGTAGGGCTACCGCTCGAACCCAGGCTACCAGGGTTCGAAAACCATGTAGGGATCAGACAGTCCATTGGGTTATTCCTAGTAACACTTTTTTTTGTCAATCACTAGCCCACACAATCATATACATAATAACCCCCCCCCCCCTATTCTTTGTCATAACACATTCTGACAGATATTAGGCCTACTTCTACGCTCTATAAAAGAGGGTACAACAAACGGTGACACTTGGTGACTATATATATATAATTATAATGTCATGGATTTTTTTTTTCAGGGGCTTCTATGAAATACTCATTCTCAATTAGTGTTATTTGGGATAGTATACATTGTGAATGTACTTGTCTAACCCTTTTACGTTAAAAATGCTTTAAGGTAAATTGCCCTATAACATCTAGATAACAAGTTTGAACAATATCCATCAACCCGTTTAATATCTGTAGCCTGGCACAGACAGACATTGTATGGAGACAGACAGATTGTAAAATCGATTTTTTGCTGGTTTAGACACACACAAAATTTACGATTTATCATAGTCTCAAAGTCTAAAATATTTACTATTATAATACTTTATCTAATTGTGAGAAAGTTATAACCAAAAGGGGTATGAACTTTGGAATTATCCAAGTAATTATGATATAAATGTTATGTACAGTAAAATGGAACCAACCTTCAGCGTATTAAGCTTAGAACGACTTTAATTAATACATTTTATGAGTAATTTAAAATTTTAATAACCAATAAAACATCTTTTACTTACCTAAAGTGTGTCAAATACAGATTTAAATAACTATTTTACAAGTTTCACCCAGTTTGAGTACTTGTACAGGTAAATGGCGAAAATATTCATAAAGCTTATAACCTGAGAAAAGAGAAGTTCAAAGATATAGTACCCAAATTGGTAATTAGAGAGAGTGTAAAATCATTTTGTAAAATACACTATCATTACAGCCAGTCGAGATTCAATTCTTGACCTCCCTACTGCCAAAAACCAGACTAAATGATCTTTACATTATAATCCACGTTCCCACAGGCGTGGTTTGGGTTGCATTATAGTTGAACTTATATAATCCATTAAATTAATTATTTACAAATTGTATTTATAAATGCTAGCACATTTAAAATACATTATTATAAATTTAATTCAAAATAGCTTTTTAATCTATTTTATAAATCTGAATAAATGGTTTCCAGTTATTTATATATTTACCTTACTCCTCTGGGCATTTTATTCGCAAGTTTAATATGACTATTCGATGGAAGAATTTAATAAATAAATGTGTTTTAGAATGTTTAAAACAATAGTATAATGTTATAAAACATAAAGAATAAAAATAAGCGTATAAAATAAGAGTAAAAAGAATAATAAAAGAATAAGAACTAAAACTAGTTATACTTATGAAACAGCCATATCCTAGGGAGAAAAAAGTGTTTCCCTATTTGGAAAAAGAAACAAGCTAATGTTGGTGGGAGGAAGGAGGTTTTGCAGGTGGGGGTAAGGGTGGCCTGGCGAGATTATTGGGTCGGTGGGCCAAGAAAGGGATGAAGAGACTCTCTAACCCTTTGTTCTCTTTCTAATGGATCTTCAGTCCATATCATATTACTACAACTAAATAATGCAATATTTTCTGTTTCGTCTTAGTGGAAGAAGAAAAAAGTATTTTAAAAGTTTTAATCTTCTAGTCAAAAAAGTAAACTCTCATTTTGAACTTTATGTGTTTGAAGTAAGATTATTGTAAATAATAATTAAGAATTCTTTTTACAACCTAAAGAAAGTACACAATTGCTTTAATACAATAATTCTTTAACTTAAATTAATACAGTTTGCCTTTATATTTATACACAGTTCTTCAGATTGTATTTGCTTGTTTAAATTAAAATTTCAAAAGTGGAAAGGTATTAATTTTTTTGTTATTACTATTATTTGCATACATAACATAGAATATATTTATCTTATAATTGCCTCGAATGACTAAAGCTATGATGGGCAGATGAGGTTAAAACTGAAGGCCCCATTTGGTGACAATCTGGCGAGAACAAAATCTAATTGGAAAGTGTAGTGTGAGAGGAGTGTGTGGTAAAGGGAATGAACTCTCAGAGGAAAATATTGGAAGAACAATTTATATTGGGTGTATATGAGAAACCAAGTGGAATGTAAAATATGTTCTGATGCCAATTAATGGTAGCCTGGCACTGTGGTCAGGCGTGGATGATTGGTTAAAGGGAAGTCAGGGAGTAGGTTTAATCCTACGCCCAACATCTAAGCTCTTTGTGAGAATATTTGAGTTGGTGTAATCTATACTTTAAGGGATGGTTATGAACATAATTATTAGTAGAATTATATTAGTTGCTGGTTATGCTCCAGTGGAGGCTGAAGACCAGAATGTTAGCGTGGAGTTTTGGAATGAACTCAATAAAGTCTTGAATGCATGTGAACCGGGTGAGGGAATTGTCTTCTTAGGAGATAGGAATTGATGGTTGGGTACCCGAAGAGAGAATTTAAAGAGAGTGATAGAAAGGTATGGTGATAACAGGTTAAACGATAAGGGTAAATCATTATTGAGCCTGTGTCTATAAAAAAAGGTTTATTTGTGTTGAACATATGATTTAAGCACAAAGATACTCACTCAATTGTATACATGGAACAGACGCGATTCGATAATGAAGATTGATTTTGTAGTGTATGATGAAAGAATCAGAAGTTTAGTTAAGAATACTAGAGCTGTGCATGGAGCTTAATGTGTAATAGATCACTTCTTAGCAGGCCACAGAGGCCCGGACCCACCAACACATTTTGAACTTTTTTTTTTCTGTTTTTTCATTCTATGACATATTTTTGTAAAAAAAACCTTAATATGAAGTGGAGCACCATTTTATACACATAGTGAATTATTCGATTCATTATACAGTATTCTAGTATCCAGAAGATTCATTACTCGCTGCAATCGTCACGCGACTGTAGCAGCGCTTGATTGAGACTCCAATGAGTAAAATGGCCAGCGCCTCTCGGATAAGCCTCGTCGTTCGACGGGAGATATCTCTCAAGGCCATTCTACTCTGCGCTTTCCAGTAGTTCATCGGGCTGGTTTAGACGGGCCCGCGAGTCGATAAACATAGTTTATATATATATATATATATAAACTATGTTTATCGACTCGCGGGCCCGTNTATATATATATATATATATATTAGTGTCTATTAGCTTGTGTTAAAGACCCAATAAGTAAGGTAATGAGTGAAAATGTTTAATAAAATGAATTAAGTAAATTATTTATTAAAACTCCGTATTTTTCACTAAAACTGCATGAAAAAAATTGAAATTAAACTGTTAAGAGCATATCAGCCAAGTAACATTACATTTATCCAGGTGGATGGCAAGTCAAAAATAACTTTTTATAAAACGTGGTTTGGTAAACAATAGTTGTGGTTAACTATGAGTTAAGAAAAATATAGCTTATTTGGTTTTTATCTTTTATTATTTGGTTTGTGCGTGTGATGTCATCACTTGTTAGGTATAATTCAAAATATGAATTATAATATCATTTTATTTTGTAGATCGGTTTAGTGATTTTTAACCAAGAAAATGTAAATGAATTTAATATAATATGTTAACAAGTGGTAAGAAAAAAGCATTACTGGTGAGTATTGACCTGGCCCCACCAAAGATAAATATCACGCGCCGCAACTGCTTCCTAGTGATCTCAGTAATTGAATTAGGTAGGAGTTTTTTGAGGAATCAGTTCGAGAATATTAAGCGAGTCAAGCTTGATTCACTTGTTCACCAAAAATAGAAAGCAGAATCTTCCAGAGTAAAGCAGTAATTTCTCGCTGTATGTTGAGTGTTGACCCATGATGAATTGCAATGCTAACTAAAAACAGTTGATTATCAACATATTTAATTTTCTAGTGGATAAACATATAAACACATATTTTAGACATTCTCCTGATGGAGGTTTTCAAATCGTAATTTTGTGTAGTGGCACAATCCAATACATAGATAGCATACATACATTAACGGGTTATTTAAAATCACCTCAGGAAGGTCAGGGAAGATGTCTGCTTGTTTCTGACTGTACAGCGCATGCATGGTTAAATGCGCATGAACATTGATTTGAGATAGTTGGTTCTGAGATTTTATTGGTGCCGAAATTATCAGGGAGAGTGGGAGAAGTAGAGATGATTTGAACTTCAGCAGAACAAATCGCACCGATTGGCGGAAATCTTGTGATTAGCTCAGAGCTCGTCACATAACCATGTTTCTGTTCTGCACTGGTTTTTCGGCAAAGGTGTGAATCCACAGTAAGAGCGAAAGAGGAATAGTTGCAGGATAAAAGTGTGAGAGTGAAAAATGAAATTGTGTTGAGCAAAAAGTTAACTTTACAAAAGCATTAATGGAATGTCAAAATAATTGCTAGTGATATAGAAAGTGCTTGGAAAAGAATAAAAATTGCTGAAGCTGAATATGCGAAATATGTGTGTGGATCTAAAGTGTGGGAAACTTAAAAAGAGATGCATGGTGGAATAAACGGGTGAAAGAAGACGTGAGAAAAAAAAATCATACAAAATAAAGATTGATGTAAAGAGTTAACCAGAGGATAAGAAGTTGTGGGATGGATACAAAGCGAAAGAGATGTATTTAAAGTAAAAATAAAATGAGAGTAGAGAGCAAATGAAATTAAAAAAACTAAAAGAAAGAATGCACAAGTATCAAAAGTATCACAGGTGATATTTTTTGCAAGGATGGATCAGGAAATGATTGCTAACTTAATATAAATTGAAAACTGTAAGAACAAGTAGTTGATTTTGTGTATCAGGGCAGAATGTTCTTAAAAAATGGAAGGATATATGGTGAAATCGACACCCTAGTGAAAGCGCCTTGGAGAGTAGTTGAATGTATGTGGACTATTGCAAAAAAATTAAATATTATTTAAAGAGGTAAAGATGGCAGCATACAAAATTGTGTTAATGCCAACATTGTATTATAGATGTTAAGCGTGTATTTGTCTGGAGAAAAACAAAATCAAGGTGAAGGCAGTTGGATTAAAATAGCTAAGTAATAGATGTGAAAAAGTGTGTATGGACATAGACAGTAATTAATGGGTGCGGAAGGAGTATATTTTGAAAGGGAATCCAATAAGTCAATATAAAAGAAGTGTCTTACGTATGTTTGGACATGTTGAGTGTATACATGTGTATCAAGTGACGAAACAATTAATGAAGGTAAACTGTGTGGGTCAAAAGGAAGGAATAGATCATGTAAGAAGTAGCTAAATGTTGTGGATAAATGTTTGACAAAGATGAACATTAATTGTTTTAAGAATAAGAGAGCATGTATGACTCGGTGTACGTATGATGTAAAAATGAAGGGAGTATGCAAGTTTAGGGAAGTGTGGTGAAATTAAGTAAGGATGGATTAAGCATGGATTTGTTTTCTGAGCCATATGCACATTTTCTTGCCTTACCCTTAATGGCACGGTGGGATTAAGTGTTAGATTAATTAATTAAGAATTAGATAAATATAGTATATTTTCTTGGAATTTCTAGGTTTATTTAGGCCCATTTATCTTAATTAATAAAATGGTCAATTACTTAACTATCTAAAAGAGTGAATATTTTTCTGACAACTATTTTTATTGGTTCAAGAATTAAATATTTTACTCAATCCTAAACCTCGATATCTGGCCTTGAGATTGCTTGGGATTCCTTTATAGAACGCTCTTTAATTTAAAAAAGATTACAATAATACAATGGCAGATGAATGCAATATAATTACAAGTTTGTTACATGAAATATACATGTCCTACCTCCTCTCTCCCGTTCCCTTTAACTCACCCTAAGTAGACAAGTGAGAAAAAGTGACATCATAGTGGTCTAGAAATTACATTGATATTCCACTGTTGCTATTCAAATATAATTTTCATTTTCAGTTGTTGCCATTGCACAGTAATATATAATGTTAATAAAAAAATACGCGAATTTGTGGTATATAAACATGTTTTTCAAAATATTTCCGTAAAATAATAATTTAATATATATTCTCATTATATTAATTGGATGCCCAGCTTCAGTTTTATTAAATAAATGTATGATAATTAAAATAATTACAAGTATGGTATATTAAATGTAGTTGTTTGATCCTATTTACTGAAGATACATTTAAAGTATTGTAGTATGTTTTATTGATTAAAAGATAGCATGAATTTGTATGTGCAAGGCAGTAGCCAGCCAATAATTTCAGAGGGTGTTTGGTGGGCACCTACCCCAATTGCCAGAGGTTTGAAAAAATTCTAAATCATAAACAGTTATAGAAGCTATCTGAAGGGTTTTATGGCAGAAAAAAACTCTAACTGCTTAAGGGTAGGAAAAATTCTGAATATTGAACACCAACAGAAGCTATCTGAGGTGTTTATTCATGGCAACACTACCCCGTAACTGCCGATGGCTAGAATTTTTTTAAAATACTAAACCCTTCTAGCAGCTATGTGAAGTGTTTATTTATGGCAACATAGCCCCCTAAGTGCTGAATGTTAGGAAAAATTATATATATTAAACACATCTAGAAGCTCTCTGAAATGCTTTTTATGGTAACACAGCCCCCTAATTTGTACTTGTACCTTAATTTTGGACTGTTTGAACCATAAATAAAGCCATATGTATTTTTCATAAAATTTCTGGGGGTTTGAACCCTCAAAACGCCCTGGATATGGACTTGTTTTTGTGTGAAATTAAATATTCTGTTTATAGAGTCCTACATTTTGACGTTGTTTAGTGGTGTAGTGTGTCTGGTAAAGAAAATGTTGATGCACGCTTCTTTAACTATATTTCCTTATAATAATGATTGTGTGTTTGAGTAATATTGCCCTTAATAGATAAAATATAAATATAAACATGTTTGAACTAATTAACTTGTAAATATAATCGCACTATAATTTCAAACGGTTTACCAACGATTTAAAAGAGCTTGATTGGTACTGTTTAACCCTAGAAAGATAAGATTCAAAAACGAGAGAAAGAAGATTTTTCACGGAGATGTGACCCTTAGAAACTATTTTCCAACACTACAGAAGGAGAGAAAAACGTGGGTTGCAAAGCTGTGACTTGCTGGGACAAATTCTCAACACAGACTGACGTTAAAAACCAAATATCAACTTGATAGCAAAATAGTGGTCATCCCTATAAAGGTGGCCATTTCTCAGAATTCTACAGCCACGTAGAGAAAAATAGGGAGAAAATAGTGGAGGAAATAACAATTTATTGGTACTTACAAGCAAGGAGTGTCTTTATGTAACTTCAGCAAATAAATAGATATTCAACAGTGCTACAGAAGAATGTGGATAATTAAATCATGTACGAAAATGGTATCAAATAGAGAAGTGCTAATAAAATCAAATGAAGAAAAAATACCTTTAAAAATTATTAATCAGAGAGGAGTTGACATGATGTGACATATAGTGAGATAGGATAGTTTGACAAAGATAGTTACAAATGAAGATATGGAAAGAAGAAATTTCAGATGAAGACAAAGAATGGAATACATGAATCAGCTAGCAAATCATGTTTGTGGAAGGAGGTACAAAGAAGTTTAAAAAAATTGGACCAGGATAGTCAAAAGTGGGGAGCTGCAGGAAACCAATCGCAAAATTGATGACCTAATGAATGAATTAAAACACCAAGACTATTTTGAGAACATCGTAACATAACATTTTTCTCAAGGATTCCATACTGCTGCGTAACCCGCACAACTGTAATGCATGCCCTAGCACGCCACGGGCGGTACACGGCAGGCGAGGTAGCTCAGCACACTTGAATTTGTGTTTTGTTGAAATGTTTGTCTTTTATTGTATTATCGACGAGTAAAAAGTCACTGGAGCAAAAACCTTTTTGTCTGCACTCCAGTAGGCCTAAATAAATGTGAGCGAAAAGTGTACATTTCAAAATTCTGCCAGTTCACTCTTAGGAATTAACACTACTTGAAAAATTAACCATTGTAACTACTTATGACAAATGATTTACAACACTTGATAAAAGATTAACGAATTTGTCATGGCAAAAATTAACTCACGGCCACCAACATGCATCCACTCTGGCACGTCAGACTCCACTGAAGCTAAACAACAGCACGATTGCCAACCTTGCAATGCACGCTGCGCAAAAATATCAAGCTCCTCCTGACCACCATCGAGACGTTCCATACATGGTCTGCAATACAAGTTATAAACGGATATAATTCTACCATGCACCACACGTTTGTGCATTTACGACGTGCAGGGCTCATATGCGTATGAGCCACTTTGATGTAGAAACCTTTTTTATAAATATTGAAATTATTAATTAATTTATAATATATTTGATTGTAATAAACAATATCAAAATTATAATTTTAGTTCATATATAAAATAATTATTATATATTTTGATTGTAGCAATAAAGAAATTAGTACTGATCTAGTCCCCCTTCTCATCACCAGCTGTCCTCATGGACCTTCGTTTACTCCCCTAAACTGGATATAATCGCTGAGGAAACTGCATGGCTTCTTTTGGGAACCAAATTTGTAATTTTCTCGTTTTTATCTGGTCAATCTACACTCATATAACAGATAAGTTTAGCAACGCTGTTGAATCTAGTCCGCGAGTAGCACCTTCCTACCACCTCCCGACATTAATTAGAACGAGGAGATTTGGCAACAGAGTTAAGATAAAGTATTTCTACATAAGACCTGCAGTACCCTCAGCAATGGTATTGAGTGTATATCACCACGATGGAAAGTGCAAAAGCATCCAGGGGGAGAGGGGTGCTGGGGACTCAGTATTTGGCGGGAAGAGGCTCCAATAAACCTCATGTTATGATAAGGTATGTAGGAAAGAGGCTAGAATCGAGGATTGGGGCGTGGAATATTAGGAGCTTGGGATAGCCCAGTGGCACTAATATCAATTATGGGCGAGGAAAGTGAGTTTGGATTAGATATAGTGGCTATACATGAGGTTAGTCCGGAAATGGTAGGGTAGGATAAAACCTTTAAGGAAACCATTTAGAATTGAATCAAGAATATTATAAATCTTAATTTTATGGACGATTTGAATTTCTATTTTGGGTCTAACAAATACAAATATCTAACCAAGGAATAAAACAAGTCAAACAAAACAGTTTTAGGAATCTACGCTAACAACCGGTTCCTTCCCCTTCTTCCCCTTCTACTTCTGCTACCCAAGCTTGATGGAAAACTTGGGTATCCCTCGTGAGTATAATGCGATTTTAAAACTTGCCTTCTTTTCTTGGAGTTCCCTAAAGAAATATGTATAAAGTTTTGGAATGGGATTGAACGAGTTGCCTTGACGACGATTCCTTTTACACGCCAAGTGAAAACAGATATATTTATCATAAATTAGGTGTGATTTTGATAAATCCTCACTTGATAGTTTCTTTCCAAGAAAATACACCTTGTTTTCCTCAGTTAACACTTATAGAACAGCCACCACCCATTCCTTCTTCAAAAATCAATTTGATCTTTCAATGCGTAAACGTGATAAAACAAAGGCATTTTGTACAACTACACATTTCAGGATTGTATACTTTTATTTTTGTGTCTTAAGCTAATGTTAAATCTTATAATGGTGTTTTTCATATAACATGAGAATTGACTTGCTTAGGTGGCCAAATGGCTTGAGGCATTACTCTCGCAATAGACTATAATGTCATTGACAAGAAGATCGAAGTTCAAATCCCATGCGGGTGTACTGAGGATGATTTTTCTTAAATGGTTTTCCATCCTTTCTCTCCAAGAAAATGCGTATACACATAATCTCTATTTATCATTCCTAATACCTAACTCATTAGCATAATTAGTTATTATGCGTTTAACCTGAACAGATAGTAAGATACAATGATTAAATAAATAAAAAACTAAAATTCGTGGGATTGATTTTTATATTTATAGACCAAAATGCTTTTTTGGCCAAAGTTAATAAAATATTGCAAATATAGAGTTTAATTTTCTTTCTCATGTTGATATCAACAGTTCCTGAATATATGTCATCAGTATGGTGGTTTTATCTAACAATCTTTTTAAATTAAGAAAAAAAACTTTCATTAAAATTCCAGGACAAACTTTACAGATATTTAAGAAATGTTGAGGTCGCCATGTGAATTAATTTAAATTCTATATTTGTACTGGAGCCATATTTTATTTATTTTGGCCAAAAAAATATTTTGCCATAAAAACTACAAAAACCACTGGTCTTTTCTCGCGTCCCCTTCAATCCTACCTTAAGTTAAAATACTAAAATAATAAAATATTAAAAAATCATATATTGTCTACAACAATTTTTGCACAGAGAATAGTTTTGTTCTCTTCTTGTTTGGTTTCTGGGGATTCAAGGTGAGGTCAGGGCTAGAACTCCAGTGTGGTGTATTGAGATGATTTTCTAATAGTGTTTCCCCACTCATCCTGTGTATTTCTCTCTCCACCCAAACTATGGTATCTTCCTTATAGCTTTTGTAAAAATACATATTGTTTGAACGGATATTAAGACTTGATACTCAAAACACACACACATATATAAATATATATATATATATATATATTACGATACATTATTTCATTCAACTCTGTGTCTAACTAGTCTAGAAGCTTCTAGTTTGACCATACACTCTAGTTGTGATTATCTTATTATAGAGTTGCTTTTATCTATCTTTTCCACTGCCAATAAAATGTGCTAATAAATAATTACCGGTATATATATATATATATATATATATAATTATTACGTGCGTGTGTTTGTGTATTTGAGACATGGCACCACTTACTATATTTTAGACATTTGTTACATTTTTTAAACAATATATTTTACAAAAATGTATTTTTTAATATTTCACAATATATTCTCACCTCTATATTTTATTATATTGTGAAATGAATTCCCCACAACCCCCTAGCTCAACCGGGCTTTCTTCCAGAATTAATCAATCAATCATTTAGTAATGAGGATGCTGACAAATATAATCTAGTCAAAATAAATAGTTTTAAATAGACAGGTAGGTGAATGAAGACTTCTCTGAGAACTACTGAATTCCAAATCCTCAGCTCTTCGACCTTGAATATATTCATAGATAATCTAATTCTCTGGGATAAATTCCAGTGATCATTTAAATACTATAGCTTATTAAATTAAAGTTTTCACTTTCACAATGATGAACTGACACCGGAGGAACTGGTTTATGTGTCAGTTCCAGTGCCAGTACGAATCGTTGGCTAAGCGGAAGAAACATCATGTTCATTTAAACTGATATACACGTGATTGAGGAGGACACTGCTTGAAATCTGTTTGAGTGCGCTTAGTTTTTGTTACATTAAATTGTTTCCCAATGTATATCCACGCATATAAGATTATATTCACCCTATAATAATTATACGTCCCTCATTTCTATCACATTTTAAAGTAGTTAAATGTGAATATCACTAACTGATAGTAAGACGCAGTGATTAAAATAAAACTGCTGGAATTTTTGGAACCCACAAAATTATTGGGGGTATATTCCTTTCCCGACATGAAGATTTTTGGGGCAGTCACTTCACTTAGCCATGTTTCACGAGGAAGGTGCTATTCCTATAGGTAATAAAACGCCGAGATGCTGAGGAAATGTTATTGGTCCTTGGGCTCCAAGACAACTTAAGCCATTGTTTTCCCCATCATCATCCATCACTTGGGAGCTGTAACTCTTTGGTCGTAACGTTAACACGTGTCTAGTCTTGTCGTTCCAAACAAGATGATATATACAACTGGGGGAATTGATTAGTTTCAACTTGGCGTGTTCCTGGTAGAAGGAAAGCACTGTGATAAAATGTAGTCATTGAGCCATACACAAGGTACGACCTTGCTTTTATGAGGGTGACGGAAAGGAGTAAATTATTCCTGTTGCATTCAGTTAGTATATCATTAATTTAAGGTGTAATTAAAGAAAGTGAGAGGACTCATTTATTTTTAAGAATGGCTTATTCATGCCCTTAAAGGCACGTTTTGGGAGATTTATTTTATTTTCACATTTAATCTGATAAAAAATAAAATTGAAGATTATTACAAAAATTGGAAACGAACATTAAAATATATAAACATATTTAGTATAGGAAAGTATAGGTAAATTTTTCTCTAGAAAGCATTTGGTATTTCCTTTATATTCAAATATTTAACTATTAATAGTTCAATATACGAGAACTCTAAAAGGGAGGCGTGGGTTAATTTATAGAATGTGCAACATCATTTTCTCGTAAATAAGATGGAATAGCCAAAAATATAATTTAAATGGATAAAAATTATGAGAAGTTCATCAAACCGTTATTCAAACCCAGACCTGTCCATCAACATTGAATTAGTGTTATGAGAGTTCAACAGATGAGACCACTTAGGACACCGAAGTAGGAATCTAAGTTATATTTTACGTTGACATCGTCACCGAGATTTTCACCTTTAATCAAACTACCCCTTGTTAGTGGGAAAGGGATATATACGAGAATTTCAAGTTCATTATAATCTGGTTTGTCGGTTACAAGTTGGTCAGGAATCTACTCACTGCTGGTTGTAATAAAAGGGTTGAGTTCTTAAACTCTCACCATGAAAATTCGTATGTGTTTTTTTCTAAAATGATATCTTCTATTTCCCTAACACATTTATTATATTTATATGCTTATATCCCGAACGAGTAGTGGAACAAGTTATAAAAAAAATGATCAAAAAACACTGATAGCTAGGCATAAGAAAAATAATATTTAAAGGAAATGTTCATCCTTTAGAATTGAGGGAAAATTGAATATCACACAGGGTTCGAACAAGAAAAAGAAACTATCCTGGATTATCCGGGGTTAACCGGGCTATGTCCAAACCGAGAATGTCAGTAAACCTTATTATTATGTTCATTGACTTGCAATCATATCTCTTAATTACACACTAATATAAGCTTTAGATAGTTAATATTTGTACACGAATTGTATTATATTACTGGCACTTTTTAAACACAAGGCTGTAACTTGTACATGACTTAAGAATTACCAGGACATAGAATAATATCTTCAGTGGTACCTGAATTGTCTAAGGTACAGGATTAATATTTCCAGCGGTCTTCATTGGCATTTAGCTCGTAGTTTGAATGGCGGCTGGTTACGTAAGTATGTATCTACTTATGGGCTATATCACTCCTAGCGCAGTTGGTGGGAAGATTACTAATTACTAATGTACGTACCATTGCCCAGGAGATGACAGAATGTACTCATCATGTATTATTTCCGTGGAGGCTCTTCTATGTATCAATGATGAGAGGAGCTGATGGTGGTGAATACGAGCATATGGAATCAGTAGAAACGATTAAAATAATTTAAGCCTAACTAACCAGACTCTGAGGACCGTTGGAATAGAACCCCTTTTAGGGAAAGATACCGATAATGCAAGCTGGAGATCAAGTTCAGGACTCCTAGGTAGGTTTCCAGGAGCTGTGAACACTTATTATATCATGTGGCAGGCTTACATAAGTAATGATTTTCAACACACGTGATTATAATTTTAGCTATCTCATGTTTTCTCAAAGCTAAGTTATTACAAACTATTCCCATAATACCTTTCCCTTACAATTGATTCGCCCTGGGTACCATCTAGTAAGAAATATTCTCGCACTGAGGTATTTTTTTATGTAAATTTAATATATGAAGCTTCAAAACTACTAAAATAATCCTCACTTTTGTCAGTTATACTTTGCCGTATTCATACAAGTCATGCGAGCTCTAGATGATACTTTTGATGTATATTATCAACAACAACAAAATAATAAATATGCAGTAATATAGGCTAAAATTATAAATGTTGGACACAAAAAAGTTTTTATTTTATAAAATTTATTTCTACTGAAATTCAACTAGAGGTTCATATTTCTGACATGATATTCAAGGTTGACAATCCTATTTACACCTCTTTTAATCAAGTTATATCTTATACAAAATCGTAATCTAATATTATTTACCCGCCTCGGTGGCGTAGTTGGCTAACGCGCTTGTCGTGTTATAGCTCGACTGCTGAGGACGGGGAGATCGAGGTTCGAATCTCGGTCGGGTTAACTGGGGGTGGTTTTTCCTAAATGGTTTTCCACTCTCCCTCCACGCAAATGCGGGTTCACTTCCTCTAATTCAATCTTCCCAATTCCTAATCCATTAGCGTAATTAGTACTTAAAGCGTATAACCCGAATGGTTTAGTAAGACGCGGTGCTAAATATTATTAATATTATTAATATTATTTTTTCCAGATGTATATTGGTTATGTTATGCTATACCTACCTTGTGTTCTAACAAAGTCTATGTTGTCCATCTTGATAGTATTACATTGTCATATCCACAAGGTGAAGAACAAAAGTGATGGATAATCTGTATAGGTTTCATATAATTGTGATGGGACTCACTAATGTGGAGAGAGAAAGAGCCCACGGATAGAGGATGAAGGGGGCAGGATACATTATCCTTGTCAAAATCGAGCGAGACAAGCTTTGATGGGGAAAAGCAGCGAGCGTGATTGGATCCCCTACCATAACAAACATTCATGGGTAGCTAGCTGCTCCATACATCTGAATGGACCCGAGGGCTGAGTTATATCCCATTTAGTTTACACACATACCTCCTAAAAATACCCCTGCTATACCGACAATTTTACTACTCGAGGGAAGACAAGCCCCATAAAACTAGGGTAACCCCCTTTCCTTCCCATCCCTCTGTCCCGATATGCAAATCTGACCCTAACACCCAGTAACACTAGCCATAAAACAACGCCCGATCTCGCATTTACACTGTTGTTCTTATACGGCTGATAATTCTTGTTTCACGAGCCTACATGAAAAATATAAACCTTTATGAAGATTAATGTATCACATAAATAATGCTTGCTACAAAACAAACCAAATCATGACCTGGATTAGGATTATCTTAGTGACATGTTCTCACTAAAATAGTCATGACATATTCTCAAGATCCTTGGGCTATTTTTTTATACTCAATTTAGGATGGTTTTAGCAGTATTTAGAGTATCTCGTACTCCTCCCATTGGAGATAAGAGCGTGTAACAGTGTTATTGAGCTATAGAATATTACTCAAACATCTTAATCTAAGATATAGATTGATAAAGATAAAATAGAGAAAGTGAACCTACACTTGCGGTAGGAGAAAATGGGAAAATAACAGTGATTAATATCGCTCTCAACACGTCTCATCACCCGTTTTTTGGGCTGTACACAATATCCTGTATTAAATACGCCAAAAATTTTGTGATGATGGAAATATAATTTGAGAGATAAATTATCGTATTTGCCTTCGATCAAAGGTAAAAGTGTAAATAATTAATAAATAAGCATTCTTAATACACTCAACTGGGATTTAAATCATGATCTTACCTTCACTAGCAAACCAGACTTGATGAGCTTGACATTAGGACTTCGTGCCCACCAGCGTGGGTCAGTGATGAATCACATCTGTACAAATAAGCCCTAGTGTAACTCCTCATCAATGATGACAGTGTGCAATGCGAGTCTAACGCCTTAGGCTATGTGCTCAATCCCAGGTGAAAACAAATAGCATATGAAGTACACAGTTTGTCCACGGTTCACCCCATTCTTGTGTTGACCATATACAATATCGTTAGATCACTCCAAAATAATCTGGTTCGGATACTTGTTCGATCAAAACGCAGCCTTCATGAGGTAAATCATCGTGTGAAATAAAAATGTTTCGGAATTCACTAAAAGCTTGCTGTCAGACGCTAGTTCCCCCAGATAATTAAAATAATTCGATGTTTTTAAATAGTTTGGAATATTCCCTCAACGATCCCATTATTTGTATTTATTTAATAACATATATATATATATATATATATATATCCATTATTAAGTTGTATTATAGGCCTAGTGGAATAAGCATGGATTTATCTAAGAGTAATTTAAGAATAAGTTTGTATAAAGGAAGTGTACCTTTATTAACGTGAGGAGATTATGGAATAAATAGGATTGAGCCACATGAGGAAGACGATTGTCAGCACTCACAAACAAGCCGAGATTCAAACCTCAACATCCTGGTCACCGGTAGCTCAGTATTTTGAAAACCTAATGCCTATGACCACGCTAAGACCAAGGTGGGTATTACTCAGTTGAGTCTAAGCTTTAAATAAAT
Organism: Timema monikensis; assembly: GCA_902151445.1. NCBI lineage: Eukaryota > Metazoa > Arthropoda > Insecta > Phasmatodea > Timematidae > Timema > Timema monikensis. Next base: position 697,048 of record CABFVZ010000002.1, on the reverse strand, counting down.
CTATTGTAAACTTCACTGTAATGATAATAATAATAATTTAAATTTAAATTTCCTTTATATTAGTGCTTGCCAACAGTCGTAAGACCTATAACAGGCCAGCACTTAAAAGTACACAAGTAATATACAAATACATATATTTAGACGAGAAAATAAGATAAACAAAAATGGCTAAATATTGTTATATAATTATGAATAGTTAAAAAAAGTAGTTAATAATGATAAGAAGAAAAAATAGCAATAATAACAAATAGCTAGCGAGTGGTTAAAAGCAGTAACAATAAGCAAAAAATAAACCAGAATATTGCAAATTTAAATATTATAGGCAGAACCTCTACATGATAAATTATTGATAAGGTATTTCATTAATTAACTCTCTGAGCTTAACTTTTCTTTTATGATGGAAGTCGAATTCAACAAATCTAGAATTGGCGCTATGGATACAACGACCTATGAGATTACCTTATAAGAGCTATTGAAAAAAAAAATTTTTTTGGATTACGAGAAGCCCGAGAAGGGATATGAATACCTACATGATCAAGGGCAATAATAATAATAATAATAATAAAAGCGTGTCCAAGCTATATCAATCTGTGACCAAGTTTCAGAAAGATAATAATAATAATAATAATAATAATAATAATAATAATAATAATAATAATGGCTTGTCTGGGCTATGACAATTTGTAGCTCAGTTTGTGGATAGATTAACCAGTACTAATGTACTGTTGCCTGGGTGACCCATAAATGTACACATTATACATACTTTTTCGTGGAGGCTCTTTCCATAGGAGCCGGCGAGTTTACCGAATAGCAATTTTTTCGAAAATCAGTTTTTCGAAACAAGTTTTTCGAAATTCAATCATTAGAAATTTTATTTTTTGAAAATTAATTTTTCACCACAGCAGTTTTTCAAACTAATAGTTTTAAGAAAACAACTTTTTCGAAAATCTATTAGGGGAAAATTAATTTTTTGAAATGCAGTATTTCAAAAACTAGTTTTTCGATATAGAAATTCTTCGAACGAGAAGTTTTTAGAAAATGAATTTACCTCAAATCTAGTTTTCAAAACAAATGTTTCATAAAGGAAGTTTTCGAAAATAATTTTTTTTAACAAAAATTTTGAAGTATAATAAAATTCTAGCTTTTTATGCAAGGATTAGGCCTAGTAATTTTAAATCATTCAAAAATTATATTATGAAATAATTTACTAAGAGTTGTGTTTGATCTTAACGCAAGTTGAAGCGCGCTGCTCATTAAAACATTATTATTTTACTTTAAACCAACTGTACATTACCTAGAAAATTAGTGTAAGGTATTGTTGGTAATCCCACCCCCCCTCTAGGGGGTGAGAGTAGGTGTAACTGATTCCCTTTCCTGTAAAGGCATAGAGTGGAAGCTTGACACATTAAATTAGGCTCATCCAAGCTCCATCTTCTTTAATGCAAAGTGTGTTAACATTTATTTTCAGTCTAAAAGTATTGTTGTGACGTTAAAATTTGTGATGAGTGAAAAAGGAAGACGTAAACTACTACTTGACGGTAATTTATATTACAAAGAAAAGCAAGTTGAAGAAAGGGTTTATTGGAAGTGTGAAAGAGTTCAAAGTGTAAAATGTGGAGCGCGAGGAATAACAGAATCCGATAGTATTATTTTAAGTAAGAGAAATATGCATAATCATCTAGGAGACGCTGCTCATGTGGATGCAGAGAATTTAATTGCATATATCCGTGACACGGCAAAAAAACACCTGGGATACACCAACTTGTATCTTGGCTTCAGTCTCGAGTGGAGCTAGTCAAAGTGTCGTTGCAAAACTACCTAGTGTGCCGAATTTGAAACGAACAATAAGAAATATTCGAATGAAAGCAATTGCGGGACCGGCTGTTCCTAGTTTCCGTCGTGACATTGTGTTTACTGATGAATACAAGCTAACTGTAAATGGAGAAGAGTTTTTAATTTATGACTCGGGACCTCAAGATTACCGTATACTTATATTTTCTACCAGAAGATACTTACAGCTTCTTGGACGTTCTGAGCATTGGTATGATGACAGCACCTTCAAGACTGTTCCACCCCTATTTGAGCAGTTGCATACTATTCACGGATTTGAGGCAAATAACTCCATCCCACTTCTAACGGACAAGAGACAAGTAACTTACTGTCGTTTTTTAAGAAAGGTGAAGGAGCTAGAGTCATATTCTAGCCCACGGACCTTTATGACTGACTTTGAGATGTCAATGATAAATGCAGTGAAGGATGAATATCCTCTTACAAATCATCGTGGCTGTTTCTTACACTTTTGCCAGTGTATTTTTCATAAAATTCAAACAAATGGTTTGAAACAACACCATGAGAATGATGCCGATTTTTCACTAAAGCTTCTCATCCTACCCGCTCTTGCATTTGTTCCTACTGAAGAAGTCGTGAGAACTTTTGATTCCTTGTGCAATAGCAATATATTGCCCCAAGAAGCACAACCTATTATAGATTATGTTGACGATGTGTGGATTGTTTGTCCAGATTGTCGTTTGGGCCACCACCCTCTAATTTACGCATACCAAATTTGGAATTGTCATGATAGTGTTCTTCAGGTGCTACCCAAGACAAACAACAATATAAAAGGAAAGCACAAAGAATACCAACAACATATTTCTGCAAGCCATCCCAGTATTAGGAAATTAATCTCAGCAATCAAGATGAAGCAGTCTCTCAATGAGGTGCGAATTGAGCATTACATCAGTGGGCAGGAATCTCGTCTACGTAAGAGATACCGAAACTGCATGGAAAGGTGGGGGCGAATTGTTGCTGGCTGGGCCCAACATGGGAACGCGTGTGACTATTTGTGAGCTGTTTAACACAACATTGGGTACTAATACTAGTTTATGTATAAAGACTAGTTTTGATGAAGATTAATATATTGAAGATGGTTTTTTTTAATTTGTTTGCATCCATAAAAAATATTAACATTCAAATAAATAGCCAGTAAAAATGACGATAGTATTTTTTTTTTTTTTCAATTTATTAAGTTGTGCTGTGTAGAAGTTTAAAAAAAAATTTGGATCATTTTGTATAGTGTTTTATAAAGGGTTTGTGTATTGATAGATAATAAAATTTATTTACGAAAAGCGTATTTTGAGAAAACTTGCTTTACAATAGTTATTTTGGAGGTGTTAGTAATATTAATAGCTATTAAAATAAATTATCAAAATATATATATATATATTATATACATATACAAACTATATAACTCATTTAAATTAAATCTTTTTTGTTGTTTTAATATATTTTTTTTAATTTAAAATTTCGATTTTTAATTATTTTAGAAAAACTTGTTTTACGATAGGAATTTTAGATAGTTTTTTGTCAATAAATAATATTTTAGAAAAAATAGTCCTTGATAAAATAGCTTCCGGAAAACTTGCAGTTCGCTAAATTGATTTTCGAGGAAAAATAATTCCATTTTCAGTTCGCAAAATTGATTTTTCAAAAAATTGATTGTTCGAAAAATTCATTTTCGATTATTTGACAATCGAACAATTGATTTTCAGATAATTCACTTCGATAAATTGATTTTCAGGCAATTGATTTTCGAAAAATGTGATTTCGATAAACATTTCGTTCGGAAAATTGATGGAACGAAAAATTTATTTTCGACAAAATTACTTTCAATGGTTTTGTATTCGGCGAATTAATTTCGATAAATTGATTTTTGAATAACTTGTTTTCGAAAAATTAACCTAGACCCCTTTCCATACCCCGATGATATGAGGGAACGATATTATTGAATATGATGGGGTGGAGCCAATGAAGAACTTGATCTAAATTAAGCCTTATAAACTAAACGATGGTGACCATTGGAATTATTCTCCTTTAAAGAAAAATCCTTCGTTACCAGGCGGAAATTGACCAAAGGACTATTGGGTTAGTAGCCAAGATCGCTGACCACTATACAATGAGGCTGGTTATCTTCACTGTAATATAGTCTAATTAGTACTTTTCATTTCAATATTTTTTGTATCAATTATTATGATGTTTGTGAGCCAGAAGCTTGAGAGTGCTGTCTGTAACCGGATTTTTTAGAAGCTGAAGAGGCGTGGATGCACATATTATGTTGAGGCCACACAGAGCTCTACGCTATGTATGCTACGTAAACTATCTACGTTTGTTCGCTCGTTATGTTTGTTACTCCAAATGTCCACGCTGGAAGATTCGATTTGTACTAGACTCTTCCGTATTATCCAGGTTTTTAGAGGCTAGTCTGCTTCAGGAGAGTGATGACCTTGACTATGGAGCTTTATCATTACTTTCATTGTGTAATAGACGCAAAAGAAAGTGGGTACACGAAGTGAACATGAAAATAACATGGTTTGATGAATTTCATCATCATCATCACATATGTTCATGTTCCGGTTTTCTTCAATGTTTTTGTTTCACAGGTGTGGGTACTTCCTTACCTCTTCAATTAATTGCTCCTGAAAGGTCATATTCTTTAAACACATTATTTTACTACTGCTGGCTGCACGTGGCTGTATACCATGACGGGTCTACTGAGCATGTCCGTCGTTAGCGACGTTTAAAAATTTAGCCAAACCGAGACGTATCCAAGATAGCGAACATAACATACATAGCGTACACAGCTCTATGTGATCAGTGATCACTTACTTTGTCCATAAGGGGTTCTACTTTTCATTCGTATAGCGAAATTAGCGTGCATAGCTATAGTATGATTTTGGCTGAGAAGGGGATGTCTCTGAAAAGCTGCTCTTTGACAGTGTCATGAATTGTGTTGCTGCTGGAATTTCTCTCTTGAGAACTGAGTGCAGTTAGCGGTAATGAACTTCAAAGAACTTTTAAATAATTAGTAGTAATTGAGAACACCTTTTTTAACCAGAATATGCCTCCATATCAACATAATGGGGATGCCCGAGTCTACAGGTACCAAATTGATGGTTGGTAAGAAGCATGAAATAATCTTGAAATAAACCTACTAAGATTGCTGAATAGGCCCAATTATGTCACTGCTGGGCAGTTCCATTACGTAGGCCGTATTAGGTATTTAAGTACCTAAGGAGCAATATTGTACAGCCTATTTTTTAAGTTTAACTTGTATTGCGGTATTCATGAGAGCATCAAGCTGTTTAAAAACTCCACTGGATAGTTGCCTTTTCCTGCCCATCCTTACGATCGACTGATTTAACCTCCACTTACAAAATATCTAATATTTGCTCATTAATTTTTACAACTTCATCATTTCATGTACACAAAATGGCCTTTCTAATTCTCTGTTTGGCTTAGTCTATTTTGAAATGTTTAGTTAACTACCAAACTGCATGTCATTATTTCCTCTAACCCTTATATGACATTTTCTTTCAAACTGTTCGTTTTATGTTTTCCGAGACTCAATCTCATTAGTCAGTAGCTTAGAAATCATTAGAACTGTTAATTAATTACACAAGTTAATCAAGATTTATCATACAAATGTGTTTAGTTTGATAATTTTAAAATAATTCCATAACTTAGAGTATTTCATAATTGTCTGGAAGAGTGATGTCCTACGAAAATGTGACATAACTGGTTATCATTAAGATATGTCATAGCCCAACAATTAATTATGAATTATTCTGCAACAAATGATTGAATGGCTTGGAGCCATGGTTGAATCATTACATTTCAGCTGTTTGGCCTATTATGAATAATATATAATCAAATGTCATCCTAAGGCAAATTTTGGCTTTGCGATCAACGTCAAATACAGGCTCCTGTTTTTCTTCCCTGTTCATGTGAGATATAGTATTTTAGATAATTTACGTAAGATGATGGGGTTGTTTAATCCTGTTAAAGTATTCACACTCTCAGCCTTGTAGGATAGTAGGTTTTGTAAACATCTGAAAGCAAAATTTTCTTAATCAAAATATCAAGGAGCATTTTTTATTGCGTTTCCTGGCAAAGCGCTTAGTGAAGATATCAAATTAACTTTCTAGTGGCTTCTTAAGCTTGGCCAATGATTCAAATATTAGGGTGAAGTAAATATCTGTCTTAGAACATATGTCATTTTCGCTAAAAACAGCTTTTTTCTGTCAATGTATCCACCCAAACTCCTTCATTTTCATGGTGCCTTTTGATTATAGTAGTCATTGATTTCTCTGAATCATGTAAGTGAAAATGTAAGCTTAAATTAAATGATGATGTTAAATGTTATTTGTTTGATTTTTATTTGTCAAATAAGACTTTTTTTTAACTAATATGAATACAAAACAAAATACAAAACTATGAAAGCTGGTTTACTGTATTATAACCCGCAATGTATCATTAGATTAGTGATTGGAATTTCTATTCTAATTTCTTCTTGATTTTGAAGTGATTAATATGTCTATGAACTAGAATGATTAAATAATAACGTTTTAAATTTTTAATAAGTTTTCAAGTTTAAAAATTTTGCGCACATCTAAAATATCACAAAATTTCAGCCTTATATCTAATTGAGAAGTACTAAAATTATTTAGATATATATTCATACAAATATCATTAGAATTTTTATATATACATTTATATATATATATATATATATATATTTATATATACATTTATATATATATATATATGAGTATATAATATTGGTTTTTTAAAATATATTTGTTAATTTTTAATAATTTAATCACAGAAAGGATCTGACGTTATTATATTAAAATTTGTCTAATGTGTAAGAGAATACTAAAATAACCTCAATCAGCCTAGATTGGAATGTGATAAAAACGTCTCTGCCCAATTTGGTTTAATCACATTCCACCTAATTTGCGTTGAAATAACGTTCGTCTGATCGATATATAGATTTATATTCATACCAGGCAGATGGCATATATTACCAACATAGTTTATATTGTGTGTGCCACACGTTTTTGTAAAGTGCGTGACCAGAAGATTATTATGGGCACAGAGTGCTAAACTTTGACCCGGGGTGGGGTCAGCTTTCACTACATTACAGAATTAATTGGATGCTTTTAAAAATAATCCATAATGTGATTTATCAGCATTTATTTAATTATGCATTTTAAAAATCACTACCTTAGATACTACGAGATTGAAAGATAATATTGATTTTTAAAAAATTATTATTTCTATTGCCTACACTACTACTACTAGTAATACTAGTTCTAGTTCTAATAATAATAAGATTAATAATAATAATAGTAATAATAATTTTCCCTTTCTATAGTGCTGGCCAAGAGTCGTTAGACCTATGACAAACCATCATTGGAAAGTACGAAAGTACCTTATAAGCACGTATAATTACAACATAAAATAAACAATCATATCGTAATAATGATACAATAGAATGGATAGTTACAAAAATTAGGATATAATAATAATAAAATAATATTTAACTTGAGAGTAGTAAAAGTATAAGTATTTAAAAAGCAGTAACAATAAGCAAACAAATAAAGCAGAATGATGTAAATTTAAATATTCAAGGTAGAATCCCGACAGGGTAAATTAGTGATGAGGAAGTTCCTTAAATAACTCTCTGAGTTTGACTTTTATTTTATGATAAAAGTCAAATTCGACAAACTTTTAACTAGCACTGTGGATACAACGGGCTATAGAGCTCACCTTGTGAGAGTTGTTGAGAGAAAATAATTTTGGATTACGAGAGGCCCGAGAAGAGATATGAATATCTACATAATCAAGGGCCAATTTACAAGAAATATTGTTATTTAAACTCTTAAAAACGAAAAGCGTATTAGAATAAATTCCACGTGGGAAGAGAATTTGGAGCCCTAAGAGGTTTCAAATTATGTCATAATCATAATAAATCTGATTAGAAAAGAATTTATCAAAGTACGCAGCGACAATATTTTCTAACGTTTTCCAAACTGAGAAAGTCAGTTAATATAATGGAAATCCAAACAACGGTATCATACTATGGCTTAAAGCTAACAAGGGTATATTACAGACATACAGACCAGTCAACTTTCTTAAATTATAAGGTAATATATTATGTAATAGGTTCAACTAATTTCAGTGATTAGGATATTTTGTGGTCAACATGATAGTGGATGTAGATTTCATTGTCCAGGAAAACACCAAAATCATTTATATAGAGGAAGCGAACTATGTTATCATTGACCAGTTTATGAGTATAAAAGATAGAATTTGTTTTTTAGTTGACTATAGATTTATTAATAGACATTCCATGATCAAGAGAACATTGTAAAATATCATGTATGTCGTTTTGTAAGCCATTAAAATCTGCAATTGATTTGATAGTTTTAAATGCTTTTACATTATCCATAAAGAGTAAGTAGCTAGAGGAGTTTAAATATTTACCAATGTCATCGATAAACACATTAAAGAAAAGAGGACATAATTAGAACCATGAGGTATAGAGGAATATCACAAGGGGTTAAAAATGTATTGGGTGTGTGTGTATCTAGCTAAGTGGAGAGTGAGGATGATTGTGATAATAATAATTAATAATAGTAATAATAATAATATAATATTGGCCCCATGGTGTAGTGGTCAGTGCACCTGGCTACGAGACCAGGGTTCCCGGGTCCAATTTCCATAGTACCTCGGGTATGTTTCCCTAAAGGATATTTGGTTAATTAGAACTGAGTTTGGTTTAAGAGTTTACACTGGTTCTACACCCCCTCTTACTCTCTATCACCATTACCTCCACTAATCGGGACAAGGAAAGAGCCTCCACAAAAGGATGTACGATTATTACATTCGGGCGTCCCCTGGGTAACGGTGCATTAGTACTGTCTAATCTTTCCATTACTGTGCTACGAATGATGTAGCCCCAATTCACAATTTATATTATTATTATTATTATTATTATTATTACTACTAATAATAATAATAATAATAATAATAATAATAATAATCGTATCAATGGTCACACATTCAAAGGCGTCAGTCCATTAGTAATTCAATAATTATTTGTTCCAAATATTAGATGGATTTACAAGGAGATAGGTTAGTTTTTCAAATGTGGTTTATTTCTCTGATTTTTCCATTCTCGCTAATATGGTTATATAAACTTTTAAAAACCTACAAATTTAAATAAAGTCGTTAAGAGCCTTGTAATTAAACGATATATTTAAAAACTAATACTGACACTAATAGTAATCGTTTAATTCCTCCATATTTGTGCACAAACTACAGACATTGATTTTTACACCATTATATTACCAGTCGATCAGAATATGTACGGGTCCCCTTCACTAATTACTCATTGGTCAAATAGGGGTAACATATCTCTGTTATCTGTACATAGGACCTCCCCTTGAGACCATATAAGTGAATGTTTGCCTCTATAGATGCTAGATAGATTGACAAGTTGTTGGATTTAAACATCCAGGACTGTGCTTCAACTTAGGTCCACGTACTTTAAAATATTTTCCGGAAAATTTGTTTACAAACGTGTAAAAATGATGTTTCACTTGTTTCCATAATGTTTTTTGATATCTTTCAGAAACATTTTGAGATATGTTTACAAACTTTTTGCAAACTGTTGAAATAATTTTGCCTGTTACTTTTGCGTTTCCCAAAGAGGAAACAATGTTTCCTGTCATCCATTTCAAATGAGCTATGAGAAAGAAGTTTGAATGTCTTGACGCGTTTGCAAACATTTCCAACAAAAAGCAACGTTGGTTAGTTTGATTCTGCTGATCCCACAAACCACATCATTTTCTTATTTTCCTGTCTAGTTCTAGTTTGTAATAACTTATACAGCTGATCAAATTCTTAAACTTATTGAACTATTTCATACCAATACACTGGTGTGGAATATTACAGGTGAATACTAACAAAATCCCGTCCAAAAACGAAATGACTGAAATTAAATCAATGAAAAACTCTCAGTTAGTACTAGTAAAGTTGAAAAGAAGTTAAGGACTGTGTGCAATTTTGAAGACACTATAGGAATTGTTTGAATTCGAAAAAAATAGCGGATAGGACACCCATGTTTGATCATTGAAATCTGGACGTGAAACAATGTTTGTCTAAAGTTTTGCAAGCCATGTGACAATTTGTTTACCATGTTTTAAAACTGTTTCCTTATTTTTGTGAGTAACTAGAAACAATTTAGAGATATCAATAAACAGTTTACAAGCAAAGGTTACAAACAATATTTCCAGGTGCGTTATAGTTTTTAAATCGTTCCAAAGGTCATTATTTTAAAGGTTAAGAACTAACATGGTAGGCGCACAGTTCTGTTTGTGTGACTCTGAAACTATGCGTCCTATTTTCGACATAGTGTCGTTTCTCCTGGTTCGGCATCTTTCGGAAAGAGCGAACATTCACGAAGGTTTTTATCATTATAATCATAACACTACAAGGCTACAATTTACCATTTACAAGCTACAAGTGAATGTTTTACACTTGTAAATAAAAATTGTTTAGCAAAAAATTGTTTTACTTGTAAATTCCAGTGGACTTGAAGATATTTATAGGACAGCTGTTTTGGTTTACAAGAGAAATATTAATACATACAAATTAGTCTTCCTTGTCACATCAATCAAAAGTACAAAAACCCTTTTAAAATGATTTTGTCACAGTTATTAAAATATAATTATTAAAAATAAGAATCAACATAAATTCAATTTGTTTGTAGATTCTTAAATTTACGTTAATAAATAAAATAAGACTATGGAATGAGGTACATTATATTAATATTTTTGTTTTGAGGTTCAACACTACGCTGGGGCACTACAAAAGTTATTCTTTCTTGAATTAAGTAAGCTGATGGTTTACCTTATACAACAATAATGACCTATATCTTGTATTAATCTCTCAATTGTCAATGAACTCATTCGAGACCGTTTATACGTGACCATCACTTAAACTCAATAATCACTTTTCTCCTAACTTCAATAATCACTAGACTACTCCCTTTTTATAAGTATAGTAACATAATATTCATATTACTTAAAATATTTAAACAGGTGATTTCATCATTAAAGTAGAATAGTAAACTAATATATGTTAATAAACTATTAGAACTGCACTTGTAAAGTATTTTAATGAAGGTGTGCAAAAACTGGGAGGGTCACGGGCCATTCACACGTCACATTGTGAACCACAAGTTATTTTAAGAATGTTGGGATACGTTGCTGATTAAACAAGATTGAAAACGCATACGAAATATTCAAGATGTTGGTTGTTAAAAACTTAGCAACACATATACTGATTCTGATATAATCAATCTTACTACAACTCAACAAGTCACTGAATTAAATAATAAGAGTAATAATTAAGTCTATAGGCTAATAAGAGAACTAACCCGCGTTGCATGAAATCGGAATTCACTTATTCGCTCACTAAACACGCTGACCCAATCACTGGACACGCTATCTCACATACTAGACTTGCTGGCCCACACAGTGAATACGCTGCCCCCTCCCGGGCACACTAGCCCGGACACACCAGTCCATTCTCATGGCTAGCCTCAACTAGGACTGTAGATCCTCTGGTTATCACCAGCCATGTATATATAGGGTTGACAGTTAATAGTCTGGAATCCTCCAATATGATAATACTAGGCTACAATTAAATGAACCCAGACTCTTCCAGACGTGTCCCTTTTCTTTCAATTATGCCCCTCCCTTGTCCCCTCTAAAACACATAGTAGTGAAACTGTCTGCATACCTGCCAAATAAGGAGGTAGATAGAGATAACAGAGGATGCAATTATGGTAAGCAAACGAGAAAACCACTAATCTTGCTACACTCTTTTACATACTTTCTGAGACTTCTATTAAATACTCCTTGATTTACAAGTGTTTATAAGATATAAGTACCTTTATGATATCAAAATTTAAACTTACTAATAAAAACACTTATAATTTCAAAATTTATCTTGTATCTACATGAGTTTACTTGTTGCTCTATGAAACACAATTTCCTAGTGTCTTACAAATTTCAAATGAACTCTCTTGTAAATTAAAGACTTGTAGTTCATTAAACAGGCCTTTGGTAGTAGATGCGGAACATTTAAATACTGTTTGTGAGTAATAATCAAATAATTATCAACCAATAAAGCTTAATCAGTCCAGTGGTATTACTGTTTGTATGGATATCCAAATATTCTTTTTAAAGGAATGTAGGAGAAAAGGAAAAAAGGCGAAAAACTTGTAATGGCCATCATTTGGTCACACAAATTAAATATGCAACTATCCTTCGCTTGCACTCTACATTATCTACTCAGTATTGTAACGTTATTTGTCAACCTACCATGTATTTTCCTATATTAATCTAATTTTTATAAATAGTTTCCAATTTATTTTTGTTTGAAATTATGTAATTCAAAGTTAGGCCGCAGCATAAGGCGCTATGTTACTGGTGTGACAAATAATATTATTTACATCCATTCAAAAATAAAAGGACGGAAGGAAGAACGTATAGCACTGTTTTAAATAATTTAAATAAGGAATTATGACTTAAGGAAGAACACTTACCTTTTATTAAACATATTAATTACCCTTCTAAGAAGTTTTTTGACTCTTCTACTATATATTTTAAATGTCGGCCATGATTTTTTTCAGGCATGCGCAGATATGTCAAACAAGTGAGTGGCGGGTCTCGCGATTGTAAAAGACGCAAGAAAAGAAAAAGGCTTGATGTAAATAAATCCAAACTAGCGCTCATTTCAATTTTGACAGATGAAAATAAACATTTAATTCTTTTAAGAAACATTGTTCATATTCATTGACATTTATTTCAATCTTTATATTAAATTTGCATTTTATTTTATATTCATCTATAGTCTATAGCCAAAATATTATATTTTGCTATAATACATAAGTCTTCTCTTTGAACTTGGAAGAAAATATAAAGTTTTTAAATTTGATTCTTGGAACACTTTCTGAAGAAGATTAGAGTCTTCTTCCTCGGTTTTATTTTAACATGGAGCAAAATCTCTGTAGCTCCCAACTAAATTTATTTTTAAAGTGGAACAATGGCTTGAAAGTAAAGTGCAAGTACACAAAAGGAAAGTTAAGTGTATGGGTAAGAACTAGAGATTGTTTATTCCATTAAATTGTGAACGAGGGGGAATTAATAAAAGCAAACAAATTTCAGAAATTCGTGCTGTTTCAGCAAGGACGAATTCATTGGTCAGATCAAGCCAAATCCTCAACTTTAAATATATTTTTTTCTCTTTTATCAAGAAACCAAGATTTATGTAAAAACTTTCAGAAAAGGACTAAACATATTCAGACTCTTTATCTAATCCAGATAATTAATTAATATTTTATTTAATGTCTAAATATTAATTCTATTGATTTTTCTTCTTAGTTTTCCTCAACAATACTTTTTTTGTCTTACTCAAAACTATAAGTTTAGCGTATATAATATCTCTTTTACTCTAGTATTATATATTCTAAACTCCTAAATTCAACCATGTTGGGAGATTGTTATTTTAAAATATTAATTTTTGTTTAAGAATATATGTAATACCATATATGTTATTTTTTTATTTTGTCAGATTAGAATTATACTTATTCTGAATTCCATAGGTAGGATTGAGATGTGGTAAAAAAAGTAGAAAATAATAAACCCACTCAAGTTTCAATAATTGTTATTTTTATATATTTTGTACTGTAGTCTAAATTAATTCATTTTATTTCAACAATCCATTTTATTTAAATTGTTCATGTTTTATTTTAATTATTCTTTCAACTCCTGTAGATATTTTCAGTACGCCATTGTTGTAGGTAAGGTGTTGTCATTATCATTAACATTGTAATATCCGGGGAAAAAAAGTTATCGAACACACCCAATGGTCTCGAGTATTAAGAAGCATCATGCTTCCGTCAAAATTAGCCGAGGTAAAGGTTTTATTATTATTATTTTCTCCTAGATCCTAGGAGTGGTGCCCAACAAATATTAAATTGAATTTATCTTGACGTTATGTTAACATAGTTGGATGACAACTATACTATACGATATTTTTTTCACAGTATGATCTGTAATTTTACCTCTTTTTGCCCATATAAAAGAAATATTTGCGATATGCAATCATAATATAATCATCTGTTTGAACCATTTTTGCGACTATTGATGATCAAAAACAAACATGGTAGCATCACGGCCGGCACACAGTATTCGATGTGTGAAAGCTAACGAGATGACGCGATCAGTGTACAGTCGGTTCATATTCATGTGTGTGTGAATTCATCTTTATAAGATCGCCTTTAATTTAAGAGTCAGTAATGAAATCAAGTCAATTTAAGTTCCAACTATCAGTACTGTGAGGAGGTGAGTGAAAGAATGTTGATATAATTATGAAAGATCAATTCATAAATACGAGTACTGCCAATTTATTTAAATCCCACTGTCACGACGGTATTATGGTGTCCCTTCCGCTGACTCATAATAACTGAGAATCGATCCCAACTTGCCTTGATTTAATTTTTTATAGGAATATTGGCCTTTCACCCTTAAATCAAGAAATTGCATGATATTAAAAATGTGCCCTTCAAATATGGTTCTCAAAGATCACAAAAAGCTTAAGTCAAGAATATAAGTATATGGCTTTAGGAGCTACAAAGTAATAGAAATGAGCATTTTATTAATATAATTAATAAAATTGAATAAAAATTTGATGTCCTTTTTACAAGCTTCAAACAATTCGTTTTATATGGGATGAAGTGTAATCCCATTCAACCACTCAAACAATGAATCATTAAGCGATTCCAAAGTTTAGAGCCCAATTAAAACTTCATTTCGAATGTGGGTCATAACAACCTCTATGGAAACGTTGCTATAATGATGACAAGTAATTTTGAGGACGCTGTACAACAACAACAACAACAACAATAATAATAATAATAATAATAATAATAAAGTAGTTTTGTTCGTCGAATGAAAAATAATTTGATGTGCTGCTCAGTAGGTGAAATGAATGAGTGCAGTTAAGTTTGTTTTAGAAAGTTGCTTAGCATTGATAAAATTTATTCATCAAATCTAAACAACGCGAAATGGTTGAGAGTAGTTCTATCTTTCCTAAAATACTATTTCTAGAGGATATTATTTTTTTAGATAATATAGTATTTGTATATTGTATTGTATATAAACTAATAAATTAGATTTTTTTTAAATAACTAATTTAGTATTCTGAAATTCATACACCGTATATAAAGACAAAAGCCCTGACTCACTGATCATCATCGTATCTCCCACGACCTGAAATATTGAAATTTGGCAGGGAGGTTCCTTTCAGGACGTGGGCTAACGATAAGAAGGAGTTTAACTAAATATGACCTCTAAAGGATAAAAAGAGGATGTTGAAATTTTTCAAATTCACTAATGTATCTTTTTTAATCAGTGTACATAGAGCCTTTAATTTAAAAATAAGGTTTATCTCGAGAATTGGCCTAGATGATTTTGAGTTTTTTTCAAAATATATCCACTCTGAGGATGGGGGAAGAGCACAAGGTATGTGACTCACTCACTTATAGCCGTATTTCCACAATCCCTGGGCTTGAAAGATTTATATTTTGCTTGGCGGAAAAATAGCGGGATTGTCTCATATAACCTAAAAAATCTAAAAATTGGGAAATTTTAAAATAAGGTTCCAGAAAATGGAGGGCCTGCACAGCTCCAAAAAATATAATTCATTTTAAATTTTGAAATGTCTGAGTATAATTGGTTTAAATGGATGGGAGGTGAGGTTACAATATGCAAAACTATTATAAAGCTTCTTTTCCGTGTGTTATAAAACTAAAATCAAGAAAGGCGGTAAAAGTATCACTCCAAAAAACCATAAGAGACTTTTGATTTTAAATGTTCTAAATAAGGGAGAGCTTGAGGAGGGTTAGATAAAAAAATAACTTTTGGTTAAAGCATAAAATTTAAGTTTTCTAGGAGTGTAAATGAATGACTCCAAAAACTAAATAAATTTTAAATATTTTATATTTATAAAGGATACTAGTGAAATAGAGGTTTTAAAAACATCCAAAACTAGAATAATAAATTACTTTTCAATGTGGTAAAAGATTGAAATCTACCACGTAGGTATAGGAACCACCAAAAACAACCATTATTAAGGTCTGATTCTTATATTTAAAAATGAAGAAGCAGTAAATGGTTAAGAGGGCTCCTTAAAAATTCCTAAGATTAATATAAAATACAACTTTTGGTCTGATATAAAATAAAAGTTCAACATGTAAATTAATAAACGTTCTTAGATAGCCGAATTAAATATATGTATATCGAATTTCAAAATCTATGTCCGGGAAATGGAAGAGCTTAAAATTGATTCAAATAATATAGAACACTACTATTCTGTGTGGTTTTACACCTTTTAACGATTATAGTTCTCACCCTATTTATTTTGATTTACTTTTTGCTCTTTTTATCTTATTTTTAACTTTTCCACTATTGCCCTTTTTATACTGTTACTCCTCTTTTCCCTTAATACTGACCCTTTTTAAAAAAATCATTTAATTTTCACCACTGTTGAACCTTTTTAAATTTTTTCTACTTAATAATTCATCTTTGGCATAGCTGTGAGCGTCATATAAAAAATGTAAAAAAGTGAAAAACGTTCAAAAGTATATTTACTCAATTTCTTTAAAAAAATGATAAAAATAAAAAGTGTGGTAAAGGGTTAAAAGATTGAAAGGGACGAATAGTGCTAAAAGGGTAAATATAGAAAAAATATTAGCTCAAAAGTCTTTAAAAAGTGTTAAAATATTGATTATATTTACTATTTAACTTTTTGGCCCTTCTGCACATTTTATTATTTTCACCTTAGATAATAATAATACATTTTTTTACCTTGTTTCCCCTTTAAACATTTTACTATTTCCCTTAATTATTTCATAAAAAATTATACTTGCTTTTTACCCTTTTTGTTCTTTTTCACTACTTCTATCCAGACAAAGACGGGTATTTGATATTAGTGTAGTATAAATCACGGTGCTTTTCTCGTTTGGGTTTGATGTAAGGTCGCTTGAATGTTTTTTAGGCAGTAATTAATTTCAAATAACATAAAAAGCACAAGCATTGAAAAACTGTCCTAATAATAGTTATTGCATCAAGGAGAAAAAAAATATTCTCTTTAATACCATGATAATTTTGAAACGGTTTGCAACATAGAATCAAATCTTTTAAATAATTTTTGACAATCACAAGTAATTATCAGTTTCGTCTTACGTCAAAAATCAAACTTTTTATTTTAACATTGTTATTCTACAATTTACTCATCTTAATTGTATCCATACTCTCATACATGATTAATAATTTATATTTTCAATTTCAAAAGTAAACACTTTCAAAAATATATACTCTTTTTCAGAGTATATTAATGGTAGCTTCCGAGTTGAAATTTAGCAGATGTAAATTTTTTGCTACGTTAAAAATATTTTATTTTATTTTCTCTTTTTCACTCTCATTATGTAACTCTCTCTTCTTGTGACCAAATATTAGATAGAATTCTCTATCTCAAATGTTAAGAACAAACATTATTAGATAATTTCAGTTCGAGATGAAAATGGATAGCTTAGAAACTTAATTATCACTAGAACATCTAAATTGGATTGGACAATTTTTATAACTGAATAATCAGATGCAATAAATAGAGATTCGATGATTTAAAATTATTACATTACATGAGTTACTTGCTATTTTATAATTTCTGCTTATCTTTGTTAAGGTAAAAAAATAATTTATGTATGGGACTGAAATTAATGTAACTAGACTGAGGTATATAGACTGAAATATGTATAATATTAATGATATAAAAATTAAGAAAAACTAATATTATTAATATAAACATTTCAATAAAATATTTATAATATAAATGTTTCAATGAAATATTAATAATTCATGAAAAATATAAATATTAATCTTAATATTTCCATAAAATATTAATATAAATCAAAATATTTCAATGAAATATTAATGTTATTAATATTTATCGAATTAATATTAATGTTATAAATATTACAATAGTATATTAATTTTAATTATATATTAATATTGATAATATACATACTCGTAAATATCTAATCATGCCGTTCCCTTATGGGTAGGCAATAAATTGTCCATATAGCTTAAAAAATATGTTTGTACTTAATCCATCCTTCCCAACTTTCTCCACACTTCCTATCCTTGCTTATTGCTTTAGTTTAAATTGGCCAATGCATTTGACAGTTATAGAGGTACACATATCTGGGCCCATAGACTGACTAAATTTAAAATGGTCAAGTTAAAACAGGGATTTGCTATACTTGGTCATCAATGATTTTGATTATACAAAATTGCCATCCCTTTTATAAACACAAAAGTATGAATATATCTTCCTTCAAATAGTCGGTGGCCTCAACTCATGGTAACTTTCACGGTTCATTGATATCGTTTCGTCGAGAAAGTTTGGTTTGCTCATTAGGAGACTAACACTATCCAAACACGCAGCGCACATGACAATATTAGAAGGTATTCTGGGTATTAACCTAATCAAGTAGGAAAGTACTCAAAATGTTCTATTTCAATCTAAACGGAATACACAATTAGACACCCTTACTACACCCTTGGTCAACAAATCCATCACCCTTGAAAACACCCTTTTCCCCTCTCGACCGTGAGACCCAACAACCGCTGTAAAGCCATGTGGAAGCCCCGACACATCCTGTATGTTCACTCTCGCGCGTGGTCAGGTCTCTATGACGCATTAAATCGCATTAATTTTGATCCCCCACCCCTTTCGCACCCTTGGCTAGACCGTAACCTCCCAACGTTAACCTATGAACCTCCCTAAACCTCCCTGATGCTCTCTCTAGAATCCCTTAAATTATTCATAGTGATACGCTGACTGCACTGATTGTGAATGGGTAGGTCACTGCGTGTGTGTGTATGTGTGTGTATGTGTGTGTATGTGTGTGTGGTTGTACGTTTAGGATTGTTCACAACTGTCGTACGTGATATGAAAAGGAGAAGAAACATTTTAACACTGGCGTCAGTGGTTTCATGGTCTAACGCCTCACTCTCGCGTTGGACTAGATTATCAGTAATAAAACTATCGGGGTTTTAATCTTTTTTCGGGTGGACTTGGGGTACTTTCTTAAATGGTTTTCTACTCTAAACGCTAATGTGGCTACAGTTTCTCTTAATCTTACCATTCAAAACCCTACCCTATTAATTTGCGGTCGTGGTGCATGTAGCAAAAACCTTTGCTAATAAAAATTTATTAAAGGTTTAAATTAGGGTTTGTGTGAATGTGGTTTTTTATCTCAGAACTAGGTACCGTATTTTTGGCTGAGTGATCTAAGAGGCCAACTACAAATATATGGATCACAGATAACTTTTTGGTAGTATTTAGGGGAAATAAATATTCTCGTACTCCCCAATTTACCCTAAAAGAGATTAGACTACTAAATATTCCATGACTTGATGAATATAATAATGTAGATTGTTTTAGTAGCTTACATAACTGTTAAAAGGGTATCCTACTATTTAATTCACATAATTACCAGACCTCCTACTATTACACTATAACTTAATAAGCGGTAGTAGACTCAATTTAACAGGGGTGCAATTTTTCAGTATATCAGTAGGCAATATTATGTTGCTTACTTAGTTAAAGTTTTAATTTAAATTATTTTGTCGCACATGGTATGTAATATTACAGTGTTTAATTTATTCAAGATGAATTTCCAAACTAATTAAATTAAATAATCATAATCAGTGGCCACGTGGTCTAATACGTGGGTACATCTATATAGACTAAATCTATGGTGTTGAAGAATTTGAAGTTCAGATATACTGGGAATGGTTTTTCTCATTTGATAAATAATATAAATATTGCAATCACCTTTATACGCTAATGCGGTTGCAATTTCTCAAATTGTCTCTTCGTCAAAATGATCAAAAACTCGTTTTAAAAGACACAATTTTTTTTTAAACAAATACTTAAAGTAAAGTATTTTTATCTGGCGTAAGTTGATATTTATCTTAATATGTATAAAATCAATGAATTGACTGTCTGTGCTTCCAGAACTCATTTTTCCATTCGTCTATATACTTGTGAGATTAAATCTGGTATTAATGCTATAGAGTATGCCATCTTTATTTTAAAATATCTGAAACGTTGAAAATTTAATATGGCAGACGCAACGTACAGATGAACTCCAAAGAGCCGACATTTTGTACTGACGCTATGAATCGCCCAATACTTCACGTGAAAACTAAAATTTCTCCTGTCAGAGAAAGGCCTAGCACATAGTATTATTTAATCGGTAAATTCATTGACACTATTAAGATAGAGCTCCCAATGTCATTATAATTTAGTTTATATCTCTAAAAGTGTTCTTAAAACGTTCTTTATCACCGAGGTGTGATGACATTTTAAGACATTACAATAGCCAACTATGAATAACCATCGAATTAGTTAGAGAAAAATGAATTTAGGTCTAAATTAATGTTTTGAATTTGAAAATACCTTACAAATACACAAGAAATGGTGCGGGAATTTAGATTAATAGACTAAAATGAAACCTATCCTTATCTTATTATGTTATTCTTGTCACAGCATTAAGGAAGGAATGAAATGGAAAAGATTTACTCGTGGCCTTTCTCTACTTTACCTCAAATCAACAGTATCGTGATAAAGCTGTCACAGAAAAATCACTCATCCAAGTATTCTCTTACCATCGTTCATTCCAGATACACATCCTCAATTTTTTTTTATTTTTACAACGCACCTTAATACTCGTCCTGGTTATTCACTTTTTTTTAGCACCACATCCTTACTACATATTCAGGATATATGTTTATCTACTATACAATCTAAATAGTTAGGGATGAGGAAGGTTGAATTTAGAGGAAGTGTACTTGTAGTAACGTGAAGATAAAGTGCAAAATCATTTGGAAAAACCACCCTCATACAACCAACCAGGATTCAAACCCCGATTTCCCTGTCACCAGCAGTCTAGTCCAACACGAGAGTGATGCCTTAGACCATGCGGTCACCAAAAGGCTATTTACATTTCAACTGTGCAAATGGAGTAAGTATGAAGAAGGTCAAATCTGAGAAAATGTATCCCATTATCTTTGAGGGGATTAGTAAACAATTCATGTATAAGACCCCTGATCAATCAGGCCGAAATTTAAACCTTAATCTACCCATCACTATCAAACTAGACTAGATTATTCTTACATTTATTCTGCGAACACCAGTTAAGGTTTTCTGGATATAGTAAAATTAATTTAATAAGGTATTTGGGATATTAATTTAATCAATACCATGGTCATTAACGGTACACTAAAAGAAATTAATAATCGGGAGGGTGACTTAGAGAAACTTCACCCTAATAACATGGAGAAGTTACGATAAAACCACCCGTAGACTATTGTAGCTGACCAATATTCGTGATATGACTTCCCCTTCACTGACAATCCAGTTCATTGCATGAATGACGCCTTAGACCAGGAATGTCAAACTTGCGGCCCGATCGATATTTCTGTTCTGCCCGTGGACCTTTTGATGATGTCAACATGTAGTGCAGCCATGTCCATGATTCTGTTCTGCCCGTAGACCTTTTGATGATGTCAACATGTAGTGCAGCCCTGTTCATGATTATGTTCTGTCAGTAGACCTTTTAATGATGTCAACATGTAGAGCAGCCATGTCCATGATTCTGTTCTGCCCGTAGACCTTTTGATGATGTCAACATGTAGAGCAGCCATGTCCATGATTCTGTTCTGCCCGTAGACCTTTTGATTATGTCAACATGTAGTGCAGTCCTGTTCATGATTCTGTTCTGCCCGTAGACCTTTTGATGATGTCAACATGTAGTGCAGCCCTGTTCATGATTATGTTCTGTCCGTAGACCTTTTGATGATGTCAACATGTAGAGCAGCCATGTCCATGATTTTGTTCTGCCTAGAGACATTTTGACTATCCCAACCTGTATAGCTTCCCGATTCTTATATTTACTAACGTTGCAAAAAAAAACACTTGGGACTACGACAAATTTTGAAAATTAGGCATTATTTGGGAAAATACAGTGTTGTGAACCAATTATTTATATTTTATTCACCAGAGACTGTTTACAAAAATGTATTAAGTGTGTTGAACAAATTTACATCCTTAGTTTACATGTATTCAACCATGACTTAGAGTATAAGTTACATTATTATTAGCACCGCGTCTTACTACCCATTCGGGTTATACGCACTTACGCTAATGAGTAATGGTAGGGTGATTGTGAGATGAAATGAATGACCTACAGTTTAACGTGGAATCCGAACCACTGTGGAGGCCTGGCATTCCCCACATTCACAAGATGTCTTGTCAGAGGTGAAGGAAGGGTTTGGTAATCAGATAAATCTGTGCCGGGACCAAGGATTGAACCCCGGCCGCCAGCACAGAAGTCTGACACCTTACCCCTAGTATAGTCACAGTTAATTAATTTTTTGAGTGCTAACATTAAGGGTAAATATAATATAAAGCTCGTTTACACTGAAAGTAGTGGTTTTATGCTATAACACATAAGTTATAACATGGTCATACTGTAATTATGTGAGATAAGCCTATTAACTTATAGGATAAACAAAAGGTCAAAAAATGGCGGCTGGGGTTCAATCCTCGGTCCCGGCACAGATTTATCTGATTACCAAACCCTTCCTTCACCTCTGACAAGATGTGTATTAAACACAACTTGTGAATGTGGGGAATGCCAGGCCTCCACCGTGGTTCGGATTCCACGTTAAACTGTAGGTCCTTCATTTCATCTCACACTCACCCTACCATTACACATTAGCGTAAGTGCGTACAACCCGAACGGGTAGTAAGACGCGGTGCTAATAATAATAAAAGGTCAAATGTATGGTAGAATATGTGCATCTTGTTAAAAGTTAGTATTTTGTATCTAAAGGAACCAACACTCCACCACGAACTGAAGCACACACATTTCTAATCAATTATGAATGTTGCTTCAAAACTTTATTTAAAGCCTAGCACAACATAGCCACAATTACAAGACTTAATATTTCCGGATGAAATAGATATTTAATATTAAACTGATTGATATGTAATAAAACAATTTTAATTTTAGTTTGCAATAGTAAGGACTGTAATTTTTGCTAGTTAAAATGGTGACAGTATTGATTTTGTTTTTAATGCGATCTCTCAGTAATATAAAATGCAATTGCGATGATCAAACGAGCTTGGAACGCATGCCTAAGGTCATATGAGCACCGGATAGGGTTTTAGGTATTCTAAATGGATGAAGAATGTCATTGTTTGATAATGTAGGTAAGATTACAACAAATTTGAGTTTAGGTTAACCTTGTGAAACTTTAGTCTGAGTTGAAACAATGTCCTGCAATCTTTAGTGAGTTGGTTATCTCTATTCACTCTCCTTAGTTAACACTCAAATTGAGAACCTTTTGATTGATATACGATAGTATGGACGATTCTTATATATACTGTATTAGACTCTCATACGGATTGTATGAATGCTTTTCATATGGATAGCATACATGATTCTCACAGGGATAATATCGATGATTCTCCCATGGATAATATCCATGTTTTTCAAACAGATGGTATGAGTGGTTCTAATAAGAATATTATGCGTTATTTGTACATCGATAGTATGTCGTAATCTAATATTATGCAAGATTATTTAAGAGATAGTGTAAATGAATTTTACATCGATATTAGGCCTAAATATAATAAGTTACGCCTTATTCTCACAAGGTAAATAGGTATGATTCTGAAATAGTACTTTAGCTTTATTAAAACTGTATTTTCTGTGAAAATGTGGAGTTTTCTCCCTTTTCATTTCCCCGCCACCCCTCCAAGAGTAAATATTGTGATCATTAAAATATCTAGATTTGTGTTTTAACAAATATCGACGTTTCATGACCCATTGAACCCGAAAAGGGTTATTTTCATGATGCCATCTTTCTGTATCGTGGGCTTGAGCTAAAACAATTTTTACTGATCAAGTTAAAACTTGGAAAGTAAGGTTTACATAAGTTTCCCCGAGGTGTTCTTTAAATTAGATATCTAACCCTAAAATTAAGGTTAAAAATAAGAAAAAAATCAATATTTAGACAATATTAAACATAATAAACAAATTGACCAATCTAATATTCCAGGAAAAATTACCTAGAAGGTACTATAACTTCATTAACCAAATTTTTCCAATTTTGTTCAAATCTCCACAACTTTTTGAAATAGGAAATAATTTATTATTTTAAAATTATAGGAATATTATTATTAAAAAACTTTTATTTCAAATAAATTTTGTAAAAGTATGTATTTATAAAACCAATTGTTTCATTGCTTTATGCAAATATATATTTTAAATTGAGGTAGAAGAAATTTGGCTAATTCTTGTCAAAAGTTATAATATTCAATGTTTTTTTTAATAATGTATTCTTGGGTTGAATAATATAATATTTTTATTTCCATTTTGTATCTGCAATAATTCATATTATTTAATTTCATATAAGTAAATGTCTTCATTTTTAGATAAAGGATCGAAAAAGTGTGTGTGTGGTGTACCGTACCATTTATTCTCCTTACGTATTTAATATCAATGCATGTCATTAGAATTTTATCTTAGCTTAATTTCATGACAAAATAACTTAAATAAAGGAAAATCTTATTTAAAAAAAACTATTTCAATCGTAGTTACAGATAAAATCCAAACCTCTGGGTTCACCATGCATACATAATATGTATTACTGAATCATGGCTTATATTTTGTATTTAATCTTCCATTTTCTGGAGAATTCCTTTACAGCTAATAAAAATTCAGTACCGATATACTGTTTTCTTTAGTTAGTAAGAGTGGCCCGGGTAGTCAGTACTTAAGTAAATGTCTTGTGGCTGTAAAAATAGAGATAATTACAGCGTTTTCTCTTATTTCTAACAAAAATAACCAAACACACCTCCAGACCAACAAAACCAGGTCGGTAAACCTGCATCTCACGTTACACGGTATGTGTTTCGTTCCGTTATTTTAAGGAAGGCCAAGGGAGGGAGGTAATTAACATTCAGTTTATAAACACACTCCTATAACCCGTGTCTGTGGACACGTGGAGTGAATGTAAAGCTCGTCTAGTCTTATTTTACCGGTGACTTAAGGTAATAGCTCGTGTACTAGTTGGGTATACATACGTTTATTTTTACTTAATGCTCAAAACACTATTTATTCTACGCAAATTTAGGTATATTTGCTTTATATTTTAATTTATTCATCTTTATCACAGTAACTTAATTAAAATGCATATATCCTGAATAGTTAATGAGCTGTCATATCATCCCACTGCCTTTAAAAATCTAATTCAGCTTATGAGGCAGACTATACATCAAATTCTAGCTCTCTATGAGTATTACTGTATCATCTGGATACGTCGATGAAAATAAGTACACAGTATTTTTGGCACCGCCCAGAAGTAAGATAGGATTTTACCAGCATCAGTAGTCACCATCTATAGGGTTATCCACTCTTACAATAGAATAAATCACTGGTGACTGGAAAGTCGGTGTCCACAACCCAGCACCGGCAAGGTGTTCTAAGTTTAGCTGGATATCCCAAATTGTTGGTCATTTGTAGTGTAAATATTCATGTAATAATGAGCACACACAAAAATTGCTTGTAAACCTTACCTTATTTATTTTAATCAATTACCGAATAAAAGATGTGTTACACTTTTATACATTTTATTGAATAATCCATAAACTATTGTGACAGTAGTTGATTATGTGTAGTCAGTACGAGACTAATAAAATAAAAGTGTCGGAGATTTTCTCTTGCTCTTCTTGCCTTACAGATAGGGGTTTATTATATACCAACGCTTTTTTTACACCAAGGTGAGGACCGAGACACTCAGCCTCCTATCCTCTTTCACCCCATAGTGTGGCCACCGAACCCCCATGGATAGGGACTGATCCACAATTACCACCCCACCCAAACTATTTTCGTTCCTTAGTTGAAGACAACCATTGGCTTTTACCATTCCTCATCTTTTTTCCCTCTCATTTTAAAAAGTAAACTATTATTATCTGAAATTTAGATATATTATTTATTTTAGAATCATGCATACCACCTGTATTAACATAATTCATAATGCCCGTTTGAGAATCATTCATACTTTAATGGTGATGATTACTTATTTTATCCATGTGAGAATCATGCAAATCATCCATGAAAGACTCTCAAGTATATTATTAGTATAATAACAACATACACTCTACATGCGAAAATAATTCATAATATCTATGTATTAAAAATCATTCATACTAATTATGAAAAATAAGACTTTACTATTAATTATATAATAATCATCCATTCTATTAATGTGAAAGCTATGAATATGAGAAACTGTCCTTTCAGTAATTCTTCCTCTATAGTAGTAAATTGTAATAAAGAAAGGAGAAAGAACGCATGATGATTTTGAAGTAAATAAGAAGTTGAACTGGAAGTGGGTAAATAGAATGAAACAAGGTGTGCGAGGAAAGTCTATACCATTCAGAGCAAACGTGGTGAGATGAAAGGGATGGGAGAGCAATGATAGGGAGAGGGATGCAGGGAGTATTTTGAGCAATTTTTAGAGGATTAGTGTGGATCAAGTAAAGAAACAAATTTATGAAGGTAGATTATGAGGCTGAAAAAGGGGTAGGCCATGTAAGACGTGGCTAAATGTTTTAGACGAATGTATGAAAAAGAGAAACATTAAGAGTTTTAAGGATAAAAGAGCACGTATTACTTGTTGTATGGATGTTGTTGAAGCGAAGGAAGTTTGCAGGGAGAGGGAAATGTGGAGAATATTATTGAAGATGGATTAAGTATTTGTTTTTGAGCTATGTGCACAGTGCCTTGCCTACCTAGTAAGGGTGTTATTAGGTAAAACATTAATCGGAAAGTAAAATTGTTTAGTATTGGATCCTCACAATTTTAAATGGCAAACACGACCATCATTTATTAAGTCAGGTTTTAATTAACTGAACCAAATATAAGCTCCATACAGGCATGTTAGAGGGTTTTTATGAAATTTACTACCTCCCTTGATTGGAGAGGAAGGAAATTATTACCTCTTTTTTGCGTGTTTGGTCATGTTTATTTATAATGGTGGTCATTTCTATTATTCACACAGCACAGCAATGCTTATGTAATTCATTTATTAGAATTATGCAAAATTAATAATATTTAAACTACTTTCAAATATTTTTTTTCCTAATATGCATTTTGTACAGTTCACCTTGTCGCACCAAGCCCTGCCGGGTAAACAAGGGAATTATTTTAACCAGATTGATAAAATGATTAGAATATCAAAAATAAATGTATTATAACAGATAAATAAAAGATATGATTGATTACAGCCGATATACAAAAACATAAGATGGAAGTTCCAAATTAATACTGTGTTGTTGCAACACGGGCAAGATAAAATGCAGTAGGCTTGAAGATCAATGTTCAGTAACAAAACAGCTGGACTGACGCCAGGCTACGGTCAGTTGATTCTAAAAGAAAAACAATGAGGTAATTATAAACAAACGTTAACTGGAAATTATATACATATAGTATTGTTAAAACATTTATAATATAAACTATCTTGCTTGGGACTTAAGAAAATTCTTTAAGAGACATAGTATAATGAATTGCTATAGAAAGTTTAGTTGATTACATTGGTAGATGGCTAACATACAGGTGTCTACACAAAATAATACTATGGCCGGTCCTTTCCCTATTGGTACTGCCAGAGCATTCAATAGTACATGTATTTAATGAACCACTCCCTGGAGTACAACACTAATTTAATTAATACAATACTAATAATCAGTCAATAGGTTCCAAAAATGGGCAAAGAGAAAAAAGGTATTTTCCTCGCGGACCCCATATAGAAACAAGCGGAGTACCGCGCTTTACGCACCCAAGAGAATACCACACGTGAAGCGTGGCAACAAGAATGATTAAATAGATTGAACACAGTAATCCAACTAGGTCCTAAAAAAAAAGGATAAACAACCTGTTTGTATCCATAAAAACAAGTGTATAGTCTTAAGGACTCAAAAGAGAAATATAGCGCTCGTTGAGAATAGCAACCATTTGGATTAAGTCCTTATTACATCTGGAGCTCAAGGCTCCTATATTGAAGCTATATCATATGGATATAGGAAAAACACGGCCTCTTGAACCAATATAACAAGTCTGAGGGACTTGAGCAACATTAGAGTTACTGTGACTACATCAACAGAGTTGGAATAATACAAAACCAAAATCTAGTCACTCTGACTGAAACAATAAGTCAAAATAATCATAATAGTTGCCTCGACTATACTAAGTCTGAAATAAACAATAAGTCAGATGGACTTATTCAATAAACATTTTCTAATCTTTCAACTAAACAATAAGTTAAATGGACGTCGCCTCTATACTTTGCAAACTGGAGAGGATATTCCTTGGTGGCGCGGCGGTGAGAACCACGTCCAAGACTCCATGACTACCAGTTCCTTCATGAAGAGAGGTTTTTCTTGGAGGCGCTGTGGTGAGTACCACGCCCGATACTGCATGGCCACCGGTTCCTTCGTGAAGAGAGGTTTTCCTTGGAGGCGCGGCGGTGAGTACCACGCCCAATACTACATGGCCACCGGTTCCTTCATGAAGAGAAGTTTTCCTCGGAGGCGCTGCGGTGAGTACCACGCCCAATACTGCATGGCCAGTGGTTCCTTCGTGAAGAGAGGTTTTCCTTGGAGGCGTGGCGGAGAGAACCATGCCCAATACTGCATGGCCACCGGATCCTTCATGAAGAGAGGTTTTCTTCGGAGGCGCTGTGGTGAGTACCACGCCCAATACTGCATGGCCAGTGGTTCCTTCGTGAAGAGAGGTTTTCCTTGGAGGCACGGCGGTGAGCAACACGCCCAATACTCCAGGGCCACAGGTTCCTTCGTGAAAAGAGATTTTTCTCAGCGACGCGGCGGTCAGAACCACGCTCTATACTCCTTGGCCACCGGTCCCTTCGAGGAGAGAAGTTCCTTCTTCAACGACGTGATGTGATAGAATAATATAAAGTAAACCTGAGAGTACTTATTTCATACCCCGATAGAATATGTGTGATATATTGTGTGATCTATAAGTAAAATACAAAAATAAAAGCAATAAATAATAATTTATATTTGAATAATTTAAAGTTAGAAAACGGTTATAAGAATATTTATAAGTGTTATATATTAGTATTTATATTACTACTATGGTACGCTGCTTAAATTCTATTTAACAAACACGTTTCAGTAGATGAAACTACTTTTAACAATTAATTTTACTAGGGCTTAATAATTTTTTCAGCCACGTGAACTTGTGTTTTAGCTCGTTTAGTTTAGTTTATTGGTGACGGAAAGATCTGGGTTTGGATTTCCGCTGAGTGTACCCACGCTTATACACTAACACGGTTTTATCAAAATCTACCTACATCACATATATAATATATATATATATATAGTGATATAAATAGATAGTAGGGTGTATAGTGTGTATATGTATATATATATATATATTGAGAGAGAGAGAGAAAGAGAAAGAAAATATATATTATAATATTATATAAATATATATATAGACTATTTTAAATGCTATAAATGTACTATATATACAATATAAATACTGTGCATATATATATTTATTTATATATACTGGGTGTTCCCGGGTCAGACAGCAAACTTTTCGAAGTGGTAGAGAATAAAAAACTAAAAATATTATTTTGAGATTTGTTCGTTTTCACTTCTTTTTCGAGGAAACCACAAATAGCTAATTATGTAGCATGTCAGTTATGTAATATATCTACAATTAAAAATCCATAAAGACAATTAAAATTCCTTAAAGACAATTAAAACAAGATACCAAGAACTAATCTATTCCAATAAGATGTGGCAGGTGTTGACTCACTGTGAATTGATGTTGCCGATAAACGCCCAAGCGTCGAGGAAAATTGCCCCAGCGGACCATACCGTGAGCATTTTCACGTCCTGATCGAAGGGCACACATCGAAGAAAAGAAAGATAATTGTCTCAGCTCGCCACACCTTTTGACAGCGCTGCTGAGAAAGCTGAGTAATTCTACTTATCCCGCCCCCCCCCCCCACCCCCCCTTCACTCCTTTGATATCAAGATAAGTCCAAATCCGAGCCAGTTCTGTTGCTATATAACGGATTCCCTTTGAATCGCATTTTTGTATTCCATTGTAATTATTCACCAGAGAAATAACTACAATGTTAAAACTTCAGCATCGAAAACTATTGGCGGACACGATGTGTCAGGCGTCAGACTCACAACCATGAACCAGAGGAAGCCTCTTATGAGACTTTAAGTATCTATATAGTATGTTTAGAATCTACATTAGATTCTAAACTCCGTTTTTATGTTCATCAGACATAGTTTCATGTATTAGAATGTCTAACTTTATTTCCTTTGTCCATCAGACATGGTTTCTTTAGTAGGAATGTCTGAATTTATTTTATATGTCCATCAGACATAGTTTTTTGGATCAGATAGTCTGACGGTTATTTTCTTATGCCCATAAGTCATAGTTTAAATACGAGGGCTCTGTGCTCTACACATATATAGTACCAGGTGATTATGTATACTAAGTTTATGAATAAGTCCTTAAGACATTGTTATATTTTTTGACACCCTAAACTGTATGATCACGTTTAGGATCTCTTTATGGCTGCAATCAGATCATCTAACACTTTATTCTTGGAGTTAGGTTAGTGACTGATTGCAGTCACGGGTGCACTCTTTTTGCGTAGCTATTTACGGTGCGCAACCTGTGGGAGCGTTACTAGATTGAAGTAATGACCCGCGGGAATAATGCTTTGTTCCGGCCCATTCAGGCGTCATATGTGTTTAAGTGTGCAAAGATAGTTTGTACTTACTATTGTATGCCCTAGTAATGGGTAAATGTATAAATTTACTATTGATTGTTCTGGCAGTACTCATTAAGAAATGACCTGCCATAGTAAAATATGGGGTAGATGCCTGATTGTTAGACATCTATTATTTGTAAAATGGAAGATCCTCTTATAGGATATTATTCTTAGGTTTTTCGTAACTCTCCTAGAAGGTTAATACAAGCTAGCTAGCTAGCTTAAATAATATTATTCTTAGTAACTCTAAAAATATAGGATTTGATGCTATGTTTCTATTTTCAATTGTCACTATCATTCATAATTAGACCTCTCAGATATTAGTCTGGTACTAGCCTAGCTAGATTGTCGTTATACATATTTGCTTAAACTTAATCCCTTTTTACTGTTGCCAAGTTGTGGCAGACGCTCCTTCGTTCGTCTAGAGCGAATATTCATATTTCTAGAGTTGTTAAACTAAACGAAATGTTCTATCTAACTTCTGTCAGTTTCTTGTTTACAAAGTGTTAATATCTATTCGTCCAACCGTTAGTTTTATACCTGATAACGGAATACAGTTATCATTAATTAATTGAACTAAAATCTTTTCACTCATATGTAATTCTAAATTTTTTGTTTTCTTTTTAATAAACTCATTTGTTAAACTTATATATTTCTGTGATGCATTTTCCTTTCCTATCCTTTATCAATTATAAATTATGTAATATTAATCGTATCTTTTTCTACAAGATAAGAAAATCGATGATTCAACTATAAACACATTTGTTGTTTACTATTTATGAGTTATTCCCGGTCAATTAATCATATCTTTCTTTTGAAGATAAAAAATATTCATTAAAAAAATATTGTGTTTCCACAATGAACAACACTCGGTTCATTCGTGTCAAATAATTGTTAGTTGGTTTATTTCATTAACCGTACAATACATCCTACCCGTACATACTTAGATTTTGAATATGTTAATAGGTATTTGTCAACAGGTTTTGCAACGGAAATGCTAAAGCTGCTCGCCGTGAATACACCACACGATCTCCAAACGAAAGATTGATTCGTAAGTTTTCACTTTAACACTTCAACGACTGGGGGAAACTAAGTATTACTTAGTCTCGAGCTGATGGAGTTCTCGCACTACTGTGGATTGAAAGAACTGTCACCATTTTGCAATATTTTGACTAAAGCTTATCAACAAATACTCGAAGGTGTGATTTGAAGATGAGAATTCCACCCACAGTCATATGGATGACAACTCACCCGATGTAAGTAACAAATACCACCTTCAATATATCAAGTATTTATTTCAGGAATATCTGCTTCGTGGGAGAGCATTATGCGATTGGTTTATAAATCAAACTAACAGCCATCCACAATTTCTGTAAATAATGTTTTGCTCAGATGAAGCCACATTTACCAGACACAGTATCCTCAGTTCAATTAATAATCATGTTTGGCCACATTTGAATCCTAGAGTGACTCGTAAAATAGTTTCCAACACGTTTTCTGTGTGATGTGAAGACAGGAAAAATTGACAACTACATAATTGGCCCCCATTCTTTACCACCTCGCTTGAATGCTGACAGATTTATCGACTTGACTATGACTCTTAGAATACCTTAATTAGATTATTATGATAGTGGTTTAAACTGGATGACTGTCCTACTCACTACGCTATGTATTCGCAACAGAGGCTTACTATTCGTTTTCCTGGGAGATGAACTAGTCGTACTGATCTGTGGCTTGGTCTCGCCCTTCACCTGACTTAATGACATTTTTTTTTTTTGTGGGGCGCTCTCAAGCAAAGAGTGTATTAAGTTCCTGTTAATAACTTTCAGTAGTTACAACTCTTCTAAGAAACAACAGATGTGCAATTTCAGTCAGCTACCGGTTTAATTATTAATAGATGTTATGCTTATCTGCTCACCGGGGTCCATCATTTTGAATAAAAAGATAATAATACTAGTAAACTAAATAATTTTAATTAGTTTTGATTTTGTTTAGTTTTTTGTCTCCTAAGATCTTCCCAAAATCTGGCGATTTAGACCATGAATAACTTGTATAGTATTTATAATATATAATATAGATTATATACATAATGTATAATATATTATATATATATATATATACTGCGTCTTACTATCTATCCGGACGATACGAATATAACTACAAAAATAATGTTTCTAGTGACGTGAGAAGGTTTACAATGTATTTTTTATACCCATTTTTTTTTCTAATATTACATTGATGGTAAATGTTCTCCAAACATTACTAGCTACAATGAAATTGTAAGTGTATTTTCAATCATAAAACATAAATAATCTGCCCGATTAAAATAAAAAAAAAAGGAAAAACCTTAACTTTGGGTGGGATCGTTAAGCGCTGGAGCTTAAAATAAATCCCACCTTCCTATGACAGGTTTTGTGTAAAAGGTTATTAATTCCCTCAAACACGGTTAGCATCGTCATCAGCAAGTTTGGCGACAGGTAGTTTAAAATTTCGTGGTTAGAATCGTAGGGACTTTTACACGACTTAAAAACAAATTTAATTCTATAAAAGAAACAGCACCCAGTCTTACAGCCATCAATTCATCAATATGAGAGCTGAAAGGACAATATTAATATATTCTATTCGCATCTGTACTGGGAATATAACTTGGATCCCTTGTCTTAATAATGCAGATATACAACCAACTTATCTAAGGTGCTGAACAAAAGCTTAGCTTATAGTTCGCTATAACATTATTTTCAGACCAGTTTAGAACATTATTAATAATAATAATTATAATAATAAATATGTATAGTAACTATACCATAATATATAATACAAATATTATTAATAATGTAGTGGGAAACGTCTAGAGCTGTAAACTTTATTTTCAATCTTAAAGAAATTAACGAGTGGTACCTAGGTGAAAAACCGCCTATGTTACGCTTGTCCCATATGATCAAACTGTTTTGATCCGTGCAAAAATCATCAGCTCAAGAACTTTATTTCGAGCTCTCAACTAACTATGTATGACATATACCATAGGGAATTCTGTCTTAATAAGTCCTCACATTCGCTGGCTATTATACATTTCTACAAATGGCACCTTTGCAGTTAAGAATTTGTAAACTCTGACACGATAATCCTCAAATTGCTGTCGAAAGAAATTGTTGTTTTCTAAAATGATGTCCATCCCATTTTGAACTTTCACTGACCAAACCAATTGTTTCACGTTATAAATATTTAGATAATAGCATCAACAAAAGTATAAATTGTATACACATTTTATTTTTTAACAACACTAAACTTAATTACCAAACTGAATTAAAAAAAAATTCGCTCATAAACATCAAATATAATATTGTATATCTATATCTATAAATATTTGTAGTATTGAAGTACTGAATTTATTTCCTATGTTGTAACTTTTCCTCCTCTTCAAAACGAATGGTGATGCGGTTGATATAGGAACTCTTCCATATTTAATATGTGTTTAAACGTATAATTTAAAAAAAACAATCATTTTAACGTATTAATGTAACGTCACGATTTTTTTTTGTTAGCACCACGTATTACAACCCATTTAAGTTGTAGGCCTATGTACTAATTTTGTAAATGGGTTAAGGATGTGATATTTGACCATTTATAAAACACCACCCTCAGTACACCTGACCGGGATTGAACCCCTATCTCCCCGTCATCGGCAGTTTAGTCTATTGGGAGAGTAGCACAGATTATGCGGCCACCAAAGCGTATATGTAAATTTGGCCACTTTCCTGAACATCCCATGATTTTATCAAACTATAGACACACTCCATTAACGCATATTATTATTTTCGAATTGTTTATTCCAAAGTTACGTACGAATCTCCGTTGCTCATTATTCACCGTTTAAGTTAGGGATGTATGAAAGCGAGAATAGTCAAGTTATTTTACAGTTTTTATATTAACAATGGTTTTGGTCAAAACAACAAATGTATTGCTTTGATACAATCATATATTTTAATTTTCTTCCTGTATTGCTATCGACAGTTTTTGAATAAATGTCATGAATATAGCGACACTAGATGAAAAACTTTTTAAATGAAGTAAAAAAGTCGTCATTAAATTCAAGGATCGCTTGACAGATATTCAGAAATTGTTGAGTTCACCTTTTAAAGACAATTACTATCTATGGTTGTACTGAAGCAATATTTGAATTATTTAACAAAATATATTTTACTATAAAATCTGCAAAAACACCTACCTTTTCTCGTGTTCCCTATAAACCCACCTTAACCTTCTTAGAAATACCCATGTTTTATTTCCCGCTCCAACACACTCTTATTTGCCAGAAAAAAAACCTCCTGCTCAACACGTCATATCACCACCGTGCCATCTGTTTAAAATAAAACAGCTCAATGGTGTTACAGGTGATATCAGAATTAGTTGACTGAAAGAAGCGAGATTCTGTTTTAATAAAATCATTTGGCATTTCATCTGTCCAGATCTTGAGTCAATAATAGCTGTCAAATTCTTGGACCAATTGTAACTATATTTAGTTGGGATATTCTTTGAGCCTAGGCCAAATTATATATTTACACAATGTTTTCAATCTGGCTATCTATTTCGAGATAATAGCTTTTCAAAATATTTTTGTTTAATAGCTCATATTAAGTTCTTTTAAATTGTAATTCTAAGCAATTGATCGATTATGTAGTACATGTTTTTCTTAAGTTTGACATATTTGGTGAGACTGACGTAAACTACGTGAACAACGGCTATTCTTTATGAATATAATGCACTATTGAATGAGAAGGTATCCATTGGCTTTCTGTTTAACTTGATCGCCAAAGAAAAATAAAATAAGATATAGAATATTATGTTTCATTTCCAAGTAGAATTTATAGGAAATATTTTAATTTTAAGTAAAAAAAAAAATCTTAAGTCATCATTAACGAAATTAACAAGGAGGAAGCGAGAGGTACTGTTCACAGAACTTTAGATCTACTGTTCACAAAACTGCTAAATTTAACATTTTCAATTGTTTTTGTTGGATTAACAAAAATTATTAGTCTGGAATAAATATTGGCTGGGATTTATATTACCAGTTGCTTATGTATACAACAATTTTAAAGTGTTTATTGAGGTTAAATGAGGTTTTACTAATAAATCATTAGAAATTCAATAAATTGTTGTCGTATTATAGTTTTACATAACAATGAAAAAATGAAAGAAGGTCTCCAGAAATATTAAAATCCAAAACAAAAATAAGGGAGTAAAAATTGTTTCAATGAAAATATATTTAATAACTAGCTTTAACAACCTTAAGAATATCACCTACGGGATCGCTGAGACACGTTGTTTAAGTCAAGAAACCTCAAGTTGTTTAAGAAGTTATTTGTTATTTTAAATTATGGCTCCCCGTCTTAGTAGGGGTTAAAAGTGTCATAATATCCATATGTATTAAAAGAAGGGCAATAAAAACGATTAATTACTAAGGTGAAATTCGGTCACTTTTAACGACATTTTATGATAAATGTATCCACTCTGAGACCGAATTAAATAGTCATAGATCTAGTATTCCTAAAAAAACAACAACAAAGTAGTTTGTAACCAAAAAACATTAAGATGATTGAAAGCTTTAACTATGAAATTTCAAAACGGCCATTCCTACTAAAAAAAGATTTGCAGTGCAAGGCTATGTTCATTCAAATAGTCGATACTCTTGAATACAACCTTCTATTTATTTCCGCATTAACATATTCTGTTTAAAATTAAAATAAACTTATTTGCAAACATTTTTAGAGGCTGTTTATGTTTATTTATTTGGTTAGATGAAACCAAAACTCTCCGTGAATAAAATATTGTACAGGATAATTAAAAACGGTTAATATTGTTCATAATAATTTTAAGCCGAAATTAACACAACAAAATCTAGCTTTATTTCAAAGAATGAAGAACGTTATTGAGAAAACAAACAAAAATGTTGGTTTGCCCGTGATATATGACGGTTTCCATTGTAAGGTCACATCCTTCGAAGACTTCCAATCCACATCTCTCTTTTCGCCTCTCAATCTCTAAAGTTTGCTAGGCCCTTATTTATTTAAAACGCGTGGTTACAGGACGGTGCGAATAGCATATGCTATGTGGGGCTATAGGACGGTGCGAATAGCATATGCTATGTGGGGCTAAAGCAATGGGGACCAACCCAGGCTCTCTTATCTGAATGAGGTACTGGACGCAGTCAAAGTCACACTAACGGGAGGAAGATCTAGGTGACGGGAGATTCTCCCCCAACCCACCCTCACTACAACCAGGAGAGAACTACAATGGAACAAACACACAGGCTACTGTCACCTTAGTATACTGACAAACAACAATGAAAGGACGTTTTAAATTGAAAATGATTAAACTTTATATATTAAAAAAAATTATTTTTTTAAATTTAAATCGACAAGAAAAACATTATTAAATTGTATAGATTGTTTTGTGGAATATCGTAATAATTAGTTCAAAGTTACCCTATAATTGTAAAACGCTGAAAATAGAATTCTATTTTAGTTGAATTAGGAACACACAGCATTAGTGGTAAGCTTATAATTGTTTGTATTCTTTCTTTCTCATATAAATTTATTTTACAAATGTGTAGCGTATAGACGGAAACATAAAAATAATAATCCACATAGTTGCTCGTGTTGTCAAACGAATCACTCTCGTGTTGCCAGTGACGGAGTTCGAATCCCGGCTATGTGTACTGAGAGTGGTATTTCCTGAAAAGTTTCCTATACTTCTTCCACCCAACTGCGTGTAAATTTTCTCTAAAATAATTGTACCTTCATCATCCCCATTCTACTAGCGTAATTAATGTATGTGTAGCCCGAACGGTTAGTAAAACGCAGGGAAAGCATGTGTGTGTGTGTGTGTGTATATGTGTGTATGTGTATGTGTATGTGTATAAATACAAAATGCATACACTAAATTATGCATTATTTTAACTATCTTGTGTGGTCCGTCGAAGTGAATTGATGATTTATTTTGGAATTCAGCTGATTTTTTTTTGTATCACCGCGTCTTACAACCTGTTCAGGTCAGTGCATACGAATTGAGGAACAACTCATCAGAGCTCAGTAATACGCTCACACAAACTGCGAAATAAAAATTAAATTCACAATGACTTTGTTGAAAATATAAAATGGAGGTTTGGTTAGGTTACGATTGGTTAGGTTAGGTTGGATTAAGTTAGTTAGGTTAGGGTTTTAAAATCGGATGGGATTACAGCTTGTTCCACGATTCGTGTGGGCCCTAATTGAATACCTGCTGACAGGTATACTTTATTCCGCAATTCGTATGTACACGTTCAGGCTATATGCACATACTATCATTAATATAGTGGGGTAAGGATGAGGAAGGAAGTATTTTAGAGGTATCTTACCGGCATTTGCGTGGGAGGATAGAGGGAAACAATTTTGGAAAAACAAGCTTCAGTAGACCCTACTTGGATTAAAACCCCAATCTCTTTGTCATCAGCATGTCAGTCTAACATGGGAGTGATGCTTTAAACAATTCCACCACTGAAGCGTGTAAGATATTATTCTTGGAAAGGATATTAAATGGTAATCCAAGTGTAATCAGATGTTAGGATTAATGACTCACATATTCGTGGAACGAGTATAATGGAAGCGTAGTGGATGCACTTACACGCACTTATCAAGTACGGGAATAAAACTTACTCTATGTGCCAGTTTCATTGTCAGTTTGAGTACGCCTCAAGTACGGTGCTACACTAAATACAAGACACCTACCTAAACTAAAATTAAATGGGCTAGTTTCGCAAATGAAACTGGCTCATTCCATACACTAATTTATAAATATTATCAATAAACCTGATTTAAATGTATCATTTTGTAATAATATTTGTATGTTAAATATCAGGATTAAAATAATAAGTGGGTCATGGATATTAGATATAAAAATTCACATTTTATTTGATCTATTTCTCAAAGCGTTTAATTTGAAAATTATTAGGCCTATTTTTTGTTTGACGGGTGGTCAGAATATAAATCTGGTTAGCAGGAAAATATAATTTGTTCTGAATAGAAGAAACGTATCCGACAGTTACAAAAATTAATCAAATTATACTCATATCTTTAATCGTCAAGTAATGTGATCCGCAGCAATTATTTTTCATGAATAACATGGTAAAATTGTATCAATATTAACTTCAAAATTTAATATTTCTATTTTCTAGGCTTTTATTTCTATCAAACAGATTTCTATTAAAGTACTTAAGTGATCATT
The DNA here is from genome assembly GCA_902151445.1 of Timema monikensis. NCBI lineage: Eukaryota > Metazoa > Arthropoda > Insecta > Phasmatodea > Timematidae > Timema > Timema monikensis. The sequence continues at coordinate 657,908 of CABFVZ010000002.1, read as the reverse complement.
GGGTTTAATCCCAGAGATAAAAATATATAGTGAATTAAGGTCATAGACACAAACAAAACAATTGTGGTGCTGAGGTAGAGTGGGTTTCTACCTATTCTGGTTCTTGGTGAGGTCTCCAATAGTAAATGATAAAGATATTTTATAAATTCAATTTTATTTGAATTAATATTAAGCAATTTTTAAAAACCATAGATTGGCTATAAATCCTATTAATTTTATAAATACTTTAGCCCGCTTCAGTGGCCGTATGGTATAACACGCGACTCTAGAAGTAGACTAGACTGCCGATAAGGGGTTATTGAGGTTCGAATGTATATAATTTGTTTGGTGTACTGATGTTGATTTTTCCTAAAATGTTTTTCCATTCTCTCTCCACACAAATGCTGGTAAACTTCCTCAACATATAACATTCCTAAACATATAAACTATTATTGTAACTATTTTATAAGCGAATAACCCGAACGGGTGGTAAGACGTGCTGATAAAAAATGTTACTAGTCTATATATTTAGTATAACACAAAATTAACTTCCTAATAATATTTTCAGAGAGTGTTTTAACTCTTAATACACCTCTCTTCAGTAATTCCCTGACCTCAGGACTCTAACTATAGATCAGACACTTCCTCTGTGTGTGACGAGCTCCTTGAAACACCCTCACACACACCCTTATGCTCCTGTTTTAATACTACTCTTGTGAAGTGCCTTCAAAACACCAACACTTGTCTGGTAGCTACAGAATAGTGGCATCAGCTCTCTCTCTCTCTCTCTCTCTCTCTCTCTCTCCCCGCGGTATTCTCAGAGCTCGGTGTATGTCCTGGAATATCAAGTAGGTCCTGCGACGCGAAGATAAAAACACTGCTAGAAACAAAATACACACAAAAAGCTTCTTCCCTCCTCCTTTGAAACCTCCAGCGAGCAGCTCTTCAGGACAGCTTAAATCAGGCGGCAAATAAGAGATGACAAAAGATTCAATAAAATACATACCGCCCAGTGGGATAGAATAAAGAATATTTGGCCAATCATAAATATAACTAGATATTTTTATTTTTATTCATACAAATATCACCTAAGGGGGCGAAATATTAAATAATTTACAAATCGTAAATATATAAAAATATTACCTCGCATAAATTGCTACGAACTATGTTGGATTTTTTTGGAAAATATAGATTGAATATATATGACTCCCTTCGATGGACACATGGTCTAGGGCGACGCTCTGACAATAGACTAGACTGCTAATGATGGTGAGGTCGAGGTTGAATTCATGTCGGGTGTACTGAGGGTTGATTTCCTAAATGGTTTTCCTCTCTCTCTCTCTCTCTCTAAGCAAATGGGGGTATACTTCCTCTAAATTCAAATTTACCTGTTCCTAACACAGTATTCATAGACTTATAACTCGAAAGGGTAGTATGACGCGATGGCAAAGCAAAAACTGGCCATGGTATTCGTTTTGATCCTCTGTGGGTTTTTAAATTCTCTCGACCCCTCTAAGAGATAAGTTTTGCCATCGTAAAAAAAATTGAGTTAGAGAATTTGATAAATGTTGATGTTTCACGACACCCTGAAACCGAGAATGTGGTTTTTGCGATGCCGTTTTTCTGTCTTTACCTCAGACTAGAGCCGAACCCATTTTACCGATCAGGCTAAGATTTGGTATCTGGGGTTTTTAATAAGGTCCCCTCAATGAGATTTGGATTCATACAAACCTAAAATTAGATGTAGTTTACTGAAGAGCAAAATGAGATAAAATATATCTACTCAAAATCCACTTGAACGATTTTAACTAAATTTTGTATCCAGGCATTTTTTAACATTGGCAATGGCAATTCTTGTTTTCCCACTGAAATTACTTTAAGAAAAATTTACACCAGTAAAAATGTCCAATTTTGATAATATATGCGCAACTATTTGAGATACTAAATAGCTTATCGTTATAAAGTATAGTACTGTTAGAATTTAAAATAGTTCAATATGAATTTTAGTTTTATAAGATTAATAGTCTTTGAGCTATAAACAATCAAATATATTTTTATAGAGTAAGCCTACTTAGAAATATGAAATTGATTATTATTCTTGGTTTACACAGATGCACCTCTTTTCTAATTTTTTTTATAACCGTTTGTATTATAACATTTGTGATATTTAGTGAATGTTACTGCAACACTGTATATTATTTCGTTTCACAACTTTTACCAATTGTAGACAGTTGCAGACAGACAGAGATATGGTATCCAAAAAACCACTTATCAAATACCAAGTGTTCAATTATTTTGACCATAACATTCACTCTCTCTTCGAAGGGTAAAGTAAAAATAGTTATTTGCTTGAGTGATCATGTCATATTCACGCCATAGGTTGTGGTTAAATTTGTATGAATCTTACAGGCTTTCCAAGCTATATAAAATGTATAATACCATTAAAGTTATGATGAGCAAAGGAAATATTCACGCATTCGTATGGATGAAGTGTGTAAAACCATTCAGAAAAACTCATTTATTATACCTAGCAATGATTCAAACTCATACCTCCCAGTCACCAGTGAACTATAATAGCTAATCCTGACATTATTAGTTCGCGTGCCTAGAGATGAGGTTCCTAGGCAGTTGCCTTGACTTTCTTCATAATTATATTTGAACTTATCCACGGTGCGACCCAAACTATCCTTTGAATACTTATAGGATCCATTTCGGTGGCCGCATAGTATAACGCGCTACTCTCACTGTAGACTAGACCCACGATGAAGGAGATTGAGATTCGGATTTTGGTCTGGTGTAATGAGGGTGGTTTATTCAAAATTGTTTTACACTATCCTTCCATGCATGTACTGTACACTTATATAAATATATCCTTCCTAGTCCCTTAAACCATTAGCATACAACCCGAACGGTTTAAAAGAATAACTATCCGCACAATTGCCTAGAATAATATGAGTAATGGAAACAAATAAAGTATAGGTATAAAATGTAAAATTAAAATAAATTTCAAACAACTGTTGTTTAAAATTTTATTTTATTTTTTAACTATTTTAGAGCTAGGTCCAAAGAATGTATACAAGTTCCATTTGTATGTTTTCCTTTTACCCTGAATCTTTTATAGATTGTATACACTTTTAAGTGTAATTTGTTATTTTAAACCATGATTGGGCTTCTAACATTCAAACTCCATTATTTCAACATTTAGACATTTGAATGGAATAAAATGAACTAAAAGAACTACATAATTATGTTTTAATTATGTTTTGGTGGTTTCTATGCAATCTTACAAATTTTAATGAGACAAAGATTTTTAGTTCATATTAATTGAATATTGATTTTAGTAAATTTTTTTAAAGTGAAGCATTTTAGTTATAAAACTTTTAGTTTAAAGACACGTGCTATTCTCTAATTTCCAAACAGCCATGAAATGATTAGTTTTCTAATCTTTGTTCATCTAGGCAGATAAAACAAATGATAATACTTAGATTTAAGGTATTATGGGACGTTATTATACTTATTGTAAATATGATTAAAATCAATTGATTAGACCAGAAGATATGAGAATAATACCCAGTCACTTTAACATACGCATCTATGCACAATTATATCCATCATTTTAGTAAAAATAAAACAATCTTATTGAGTCCGAGGTCATATAAAATGTCTTAAAAATCCTTCAATTTTCTGAAACATCGTATAAACATCGCCCATGAGTCTTAAAATATGTTAATACATCTGAGTGTGCAAGACAAAGATAGTGATAGAAATACAAACAATAGAAAGGAAAGGGGAGATAGATGGAAAACGAGGAGGGAAAAGAAAGGGGTGGTTTCACAAATAATTATATAGATTGAGATGTAGAGAAATATTAGGGTAAATTCATTCCCAAATGGCGGAAACAGTCATCAAGAAATATAAAGTTCCTCAATACAACTATTATTATTTTTGAAAATATGGTAGGACGTTTTATTGTTTGGAGAATTTAAAGATAGTGTGTAGGAGTTTACATACTGGTATTATTTATAACTAACCTCCATAAAAAATATAGACTATGTAAATATTAAACAACATAAGAAGAAAAAAAGAATATTAACACCAAAAGAAAGAAGATTGCTGAGTTAGCGTATAGCAGAAAAAGCAACAGCTGTAAAAGCTACACCAATGAATAAAGATGTATTTTAAAACGCAATGGAAAATAAATATATGACGGCCTACATAGATGTAAGATGGAGGAAAAAAATTACATTAAAAAAATCACCAGCACAAAATTATTATTATTACTATTATTTGTAAGAGATGATATAAAATAAACAAATAATATATTAAAACTCACTTTATTATATACACAGCCTGCTATTTAAATTTATATAAATAGCATCACAAAAAATATTTTGATAGTCAAAACATTAATAATAAACACATTTTTTATTGTCTAACGCCTACGCTTAAACTGTAGATAGTGATTATGTAACATTTGATGGTGACCGCTTTTGAAGATAATTTTAGCCACAATAATTTGTATTTGATTATCTTATTAAATTCATTGCTGAGTAAAATTTAGTGCAGTTGTAAAGAAAGGCGTATTTAATTTCGACTATAAAACCATATTAAATCAACAGATCTATGATCACTTCCAAACAAATTATTTTTTAGGAGTCAACATGTCAACATGTATCTTTGAAAGAGAAACTAAAATGAGATATAAACTTTTTATTTATCCAAGCGAACGAGAATGAAACAATAATTTCACTGATTTATTACTTTCCTAAAAAATAAGTTTACAGATTTGTTTTCACTTCTTTCATATTTTGGAAATTATGAAAATATAGAGCTAAGATTAAATTTGATTAGTTTTTGTTTCTGCCTTTATTTTACCTAATTATTCCGTCCAAAACAATAATTCTATCACTAGTTTTCTTTTCACGGTGATTAAATAATTATTTGAATTTCAAGAAAACAGTTATCGTTTTGATAACTTACTTACTCTAAGGCATTAGGAATTTGAAAGTTAATTTGCTGCACTTACAAAAGTACGCTACCTACTTAACTTGAGCTAGTTGCATCCAGTTCACCGCACTAAGCCCCATTTCCCTCAAGTAAATTTTAATGTCATCCTTCCATCTGAATTTAGGTCTTCTCAATGGTCTCTATCCATTGGTTTTACCAGCCAATAACCTGAACACGGTCCTGTACTATCTCATTCACACAGCAGGTCTTTCCCACTGTAATTTACGAGACTTAATTAACCTAATAATGTTCTGTGTTGAACACAGGGTATGTAACTCCCCAAAATTATGAAGCCTCCTCCACTCCCCAGTAGCCTCATCTCCTTTTGGAGCATATATCTTCTGAGCACCTTGTTTTCGAACACCCTATATTTGTTTCCGTCATTTAAGTTAAGGGAACACGTTTCACTCTCATAGAGAACAATCGGTAAAAATATTATTTTGCATATTTTGAGTTTTACATTCATTAAGAGCAGGAGAGATGACAACAACTCACCGACCAATAGCATAAATTTTCGGACTGTATTCATTTCCCAATCTCCAATCTAAAATCGTTATTGCTAGATAAAATTGTTACTAAATGTTTAAACTCATTAACCATGTCAAATAATATTTTGTTTGAAGTAATCTCTAAATTATCTTCTTCAATCTGTGTTCTCTGTGTAGACACATACTTAGTCTTTTCAACTTTCATTGCTAGCCTTATTAAGCTACCTTACTAGTGCCCAACAAAGCTAAATCATCTGCTTATCCCATTATCTGCAATTACCCTAATAGCAAACTATAAGGATAAATTAAAAATAATGATGAAAGTGCATTTCCTTATTTCAACCCATTATGTAATTTGAAAGTATCTAATAAGTGGCATCCATCCCATGCCCTGCCACGCGTATCAATCAAATATACCCCAATAGTTAGCTTGAAAAGTATTTTGGATATCCCAAACTTAACTAAAATTGTACATAATTTGTTTCTTTAAAATAAATCATAGGCATTTTTAAAATCTATATATAATTTATAAACCATTATGTTGTGCACCCACAATTTTTTTATAATATTTTCCAAACTGTAAAAATCTGATCCATTCTTGATCTATTTTGTCCAAATCCACTCTGATGATCACTGATTATTTCCTCGGCTTATTGCGTCAATCTCATTAGAATTATTTTATATAAAATATTATTGCATGCTGTTAGTAGTGAGATATCTCTATAATTATTATAACCTGTTTTATTTCCCTTTTTAAAAATTGGGATCATAATACCTTCCTTCCATTCTTGCTTTGATAAAAAAAATACAAAAACTTATTTGTAAACATAATTCCGTTTTTAACAACATTTATTTTAAATCACTTTTATTTGGGTCTGAGTGAAAAAAATCATCCAATACTTAAGTAATTGGTATGTATAGTTGATGTGGTATAGCCAAAAACCGTTTCCCATAGCATATTTTTGAATAAGCAATGGGTCCCCATTTTATTTCTATTTAATAAAAATTTGTTCAGTTTGAAAAATGGCAGCTATGTTTAAACACATCAATGTTATATAGTTAATACATTTTGGGAAAGCAAGCTTAAAATATACAAATGCTTTGATATTTTGACCAGCAATAATAATATTTACTTCATTTTTAGTATAATTTTATAGTTAAAATGTTTTGAAAGACTAACTAAAAAAAGATATTAATATTAATAGTACATATGATTAAGATGTTATACAAGAAACTATTTACAAATAAAAAATCCGACTATGACATTTTGAATCTGGAAGAATAAAGTAACGACTTGAAAACTATGGTGCAAAAGTCGAATTCTCGTTGAATATCTTCCTCCTGTTTCATGCATTATACATCTAGGGTGGGTGGGTGCTGAAAAGAGGATTTATGTTTTGCATCTTGGGAGCGAGGTGTTTATATAATACGACCTCTCGTATGCGTTCTTCGCTACTCGTTGTATTTCAAATATAGCAAACAAAATACTTTTCTCCGGAGCAGTCTTAGACCAAAAAGAAGGAGGTTACTTTCCAGAAATTCTATGCACAAAAATAAAAGTTTAAATTCATACTAAACTCTTACATTATTAACTTTCACATATATATATATATAAAATAGTGTAATTGTGATAAAATGTCTTCCTAAGGATTATAATAGATCTTGACGTCTTATGGGACACAAATTTTAAAAAAAGTTGGTCTTACAATCATGTCTGCCCATGCCTTTCTTTGTCTATGGCAGGGGTACCCAAACTTCAGAATGGGTTTGTCCGGCCCACGAATGCTTTGACAAAAATATATGAAGAATTATAAAATAATCATTGTAATGACTAATACCGAAATAACTGTGTTCTTGTTTGTAGTACACAATATACTTAAATAGATTCCTTCATGCAGGTTATATATCCATACATACATACTGTGAAGAATTATAGAAATATTCTTGCACCGCGATGGGAGCTATTTGAAGAATTGTGGTTTTACTCGCCTCGCATTGGGTGTTAATTGATGTGTTCCTGTTTAATTAGCTGATAATTGCCCCGTGATCGAGCACTAATTAAAACGGTATGGTACCTTGATGATATAATTGGTATTTATAGCTCTGTGATTGAGCGCCAATTGTTGAACTCTTGAAGTAATACACAATTATTAGGTTAGATGTGATTTTATTTTAATGTCACTATTGTTTTGATCGTAAAACTGATCATGTTAATAATTTCGAGATGCGACTGATAATGATAACACGTACGTATTGAAGGTCACAGTGAGTGAGCCAGTGCTTCTGTAGTAAGCTAGTGCTCTTCTGCTACTGCTATGATCTACTGCTGTGCTGACACTGCTAGTGATTTCACCACGTCGAGTATATAACTCTCTTCGAAAAGAATATTCGCGAAGATGTTATAAAAAATTAAAATACAAGAAAAAACCCATCTCGGTGGCAGTAGAAGGTCCGAGAGCCGGAAACTGCCTCACATTACCTTTTAAAATCTCTATTCGAACTTTCCAGAACAGGAAGTTATTATTTAAAAACCTTAAATTGTCATATTGACTATATCAACGTCACGCACTGTGACGTCACTGCCAGTGGCTCATGCCTTCTTAAAGAAGAAGTGCCTTAAGCGCCACATAATGTACTATATAATTTAAATAAAATAAGATACGTATATAGAATTAGGACGATATTATTGTCAATGCTTTCACATATTTCTTAGGGGCAAGTCAGTAACATTACAACTGACATAGGTATATGTAAACATATAAACAACAGAGTGCGTTCCTTATTTCCTAACTAAAAGCTTACATTTATTATTTAATAATTGTTGTTAGTCCATTGAAAATATAAACTTAGCCCACTTCAGTGGCTATTTGTCTGAAGAAGCTAGTCTTGCAGTAGACTAGACTTCCTATGAAGGGGGGATCAATGTTCGATTATTGTTCAGGTGTATTGAGGTGGTTTGCCAAAAACTAGTTATCCATTCTCTCCCCACGCAAATGCAGTTATACGTCATCTAAATATTACCTTCATTATACCTAAAACCATTAGCGTAATTATTAAATAACCTTATAGCCAGAATGGTTAGTAAGATGCGGTACTAAAAATATATACTGTATATAAACTTAGATTTATTCATGTTTAATTATGGTTATGAACTGTATATCTATATATAATCTAAATATTATAGTTATATATGTAAACATATATATTACGGCTGGGCCTATTCCGATAACCAATCCAATTTATCGGCTGATATTGGCACAATCGTTAAAGGATAATTGGTTTTTTATCTTGCAGATATTTAACGCTGATAATTCAAAATCTATAGATATATTTTAATTCTTAAAATTCATGAAAATATAATTCATAATTCATCAAAAATATGTGTAAACACATTTTTTTAAATCCTGCGCTAGGTATTTTATTGTATAATAAATAAATAAAACAAAATTATAAACAAAATAAACCATTCAATTTTATTTACATTTAGGTTTATTTCAAATTATGAAATACCTGATATGCGAGATAAAGATTTCATCAAGTAACAAACTTAAACGCTATCAAAAACAATATTAGTTGGGTCAGTATGATTTTATTTGATGTGGATTTAATAAAAATACATCATATTATGGTGGGTGACGTTGGCTGAATGCCGATTACTGAGTGCTTCAAGATCCGCTCATTGAGCGCTCCCAGAGATCAGTTCTCAGAGCGCGTTCAAGCTTAATGTCAAGGTACCAACATACCCCTGTTGTAAATAGTTGTTTAGGTATCTCGTCATTTATCTGAGAAATATGATATTTATAACTAAAAGAAAAACCAAATCGGCATCAGTTACCGGTAATATCGGCAACACAAAATCGGCATCAGTAATATCTGCAAAAGAGCTTATCGGCCCAGTCCTAATATATTTAAAAATATATGTATATGTATGCGTATATATGTATGTATATGTATAAATACTTTCTAGGGGAGACCGACGATAGCTGCAACAAAATTAATATTAACATTTTAACACGTTCATTTTTAAGAAATAAATAATTATACTTTATAGATATATTCAGATATGTGTTTAAAACAAAAAAAAATCATATTATAGAATATAAATTAATTTCATTGCTTTTAAACTTGGCAAGCGTGCGTTGCAACACCGGGTGCAGCTATTTGCAAAATAAATATTTTTACAATTATAAATATTATTTAAAAAAAGGTACAAACATTTGGAATTACGTTTATTTCACATTAATGTTATGTTAGGCTCTGACAAATAAATCTCAGATTCATTTCTCTAAAAAGTATCATATTTGGCATAAATGGCAATAGGCCTAACTTTGCAGACATTACACTAAATCCTTTGTTCCCCATTTACATTAAAACTATATTTCACTCTAATTTTTCTCAATTTACAATTAAATAAGAAAACGTTTAGTGGTAGGCATTAAGTTCTTCAGCTATTTTTATTATAATATATATTATTTTATTTTACCACATTTTTAATTATAATCAGTGGATATCTGTGTTTAACTTATGTGTGCACTGAGAGGCTAATACTTTTAACTAATAGAAATAAATTAGAGGCGTTAGTAACAACCATAGTTGTGATACATCAGGATAATTTGGTACCATTGTTGAACAACTCCAGGGTGAAATTGCAACAGTTGTTGCAACACGCCATACTGGGTTTTAAGATACAAAACTTTTTTTTTTATGTGAAATTATAAATAAATTAACCGTAAATGCATTAATTAAATCAGAAACATAAAAGTTTTATTTTAACAATATCACATCACATATTGAAAACTACGAAAACTACTCGTATTTAAAAAATCGTGAAGCACTCAAAAATTACTTGACAGTGCTCGAAATACTCTAATGAAAATTACGGACAAATGAGAATATGAGGTTACCTGGGACACTGTAAATGTTAACACTATTCAAGACCAACAAGATAAGCAAAATAACACTTCGTTTGAGATGGGTGATATTAAAATAAGCTGACTGCTACAACTTGCCTTTGTTGCAATTCGCCCCGTTCTACCCAATAGCATAGTGTATCTTTTTCGATCTGGCTTACCTAGTACTTTCAACATTCTAATGTGGCCTCCGCTCAATAAATTTGGGGACCCCTGGACAATAGGATCATCTATATTATTATTATTACTATTATTAGCACCGCGTCTTACTACCCGTTCGGGTTATACGCTCTTACGCTAATGTGTAATGGTAGGGTGATTATGAGATGAAATGAAGGACCTACAGTTTAACGTGGAATCCGAACCACGGTGGAGGCCTGGCATTCCCCACATTCACAAGATGTCTTGTCAGAGGTGAAGGAAGGGTTTGGTAATCAGATAAATCTGTGCCGGGACCGAGGATTGAACCCCGACCTCCAGCATAGAAGTCTGACACCTTACCCCTAGACCACCAGGTCACCAACAGGATCATTAATAAACCACGTAATATGTTTCTTAACTCCCCTCTCCCCTTATGTAACACAATATAGACATTCAGCCATACCCCCTTCCCCAACCCGTGTTACATAAATTTTTACCCCATGAATAAAATGTCATGATAAATCAAGAAACTTTTGTGAAACTAAAAGAATGACTCAGATTAAATACAACTTAGAAATGGATTTTATCTATAAGTATGTTTATCAACGATGAAAACGTGAACAAAAAAATAAAATTTTTAACATTAGAAATTTTCTTAACTGTGTTACGTACGTAGCACACTGATGTACCCGCTCAACTCCCGTGTAGCACCATGTAGACATTAGAGATCACCCCTTCTTCCTCACTCCATCAAAACTATGTGATTTAATGGATGGCCCTATACGTGGGTTACAGCTTAATGGATTTGATACATTTCATTCAAACCTGACATTTAGATGTTGGCCTTTGCAGTCTTGGCTTAAAAATCTCGCCTAAGAATCTGATGTTTTTGAGTTTGAACTAACCCGGTGTCAACGGATTTTTCTTGAGAGATAAATATCTGTAGAACAATTTCCTTGATAGGAGAAGTACAGCAGTTGCTCCCATGTCGATTGTGACATGCAAAATAGCCCTGGAAGGCATATGAAAATACCTTCTACGGTAAAATTGGTTGTCATTCTAAAATTCTATGAAGTGTGTGATGGGATTATCAATATAATATGTTTATTTTTAAAAGTAAAAACTCACAAAGGGTTGTTTAGATGTCACTAATTTTTGAAAATACTATAATAAGATAATACATGTGACAAGGTTTGTACGATAAGGTTGCTGCTGTAATGTGGTTTGCCACCCTACCATATATTCCCTAATATTTTTCTAATTTGTAAATATTTTACTATTTATTTTTATTTTTATTTTTCAAAACTAGCGCATATTTCAATTTTGATGGATGGAAATAAAACATTTTAACTCTCTTTAAAACATGTTTCATTTTTATTGCCATTTATTTTCAAACTTTATATAAATTGCATTTAATCTTATTTTATTTTATTCATAGGCCATGTCTGACTTTTGTTTTAATGCATACATATTTTCTTTGGACTTGAAAAAAAGGAACGTTTTTAAATTTGATTCCTGGAACACTGTTTAAAGAAGATTGGGGTTTTCTTCCTCGGCAGCATTTTAACATGGGACCAAACCTGTGTAGCTTCCAAATAAATTTAATTTAAAAAGTGGAAAATTGTTTTAAAGTGGGATATTAGTAAGATATCCATAGAAAACTGTGTGTCTGGGGGAAAACTAGAGACTGTTTATTTCTTGAAACTGTGGAGGAGTTGAAATTAAGAAAAGGAAATAAATTTCAGACATTCTTGCTATTTCAACATGGACACCTTTATTGGTGAGATCCAGCCAGCCAAATCTTGAACTTTTTTTCTCTCTCTCTCTCTCTGTCTCCCACATCAGTCTTCATGTATAAATTTAAAACATTCATGCACTTTACTTCTTCTAGAACATCAATTAATATTTTCTTTTATGAAAAACTTTTTTTGTCAACAATACTATTTTATTTACTCAAAACTTAAATAATTCTATATAGTTCTATAGACATTCATTTTTTAAATCTGGTATTATATATTCTAAACTCCTTAATCTAACCATGCTCAGAGATATGTATTTTTTTATTTAACTAATTTATTGTTCAAAATTAGCTGTAATAAAATATATTTTATCTGTAAGATCAAAAATTATATTTACTCAGAATTCCATAGGTAGAATTGGAATGTAGAAACAATAATAGTAATAATACTAAAATATAATAAGTGTCTTTTTATTGTAATTTAAATTAGTAGATTTCATTTATTGATACATTTTATTTAAATTGTTCATGTTATATATTTTCCTTCAACTTTTGTAGAAATTTACAGCACACCATCGTGCGTACTTTTTGTGTGATATTATTATTATTATTATTATTATTATTATTACTATTATTATTATTATTATTATTATTACTATTATTATTATTATTATTATTATTATTATTATTATTATTATTATTATGTAAATGTTTCCACATCTCAATACTACCTATGGATGTCCAGGTGAATACATTTCTAATATTACAACTGAGGAATTAATAATAAATTGTATATATAAATATATATATATGACCCGCCTCGGTGGCGTAGTTGGCTAACGCGCTTGTCGTGTTGAGCTCGACGGCTGAGGACGGGGAGATCGAGGTTCAAATCTCGGTCAGGTGAACTGGGAGTGGTTTTTACTAAATGGTTTTCCACTCTCCCTCCACGCAAATGCGGGTTCACTTCCTCTAGTTAAACCTTCCCAATTCCTAATCCATTAGCGTAATTAGTACTTAAAGCGTATAACCCGAACGGGTAGTAAGACGCGGTGCTAAATATTATTATTACTTTTATATATATATAATAGTAATATATATATATATATATATATATATATATATATATATATATATATATATATATATGTGTGTGTGTGTGTGTGTGATATTGTACCAATGCACTATTAGGAGTGTAGTGGCAAACTCCTAGTCCTACCAACAGTTTATATACAAAAGGTGGAAGCAAGGGGGAAGTTCACATGACATAGAAAACAGTTTATATGAAAATAAACTTAATGTACAAGAAAATTGAGGTTACAAAATATCAGTGATGACCATTTAAAAGATTATTTTCGTCTGTATTATTTGTAATACAATACGTAAAGTCTGTTCATCATAGGAATTGTTTTATGAAAGCCCTTTTTCCCTACCAGAAATCTATTATATATTAGGATATTGGTAGGTAAAAAGAGCTTTCAGAGAGTAATACCTACCGTGAATGGAGTATAGACACGGTCCTCTTAACAACACAGGAAGACAAAGATTACTGAGTCTGAGAGAGAACAATGTATAATATAGTTGCCATTCTATTCAGATGCAATTCATTGTTTGTTAGCGTTGTACACAAACCTCTTGTGCGTGGATGTTACAGTGTCAATAGTTATTAACACCAACATTATTGTAAATAAACAAGTAAGTGATCACCATAAAAAAAATATATAAATATAAACCGGCAAGGAACATATGAATCTATAAAGAGCCATAAATTGTCATTCGACCAGCCTAATCCCTAATTAGAAAAGCCCAGCATTAGAATAAATAACACATTAAAAGACTCCCGCAAAGAAACACATAAAAACCACAATAAAGCAGTGGAAAGGCTTAAGTATATAAGTTACAGTGATCGTCAGGAAAAAGCCTTAAGTGTGCCGGGCACTCAATATAATAGGACAGAGTGTTCAACAAGAACACTGGGGAATAAAACCCCACAACTAACGTAATAAAAAGAGAATGCTAATACAAATAAGAACAAGCGATAACAGATCCATATGGGCCAGATCTAATTACCTCAAATGCCACTCGTAACCGCCTGATATGTTCGTATGTTTATGCCAATACTTAGTTATATTAAACCAGCTTGTATGTCCTAAAGACCTTCAAGCAACTCTTAGGAGATTGCTAGAGTTTAGTGAATCACAGTTAAATGAGTGCCATTGCATTGGTATTACATTTCAATACAAGAAATGAACGCACCCTACATGACAGCAAGATTACTCCAGCAAGGTAAATGCAATTAACTTGCCAACGTAAACGTGAAAAAAAAAATACTCCTAATCCTAATAAGAATTCATTGAAGTTAGAAGAAGATACATCTTAAAAGCATTGTAACCCTGTTACAACACATGAAAGCTAAAAGGTTGTTTGTCTCACCATTCCAGCACCAGTTGACCCGTCTCGGCAAGGCCACGACTCTACCAACACATCGCGGCACTGTCAATATTGGATTGGCTTGAAGGCCGAGGTTCGCTTCCCGTCGTGAAAGCTGTGCCGTGCCCAAGAAAAGAAGACGAACGATATGCGTGATCTGGATTCGCTCCATCGGTAGTGTTTCGAAACTCAAAGAACTGTTATTTGGCTCGAGTTTCAAAGCGCGTCGAGTGTTTGAGCATGTTCTGGATATCCCTCTTCTCCTCCTCCTCCTCCTCCTTTGGTTCCTGCACCTCAAGAGCACATGCCGTAGTCGTTGGATATATAATGTCAGAATTCTGTAATGCAGACACACATTGCACTCTGATCACAAAGTGAGCGGCCTGGTCGCAGGATAATTAACGTCTGAATATTCAAAATTCCCTTTGGCTATAATGATCTATATTTTCAAAATTATCGTTCTGTACTTGTAACATTTAATTCAATTAATTATTATCTCAACGTAGTATCAGTAAATTTGCTCTTCAGGTGATGAAGAAGTTTGATATCTTTGGACTGTTTGAACAAACTGTATGTCGGTCTTTATATTGTGATCATTTTGAAGGACGTTTGGTCATTGTAATATTTAACTTAAAATTTATTTTATCTGCCTTACAGATGGATTTATATGTTTGAGTACTGCCATATTTGGTCAGCTATATTATTATTATTAGCACCGCGTCTTACTACCCGTTCGGGTTATACGCACTTACGCTAATGTGTAATGGTAGGGTGATTGTGAGATGAAATGGAGGACCTACAGTTTAACGTGGAATCCGAACCACGGTGGAGACCTGGCATTCTTCACATGGGTGAGCTATAAATTTGATAGCATCGTACTTTAGTTCTGTCAATTTTAACTATTTTATAGATTATAATCACTTGCTATTTATTTGAAGATAGTTTATTAATGTTAAAAATATTGGAAGTTTATGGTATGTTTGTTAATTCAGCAGCCATGAGTTGCCATGTTTATACTCTTATATGGACTTTAATATTTGTACAGCCATTGGAGGCATAAGTTCCAAAATTATAACCCTTGTTGTTTATTACAATTATGTCCGATTACGGTTGGGGAGATGTATGCAAATGGGGACCTCATTGTTATTGTTCTGACTATTTGGAAATCGACAGTAATGGCAACTTGATATCTATCTCATATCTAGTACTAGTACTTGGATCTCTGTTTTGACTATCAATTATTACTATGACGGGGCTAATAGGAATTTGTATGAAGGTCAATTTAACAGTAGATGGTATTATATATTTTTAGTCGCCATTTAAGTGCGTGGAAAGGCGTCCCACATATTTCAGTTGTTGGTTACCTACCGCTTGGGCATTGGCGATTTAATACGGTTCATAAAACTCGTTTGCCAATTATGGTTATTTTAAAATGTATATTTACAATTTCAGCTCCTAACGCTTTATATGTCTCACTCTCTCATAGAGCTGTATTTGTTTATTATATGAATAAAAATAAAACTATCTTGTTACTATCCCCGACTTTTATTTATGAGTGATGATAGGAGGGGTTACAGCATACCTATACTCACAAAATATACTAATCTAGCTCAAACATGGCTTTGATAGAATAGACACATCTAGACTCTACATCTAATCTAAACAAAATTAGTACAGCAAATTAAATATTCTATTCCAAACCTCAATTTTATAGAATAAGTACAAGTGGACTATACGATTAATAAATACTGGTTCCAAACTTCCTGCGTAGTGCCAGCGAGACCATTCGTTTCTGCATGGTGAATAGTCCAGTGGAGGTAGTGGTTATCACCCATCAAGAGTTTCTTCTCCAGGCGTAGGTAAGACGAAGTGTGTGGTCCAAAGTATTTTGGACATTCCAAATTATATGATCAAAATGTACAGGGAAAAAGGAGGGCAGAGGAAGGGAACATAGCTCCTCCCCAAGTGAAGAGGCCTAGTAGGTTCGAGAGAAGGTGTTGGTGCCATCATCGGCCTTACATGTTAAGCACGCGCTGGAATTTCTGACAATTGAGGACAAGCGAACAAGATAATTAATTTGACGCTCATTAGAGCTGGTGCTGACTTCGTCAAAGAAGAATGTTTGCGGTCACTATGATGATTAATCAAGAATATATTGTGAGTCAAAGAAGATGACTTAGTAAGAATTGATTAAACCTCATTGTGATGGGTTAAATGCCTTAAGCCCATCACAATATATATATAATACAGAGGAATTAAATTCAAAGTTACAATTTATAGGTTCTTTTAGTTGGTATTTGGTTCAAATAATATATATTGTTTGGCCAGTGCAAAATAATCTACAATTTCTATTAGGGGAGCTAATATATTTAAGTAAAATATGGAATGTCTGGAGAATACTAAGATATATAATCAATTTAGTAGAGCTTGCTTCTGAAAGTTTAAATAGTTTCTGATGTTGTTTATAGAGATAATTTATATAAAAATATATATGGGTCAGATCTCACCAGGAAAAAGGACAATGTCCATGATAATCACTTTTAAAATATTGGTTAAAATTATTTTCTTCTTTCCAGTAGAAAACTTGAAATTCACTCAATAAAAACACACAGATTGAGAATTAGGCTTCTGGCTTACTTTAGATATATTTTAAATCCACTCTACCATAAAAGGTACATCATTATTAATATTTTTGGTTAGGATGAACACGCATCTCATCCTGAAATTGTTCAGACACTAAGACGAAGATCCTAATTTCATCCAAACAATGTTCAAATTATTTTCTTCTAGAACAAAATTTAATAAACGTTATTTTCTACAAATCCAAGGAGGATGTTAATACATCATAGCAAAGGTAAGAGGGTTGGCCATGAACTAGGCATGAATTTAATTAAATTCAAAGTTTGAAAAGATTTCTAAATGAATATGAAAAAGGTTACAAAGAAAGTTAAAAGTTTCACTTCTATATGAAAAAATTGAAACACGTGTGGAAATTAATAAACCTTATTTTCCCAATAGCCTCTGAGCATGCTTCATCTCTAAGTGTGGGATCAGCTCTCTTCAAATGAATATCCTCTATATGGAATCACTCTGTCCAAATAAATATCTCGCTTATTTTATTTTCATTCCGAATGAAACTAACTCATCACTTGTCATCAGCTAATATATACCATAAGTAGCTATGGCTGACCACGAAAATGAACAAGAAGAACTCAACAGACGACTTCAAAGCATAACATATGTTTAGTAAAGAGGTTAGTGCTCTCCCATGTTTCAAAATTTGTTCTTGATATTTTAAACAGTGCTAAATGATATTCTCTCTAAATTCTTGTTAAAAGACATAAAGTGTATTTGTCATGCATTGAAACATAGCTTGTGAAAGAAACCTTTATCTGATTATTTTTAGCGAGATAAATAGAACACGTGTATAGTCAAACAGTACGGAGGTGACATAGTCACTCCTACTCAGTTCTAGCATAAATCGTATGTTAGATAAATAGTGAATAACAAAATGCTAACTACGAATATATTTCAATAAACCAACCAAAATTAATAACTCTAATATTCATTTGTATGTTTTATAACCTCATAGATTTTCAAGAAATATTAAAACAGCATAATAACATTCGTATTATCGTAGCTACCTGGCGCCCAAACAAAGTAGAATAGTACAGACTGTAATTTAATGCACGAGAAGCAAGGTTAATAAAGCCGTACACTAAATTGGTCAGAATCTAAACCAGGGATTTATGTCATTGATACGGTGTACTGACAATTGTATATAGTGATAATTGCTTACCGCGACAATTGAGCCCAAAGGGTCAAGCAGGAGGGTGGCCAAGGTAGGGGCCAGCATCGTAGTGATAATTGTGTACATCCTGGATTGAAAGTCAATGGGTGTTGTTTGAGTGTTTTGTTTAATTACTGCTGATTAAAATATAATTTTGTAATTTTTTTTGAGGTTAGATTAGTTTATGCTAGGTTACATTTCATCATCTAATATTATTTCTTCACTGAGTTTTGGTTCTTCTTGATTTCCTCGAGCTGTACTTTTCAATATATATATAAGGTTCTATTCATTGATTGCTGGTATGAAACATCAGTAGTTTCCCCTTTTCTGTCGAAATGACGGCCAATTTAGGTAAAAAAAAAAATGTTTGCACTAGTCGCTATTTCTTGGGTGTAAGCAAATGTCATATATTCATTGATACGATGCGTGCCCTTCAAAGGTCAATGGCTGATCAATAGGTTACAAAGGTTTTTAGAAGTATTTAAACATTACGTATTGTGATATATTAAAATATTTAAAGATAATTATCTTTGCTACATTATATTTACCCTTACACGGTTCATCGGAAAATATGATTGGGTCTTTTATAAACAAAGAATGATTTTATTTATTTTAAATCTTTGGTTATTTCCCATGTTCACCTCTTTTACACCCTGTGGCACAAGGAAGCAGGTGGGGCCATTTCAACACGTGGCACATATAAAATAAATTTGAAAACCAAATAAGTAAGGATGAGTTGTTTAGCGAGCTGGATACCAGGTGATGACGCCCGGCTTACAAATTCAAAACAAACCTAGAGGAAGAAAGAAACACACCTATATTTGGCTGCATATAAATTGGATTGTAATAATGAATCTGGCTTAGGCATAAGCTGAATTTAGAAAAAAGTTTTTAAAGTTTCATTTTTAATTACTTCATAGCAATTTTCTAAAGCTATAAATGTAACAAATGCTATCTCAAGTTTAAAATTTGCACTTAAGCTTAATTAACACCTAGGACATTAACACCTAACACATTATCAAATTAGTATAAATTAAACTTTAACAATGATAAGAGTATACTTCTCCCACTCACATGTTGTTTACAGTGATAGTTAAAAGCAAATGTCACGAAAATATAGAATTCTGTGTCTGCTATAAACCAGGGGTATTGGATCTTTTTTGTTAGTGTACCCCCAGATATAATTTCTCATCAACTTTCTACCCCCAAAGTGGTTGATACTTAGTGAAACTTATACTCTACATTAGGCAGAGAGAGATAAATGGCCCTCCAAGATATATTATAACCTAAAGTTCAGTTTTCTTGTGGCTAGCCCTAATACTGGCCCCGATTAGTCAGTGTTGATCATGAAATAATATATCTGTATTAATTTTTTTTACTATAATCTTAAGTACCCCTTAAGATGTATTCGCGTACCCTCAATTGAATACAACTGGTCTAGACCAGAGTTTTGTTAAACTCTTTCCACTCACGACCTCTTTCTACCCGATACATTTTTACCCAACCTGGCTTTATAGGTAAATAAAATAGATATACAAATAAAAAATTTACTGATAATAAATCATAGAAAAAAATTACAACAATTCTTCAGTATAAACATAATGCTACCATTTATTAAAGGCGAAAGCAAATTTTCATGATAATGAGACGGATGTGCATGTTTAATTTTACTCAAATACTCGTAATTAAATCTAGCCCAAATAACTTATTCTTTAGGACGTAGAGAATATTCGAAGTTTTTTTGAGTTGATGGATATTTTAATTGTATAATTGTCAATGCTGAGAACGTCGCTTCGCATAAATACGTAGTACATAAGAGCAACCTTATGTTTAGGCCATTTCATAAATTGTTGAAAATTCTGTCCTAATCCCAAGAAAAAATTAATTTAAAGTTATTTTAGGAAATTCAAGTCTCAAACCTGTGTCACTTCATAACTTGGCAAATTATACTGGCCATTAACCTGGCCATACGGTATAGGGCATCTGGTTACTTCCCAGGTATTATGGACATAGAAAAACAAATCAGAAACTCTGGCACTCAAAACCACATCTTATAGACATAGAAAAAAGGACCATAAAGCCTGACATTAAAAACTATGTCTTATGGACATATAAAAACAAGTCAGAAACCATGATCTTTAAAAATATGTCTTATAGACATAGAAAAACAAGTTAGAAACTCTGACACTCAAAACAATGTCTTATTGACATAGACTAATAGGTTAGAAACTCTGACATTCACAACTATGTCTTATGGTTATGGACATAGTAAAAACAGCGAAAACTATGTCTTATGGACACAGTAAATTTTTTATTTCAATTGAGTGTGGTTTATGAGCCCACATTAGTTTCTTAGAATCAAAATTTCTGAAACACTGTTTCCAGGCACTTAAGATGATCAATTATTATAGCTCATACAATTAAATCTTTGTGAAGGTCATTTTCAATGATAAGATCATCCGTAGCTGTAAACATCTCTAAAGAACCATTTTCCATGATACTCTTCCCTATGTTAGTTTTTTTTAATAAAACTTTTATTTCTAACTTTTAACATAAATATGTTACAATATTTTGTGTGTTCAGAACCAAGAACCAGTGAAGTAACGCGATGCAATACGGGCGAGTACTGCAAGAAACACCTCGTGTTAATTACGCGTTTGATTTTGAATTAATGTTTGGTCATATTGCGAGTAAACTTTTACTGTTGCCAAATTTTTTGCGACCCCCTGATTCAGATACGCGATGGGAAGGATCAAACATAAGGGAGATATACAAGTTACACAAATCAGTTTATTTAAATTTAGGCCTAAACAAGTTGAAATTAATACAAACGGTTTTACAAGATCATATAAAAAACGTTCCAGGGTTTATTGATGGGAATTATATGTTATTTTATTCATTTATGTCCCAATCGGGACCGTTAGGTGTGAAACACCTCGGTTTGACCTCCAACCATGACAAGTATGGCTGTGTCTTTGTTAGAAAGAATGTAACTCGTTAAAGCAGAAAAAACACACAGTCTATTTGAAGGTACGTCTACCTCAACACAAAAGCAATTTAAATTGGAAGCAATAATTGATTTAAGGTTAAATTACAATAATTAACACGATTCCAGCCTTGCGGATACTAGACTTTAACCTGATATGCATATTAAAGAATAATAGTTAACAATACCTAATTTCTAGAAAGTCCTAGTTTAAAGAGTTAAAACGTTGGTAGTTAAATGAGCTAGCTACCATGAGTTAATTTCATATTGAGCTACTAGATTCCATGGTTAAGTTCTAAGAAGGGGAATAATAAGTTTACAAATAGTTAATGTCAAGCTACCAAGAATCTAGGCTGTAAAGATATTATGGCTAGTCTACTCCTCATTAGTACTGCCTGGTCGTTCAATAGTATATTTGAGTATCAGCACAAGTCTGGAAACAAACTATAACAACTGCAAACACTTAAACAATAACTAATTCAAGGGGTACCTGAAGGGGGCCGGACAAAATAAACAATAACACGCGGGCCACTACTCTGAACTAGTAGCATGCCCACGAGTTGAGCATCGTACAAATGTACAACAATAGAAAGATTAGAGACTGGTATCAGTCAAAAAACTAACTATGTCAGGGAACAAAGCTATAGCTTACCTGATTTCTGCCATCTTTTATCTAAAGATTTATCTTAGCCTGAATCTGGCCATACAGTATAGAACATCTGGTTATTTTACAGGTATTTAAGACTATGTCTTATGGACATAGAAAAACAAATCAGAAACTCTGGCACTCAAAACAACATCTTTTGGACATAGAAAAACAGATCATAAAGCCTTACATTTAAAACTATATCTTATAGACATATAAAAACCAGTCAGAAACCCTGACACTTAAAACTATGTCTTATGGACATAGAAAAACAATTCATAAACTCTGACACTCAAAACAATGTCTTATGAACATACTAAAAACAGCGAAAACTCTGACGAACAAAATTATGTCTTATGGACATAGTACAACATATAATGAAGACCATATCAAAGATTACTAGATTAGGTTCTCATAGTTACAGAATTTACTTCATCTGTGGCGAGGAGAAGAAACCAACGCCTCAAACATAGTGATCACCACTGGTTTATTCCACTGGTCCTCATTTATCTTCTAGGATGTCCTCCGATGAATCGTTATAATAGAACACAAAATGTGAAGCGAGGGATGGTGGTTTTATACAACATGCACTGACGTATTAGGAAAGGGACTTCAACAAGGAGGGGGGAGTAGTTATTTCCTAAAAATTAGCAAATAGACAATTATAGCTAGGAGACTGCCGCTGTGGACAACACTGAGAAGCGACTCTACATTACTGTTTCGTCCGGCTAACGCTCAAGATATCCGTGTGTTGAACTTCCTCCAGAGTTGAACCGTAAGCTGGGGGAGTGTTTGGGCGTTTTCAGCAACACTACTTCACCGTAAGTTTATATCTGATACAAATTATTAAAATTTATTAGTTCTTGGATTATTAGAATTTATTATTTCTTGGATTAGTTGTGATAATCATCTATAAGGTATTTTGAGTACAAATGTTAACGGCTAGCTAGCACAATACAATATTAATTTGCCCCCACTAATCCTTTAGCTGAACCAACAAAAGTTTCCTTCCCATTTTACACAGACTTAGAGCTGCTGTCATAATTTTTAGGTTAGGATATTTGATGGCTTAGGTATAACTCATACTAAAATATAAAAATGGGTAAAAATCTGGTGAGGAGTATGTACACATACATAAAGTTGAACTTTGTCTGACCTTCCCAACAATCCTTTATGGGACTGAATTCCTAAGCATTGGGCCAGTAAGTTAATAAGTAAAAGAAAATTGTAAAAACGTTTCCTTCTCAGGTGATTCAATGACCTGAAATCTCTGCTGAAAAATTTTTCGAAAATATTTTTTTTTTATTATTGTTAAGTGTTAATCCTCATTCGCCTTCTCTCTTTGATAAAATGTTTAGTTTTATAATATTTCATGTCTTACAGTCAAATATCTGGGACACAAAAAGTAAACACTAAGCTTTATTTTTTATGATACATCGTGTTTCAAACCTAGTCACTTTGTTAAATTAATTAAGTTAGCGGTTATTCCTTTTGATTTAAGGTTCAAAGTGAAAATCAATCCTTAACCACTCCATTAAAATTGCTTTCAAATCTTCATATTTCCAGAAAAAAACATACTACATATCCTAAAATATTTATACCGATATTTTTTTAATTATTTGGAATGGTTGTACTAAGGGTGCTTTTCTAAATAGTTTCCCACGCTCTCTTAACGAAAATTCTGGTATATTTACTCTAAATTTTACCATTTACATCCTTACCAGACTGACGTAATACATATGCGTATAACCTGAATGGGTAGTAAGTAATTGTAAAAATATTATTGACATCTTTCCTTTTTGATGTTACTCACACTACAAAAGATCAATACGTGCTCCAAAAAAAT
The DNA here is from genome assembly GCA_902151445.1 of Timema monikensis. NCBI lineage: Eukaryota > Metazoa > Arthropoda > Insecta > Phasmatodea > Timematidae > Timema > Timema monikensis. Next base: position 633,947 of record CABFVZ010000002.1, on the reverse strand, counting down.
GTAATACCACCTTTTTATATATACAATAACGATTTAATAAAAACTTTTAAATAGAATCGCTGTATTTATACAAAATGCTATTTGGTTGCCAAATCATTATTCAAAATTTCTAAAATGATCAATTTTTTTTTTATATCTGATTGACAAAATTTAAGGAAAAAGAAAATAATATATAATTTTGATCAAACTCATACAAAATTTTAGAAAAAACAATTTTATCTTGACAAAATTATACCTTTTTTTTTATTATGATAAACAAAAATTCTTCAGCAGGAAATATAACAGCTGGGATGTTAACAATTTACTTCAATGGGCTTCTATGCTGATATTATTCAAACAAATACAAATAAGAGGGTTCATTTCATTTCAATTTTTCATCCTATAGAGTTTTCGTACATACAGGTAATCGCCGAAGGAAAACATATTTTACGTTGTTTGAAAACGATGAAATTCAATCGATTAAAAATGTTTATATATATATATATACATATATATACATATATATATACATATATCTATACATATATATATATACATATATATGTATATATTTACATATATATATATGTATATGTATATCATCTTTTTAAGGAAATATAAATTTGTATGTGAGCTGCAAAATAAATGTGCTGAGTGAGAATAGAGCCCATCTTAAGGAGTTAGGGTTGTGCAATATGATGAAAACTAGTATCAGTCATCATCCAAGACACCCATGTGGCTTTTTCTTTAACGAACTCGCATCTCCTATTTTAACAGACTAGTCATTACTAATTTAATACCTATACATAAAAGATGGAAATAGGGGCTTCGTGTTGGTTGTGCCCGTAGGTAGTAACACCCGTGTGTGTTCGCGCGATGGGAAAAATAACAGTGTGAGTTTGCGCCAACTTTATATTCAAATTCTTCTTATTGTTCTAAGTAAGGTAAATGTTATTATTTACAAGATGTATTTATGCTAGTTTCTTTCAAAATCATTTTATTTTTATTTTATTTTCCCTACTGCATAATATAGATATCAGATCAATGACTAACCTAACCTACACCTAGCCTAAACTAACCTAGCTTAGCCTACCAACATTCCTTCATACCAATAGTTCTGTAACATGATCGATAAAAAAATAGACGTCATATATGCCCTCTTTATGACTTCCAGTCACTAGTATTAAGGCTTTGACTCGCCGCCAGGAGTGAAAATTACGGTTTATTTTAGGCGGTCGCTGACGCCTCCGATTTTTCAAAAAGCGCTATCAACATGCCATCAGAAGTTGTTACTGATATACCCGTAGGTAGGAGATTGAGCATAATTAAATGTATTTAATTTAGTTGAAAAACTAAACCTGGACACAGGATCTCGGTAGTTAACATTCATAATGATTGTGTTTGTAAATAAATTAAAGATAAATTAATTATAATTGATATATTATTAAATAAAGATTAAAAATTACAACTAGATACGTGAATTAAAATCAGGAGTTTTGGATTAACGTTCCAATGCTATGAAACTGATCAATACAGGATTTTTCTCATATACAGTACTAATAATCATCCATAATTTAAGGCCTAGTCTGTAATGGACGTGTGAATTAATCAGCTAATTAAAATTCCCATCTATTATGATTGGTATATTTTCATGCCTTCATATTTTAAGTACATTCAAGGAAATACTTAAGAATGATAGTTTTGTTGAAACATTGCTACTGTGTTGGAATAACCTGCCTTCCTTATTACCTCACATTAGTGTAAATATGCTGATATCCTGTAGAAGTATGAATTTTTGTAACACACAAGAGTGAATAATAAATGCCTCATGAATGGATCAGTTGATTATTATGTAATTAAGGTTGATTCTATATCATTCTCCCATTAGTTCTAGGCAGAAACATCTTCCAAATCGGGCTTATTATGCCGTGGTGATATGTATTAAAGTGGATGACACTATTCTTAGCATCACACAACCTAACAAATACAACATATTTTAGACTGAATATACATTATTATTGAGCCATTTTAGAGGTATGTGACTTAAATGAGTGCATACGCCGTGCTATAAGAAAAACCTCATTGGCCTAAGTCAGAAATCAGTATTCAAACATCTTAATTCTTGAACTAATGTATCTAGGTTAAGACGTTAATCGCAAGAAATTGTATTTCTCACTTACTTAAACCTGTTAGTTTAGTTCTGGGAACTTAAATAGCTAATACCCATTCTTATTACCATAACAAATAATATTGTAGCAACCATATTTGGTGGCCACGTGGTCTAAGGCGTCACTCTAATTAGTACATGGGAATTTAATCCAAACGGGTAGTAAGACAAAGTGCAAAGGATAAAAATGATGTAGCATTACAGTGGCCCAAATCGGAGGTCACGTGAAGTAAGGCTTGATTTTTATGGAATTTGCTCTTAACCTTCGAGATGGTGTTTCTCTGTCAAGTTTTACTTATGTGTTTTTTTAATGATTTCACCTTATTTCTCTAAACAAAAATTAGTACATTTCATCATTATTTATATAGTTCTCATCTACAATCCCACAATGGAAGTAAAATGTGGATTTCTCGCAAGAAATGTAAGAAGTAGGGAAAAAAGAAAGAGAACAACATTTGTTTACACGAAATTAAACCCTTTGATCTGACCGCTCTAATTACTCCAATATCTAGTATAACACTTATTTAAAATGGAGATTTACACAAATCACACAACCGAATTGGCTGCACCCTTGTGTCTCATAAAAATCAAGGTTCTCAATTCATAAGATAGGTTAAAGTGGTTCTCCCGTCAGCTGAAAATGATTTAAAATGGGTAAAATCAGAGTATCTACTTTCAGTGGTCTACAAGTGGCGCCCAAAGTGAAATGTACTAAAGATGATTGTTATTTTGAGTTAGTGGACCAACTGCCCATTTTAAATGTTGTAAGATAGGAATATAGTAATATAATTAGGAAAAAATATTTTGTATTACATCTTGGTACAATAAAACTTAATACTGATTTCAAAATGAAAAACACAACATTGACTCGAGTGATTTTAGTTGAGTGATAATAGTTTCTTTTTACCACTATATTAGTGGCGTCACCAATTGGTCTTTATATGAAGGCCCTTCCAAAAACGTAAAGGGAACAATCCTCTCCTCCAGGGCTTTGTAACTATGTGATAGGTCCAAGAGGATCACACAAAAGTCCTAAATAAGTCATCGTTCAAACGAGACACTAGTGATCCATGGAAGACTCCCACTCAGTCGTTCGTAAAGTAATATTGATGTATGGACACACCAATCAATGTAAACCATCTTGTTTGAATCTTATCTATATATTAATTTGTGCCCACATGATTACATTTGTTCTTGTGTTTCTCTTTTGAAAGCATTAGAACATGTAATTGGACATTAGCATCGACATCGTATAGTGAGTGCATTGGGAATAGTTCGTACCTACGCAACATGTAATCTGCATTAGGTGATGACTAAATCTCAACACCAACCAGATTTAAGCTAATTTTTTAAGATATCGGGGATCAATCTCTTAATGCAAAGCTTTAATTATAATAATCATTGTTAAGAATGTAAAAAAAAATGATAGCCCTATCTACTTAACAAAACCAATTACCTTGTCGGCTCCCACCATTTTGTTTATGAAAGTTGCATAAGTATGGAAGTAAGATAAAAATTATTTTGGGGTAGAGGAAGGGGGTATATTTAGTGTAAAGTAACTTTCCAAAATTTTGCCAAAAAACTATTTATGAGTGTTTGTAAAACAACATACATACTCGTATATATGCAAGTTCTTATTTGACGTTATATATTTAATACTTTGCTATAATACAGATGGGATGGCTCGAAAAAATTACATTTTACATAAATTGTAAAAAAGTCAAATTCACTTTTATCTTTAAATAAAGTCTACACTCCTTGGACAGTGTGAAAATTTGGTTCTAAATTAATCTGTGTCCACTTGACTTGTGAACACTGAGGTGGGCAAGGCTGGTAAGGTGAACTTGTGCTAAGGTGTTAATATTTTCAATGTTGAAAATTATATTTCAGGTGAAGCAGCAGAGATGGATTATTCAACCAGTATCAGAATAAGTACTCTCACATTTGAATAAAATATTTCACTAGCCTAAAAAAATGTTTCTATTGCAGAGCTTGAATTGTCTTTTAGAATTTCCCTGCTCCACTTCTTTTCCTATAAATAAATTCTTCGGCGAACGTTTCATGACGTGGAAGAAGTTTTCAGTAAAAATCTACAGACACTTGCAAGTTTTAGACACTTTCATCATCTGCAAGATTCTTAGGGAACAGTTTTTGGTACTTATTTTGAGAGAAGCTAGCTGTGGTTTCTGAAGCTTTCCTTTGATTACACTGTTACATTGTCTACAAATGATATGGATATTGCTCTCCCGTAGTATTCCCCTGGATCTGACACTGGAACATTTTCCCTGTGAACCTGACGAAAAATTTATCTGGGCAATGGGATAGTGCTGCCAACATCTGACGCCAGTCTTAATGCTGTTACATACAATGTATTAAATTATTCTTCAGAATTACTGCGTTTCAGTTCTAAACTTTCAAAACTCTATTGACATGAGAGCAAGCTTCAGAAATACTACTGGCGTACCTTTGGTTATACACTACTATATACGAAAATATTTATATAGGATAGATATAGTTAATGTTGCCATTATTTTGAGAGGGACTTCCCCTCCCACACCATAATTACGTTCTGCAAAAGTTATGTTTAATATTGTGTTTTTTGGCATTTTACGTGAGCTAAAGCAAATTAATATTAACATTTAAGAGCATAGTTCAAAACAAATATTTTTTTAAAAATAAATTGAATAAACCCCATTCCGCAGTCCGTTAAGGGGGGAAATGTATCATATTGCATCCCATATTATTTTTAAAAAAGCTCGTTATTTTATCATGTCTTATCATCCATCATGCCTCTAAAGCATTAAAAACCTTTTGTTTCAAGTTTTATAATCTAAAATAACTGCATGGAAGGGGAAAATTCTAGACTTAATGATGAGAAACATCGATTTTGCTTTCCTGTAAAAAAACTCAAGTTTTTTCTTAGTACGACCAAAAAGTTAAAGATAATCAAAGATCATTTTGTTGTTTTTTCAACTTCAAAACTACCACATAATAAACGCCACTGTAATGGATGTTAAATTTATAGTAGGGGACGTCCTTAAGATTAAATAATGGTAGTAAGGATTTGATAAGTAGTCACATTATTTCTAGGTCAACAACTAGTGTGTATCTACAACGTGTCTTAACCACCCATTTTATCTTCTATCGACATTAAATGAGTATTAAAAAGGAAGGTGTAGTAATGTAAATTATTGTACTCTCTTTTTTGTGGAGTGAACATGTAAATTTAGTTAGGAAAATTAATCCACTATGAGTTAAACCACAACCCACCCTTATACCAGTTGAGATGATAAATAATTTTTAGTCCACGTGCCAAATGAGGTGATCTGTGTATCTTCATATATTGTTTTCTACTGATGTGAGTTAAAATCAATTGTAGATCTACTTAAATGCATCAAAGTAATAATGGAGCAAGTCACCACGTTTACAAACATTTCAAGTGTATCTTTATTTGGTATGAAATAAATAACACTTTTTTTTAACATACTTGATTTAAATATATTTCTTATTTCCTGGAATTCTTTCTTTTGATATCCCGTTTCGGCTTAATAAAGATTTCCCACATGATAGCTAAACCACCGTTTGGTCACAATATTATTCCAGTTAAAAGAAAAGATTGAAAACTTATTTTGGTATCGACATGGTGTATTATTTATTTGATTTACAACTGTGTTATCCATTTTATAACGGAAGATGGCGTTTGTATAGTGATTAGATTGCTGGAAACCGTTAGGTGAAACTAATATAATCGAATGAATCGAAAAATGATACCATAATTGAAACCGAGACCTTTGACTTAGTGTGCCAATACATATATCACTGTGCCATCCAGGGATCGTCATGTGCTCATGATCATTCTTTACTCATATTTGGTACCAGAGTCTGTAATGGACATGTGGATATCATAGGCTTTTAAGATATTATAACCACCGGTGACTCGGTTGTGGCTTTATGCCGCCAATAGTGGGCTACAAAAGACATTGTTCTGCACATTCCAAGTGAATCAATATAGAAGAAAGCAACGCTAAATAATTAGGTAGGCCTATAGGCCTATATGAAAGGCGAATACTGAGGGATGAATGATTAAAATTACTAAAATGAGCCGTATCTTGAAACAAAAAATTATATAATATATCTATAAGAATGAAGCTCTCATAATAAAATAAAAAATTGATAAAGGTATATTTAAAACAAATATTTACTTTTACATAATCATAATCTATTTCATGATTTTTCAATAATAAATTTAACATCAAGATTATTAATTGCCTAATTTAACGGGGATTGTTGGGAAGGATAATTAACAGGAACAACACTAAATTTAGCCTTGAGAAATAATGGTAAACCCACATTGATAAATCATACATGGAAACAAAAATTTTTTGTTACATCATTCATAGATTCGAAATCAAATATATCTGTAACTGAAAGTACAGTATAGGGTGAACTTGACGATATTTACCACGTGACCACTGGTGCGGACACGAGATAAAGAACGTTATTCCTTTAATTCAAATCCTAAGTCTCACATCTGAGTCCGAATCCTAGATTATATGTTAAGCATAAGAGGTTAACGTTCCCACATTGGTTTGATTTTAACTTTTTTAATATTTCTTTGGTTCCCATTAATTATTAAATCAATGGTCTGGGGCTTAATGCTAGCTTTAGTAAATAATGAATTAAAGGTAACCTATTGAATTGCTATAAAAAATTAGAAATTGTAAAACAATATTTGAATCTCAATTGAGATTTTTTTAATCCTCTAATCTCAAATATCCTTAAGGATTCAAAGAATTATCATCCCAAATTTAAACATTTAAAGGTATTGCAAGAATTCTTTACCACTCGAAGCTATGACCTTATTTCATTTTCCTCCTTTATCCACAATGTTATTTGTTTGTAATTGCATTATTTCATTTCAGAATAAGAATGAAGGGAAGGATTTTGGGAACTGATAATAAAAGAGGATAAGAAAACAAACTGAAAGAATTGGCCTTGCCCCAACCAGTATGGCCGGTCCCTCGGCCCCCTCACTTTTTTCACAACCTTCCCTCCTATACGCCCATAACAGCAAACTACCCTTCTGGATATTATAAGTGTTTTAAAATAATCTTCAAATATTCTGTTTTAGATAATATGAACAAAGGTCCTTCTCATACAATACTAATCTTGTATTTTTAGTCTTTAAGTTTTTGCCGTTCAAATGTAATTTTTTTTAAAATTGACAATCTAAAAATAAAGCAGCTTAAGCTTATTTATTTTTAATATAGAAGCAAATATGATGGATTAACGCCAACAAAAACATATAAGTAGAAAACAAAATGGAGTGTTACTAAAGTCTACAATAGCCCCATGTATGGGAGGGAAAAATGATGAAGACTGAAGTTACATGTTTCTTGTTTCTCTTTCTCTTTTCCTTTTTGAATTAAAACGAAACACCAGCTGCAAGAAAGTGCAGAAAAACTAGAAAAAAAATGTTTGAGGGAGAAAGAGGGTAAAGTGTGAACCATTGTGTAAGAAGGAGGTTTGATGTGGGATGTGGGTATATAGTGAGAAGATTGGAAGACGGAATAGCGATGAAGGAAGCTACAGAAGGAAGAGATGATGAGGCGAAGCTAACAAGGCGTGCTCCATCAATTTCTTGCAAGTTAGAGGAGGGCAGAAGGGTCAGTTGTAGAGAGAGATGTTTGAGTAATGGTGCCCAAGATGAACATCGAGCTTGAGATTGACAGGAGAATTACTGCAACGGCCCATACATTCTCTATCCCTTCTCTTCTCTCTCTGTCACCTCACCCATAAGAAAGATGGTTGAGCATGCAAGCAATAGCCATACAAAATACTTTGCTTTGAAACTTATCTCTCGTTTCTATACATTATTTTTATAATTACAAATTTACAATAAAGGCTAATCTAAGTGTTAATAACAACATTGATAAGCGTGTTAAAATGTTATTAGAAAATTACTAGGTATATTTTAAAAGAAGTATATAAATCAATCTTCACCTTGGAGTTGATTGTGAGGCCAACAAAAGGTGTAATAGACAAAGGTTGGACTCCCTATACAGAATGTTCGGAAACTCATAGCCCAAAGTCCACATATAACTTGTTTTAACCAAAAGTAATACAATATCTCTATACAATTATTTCCGGAAAACTTAATATCATTAAAGTGTGTTCAAAGTTCCAGCAGAACAAAGTTGTTTAGGCATGCCTATACAACCGGTTGCAGAGGAGCTATGCGCATGGCACTTCACAACTCGACATCTTAGAGAATGAACGCATAACTTACCACAATAATAGTAAACAATACACCAGACCATCTATAAATCTGAATACGTTCGGAGGGTCATCGTTATCAGTCCTATATCACATAAAATGATTGCCACAATTACATGTGCTGTGCCATGCGCCTAGATCATATGCAACTTGCTGTACACACTTTCTTTAACAGCTATGCTCGCCCGGCGCTGTGCGCTGAAACTTTGAACACAATTAATTGGTAAAAGCATATTTTACTGAATATTAAGGTTATATGGAGTCTATATTACTTTTGGTTCAAGGAAGATAGGTGTACAGTTTTGGCTATGAGTTTCCGAACAGCCTGTATGGTCACTAAAGTACTCTAATATTCCTAGTCTTAGAGTATGGAGGCCAATATTTAAATTATGTAGTCCATGAAATTAAACTTGTCACAAAAATATTTAATTTACTTCTAAAATAGAAAAATAATACAAAACCTTTAAAGTTTTAGGCAAAGTGATGCTTCAATTACTTCAGTCGAAAAGCCACCATCGATACATTAAATACAAGGTTTGTGTGGCTACATTATGTTTTAGTTCGTTGGCCATAAGATAACTAAAATAAGTATTTTTTTAGAAAAATCTTTAAAAAATGAATGTCATAAACCTAATATATAATTAAAGGAAAAATAATACAAATTAAGAGTGGTACATATTTTATTCTTGTGAGAAGTAAAACGTCATTTTTATTTATACAGCTTCAAATGATATTTTTTTTTCACTACATCTTCCACCTGGTTGGTATATACTTACACTTATACTAATAATCTAGGTATACGATAATGTAGAATTTAAAGTCCGCATTTGCCTATAGGACGAAATACTAGCCCTAGCTTTCTTAATGCTCATCACCGGAAAATTAAACTAGATGAGCTTGGCGTCTTTGACGGCGCGCTTAGCATTGCAGATAGTTGATTATCAAATGTATCTATTGAGAAAGGTCTACTAACTATCATAAAAGGTGATCATGTTTAAGAAATTTCTGGAAAACTAACATATTATGTAAAAAACACATTTGGACTATATATGAAACTATAATTGACTGTAAGGCTATAATTAATTCACTTCACTCATATATATATATATATATATATATATATATAACAATTACCATTTTAATAAAAACGAAAAGCTGAAAATTTATGACAATTAATTGGGACATTATAAATCATTATTCATTCCATGCAAACGCTCGAGTGGTACGTGACCAATCATCGTACAATTAGATCCATAAGTGGCCCATCTCCACCCCCACACCACCCACTTTCTCCTCTCCAACCGGAACCTCTCCGACCCCTGCCCCCTTCCCTACCACTCGCTAGGCTAACACATTGAAACGTTGGAGAGCTCAGGGAGCACCACTGCTGACCTGTGGTTGCGGGTCCAAGGATTTACACTGAAGGGTCATTAGGGGTAAAAGTAGAACAACCTCCATCTTTACAACATGCCCAGGAGTTGTTATACACAATTATATTTATTTGATTGGTCTTGGAATAAAAATCAAACAAAAATATCCATCAATAATTTGAAACACACTTTCAGGGTAAAAACAAATCATTTTCAAGACAAACCAAAAATAAAAATATCCGTTAATTTAAAATTATGCTTTGGATTTTTTTGAATAAACCTGTAAATAGTACTTCTTTTCAGAAATAAAAGTTACATAGTTTTGGGAGGGGGTTAAGGTGTTTAAGATATTTGTTTTTATTTTCATTGACTGTGAGGCTTGGGTTTTAACGCCAAGGTGGTTTATTACTAAATAAATTCCACTTTCCCACTATGCAAATGTGGGTACAGTTGTTTAAGTTTTCCTTTCCTCGTCATTAGCCCATCAGTTTACGTATGTAGATATTCGGTGCAGGTAGTGAACAACGATGTATACAAACACACAGACACCTGCTTATTTTCTATTTAAAAACTATACTATACAATACATTACATCTTACTAAATTTATTTTACAAATCAGTAATAGATAATGTATGTAATATAATATTAATTTTCTTTTTAGCACTGTGTCTTACTACTCGTTTGGACTATACTCTTATTAATATACGTCTTTGTAATTTTCACTTTCTTATTTAAGCACTATTATTTAATATTTATTTATCCATAAGCCTGCAAAGATTAGGCTGCAAAATCTATATAATTGATAAACCACTTCAGTGGCTATAATATTAATATTAAGATATCAATATCGTATAGAAAGGTTTGCAGATAGTAAGGAAATTAAGGTTTGTATCTTTACCACTGAGGGTGATTATCCTAAATGTTTTTTACTCTAATTAAAAACATATTTGGATATATTTCTTCGAAATTATGCCATCATATATTATACGATTTTGTTAAAAACATGTGGATATCCCTGTAGTAAGATGAATAATATGAAAGGAAAATATATTTTCCAACTATTCAATTACATGACGTAAAGAAAATTCAACAAACTTAAATCCTCTTCTACATCTTTGCAAAAGGTGTGTAATCCACTCACCTAATCATCACTTTATTTTCCAAACTCATGTGCCTGAAAACTTGAAAATAATATTTTGTGAAAGTTCATTTAAGCCCCCAAGCAAGAGATAAGAAGAGGTTTTTTGTGATCTGACCACAAAATGTTAAAAAAAAGGGAGAAGAAAATTTTAAAATTCGTTGATGTATCTTATGAACTAACGTATATAGTGTATTGAAATTTAAAAGGAAGGCTCCTTGATAAAATTGGGTGGATTAAGTTTTGGAGTGTTTTTCAAATGCCATCCCTTAATAAGATGAATAGGGGCAGAAATAAAGGTGTGGGAATCACCGACTCACTCATTTCTGTATCTCCGCAAACCATGGGCCTGGGAACTTGAAATTTTTCTTGGAAGGGAGGTAGCGGAATTTACCCCATACACAAGAAAAATCTAAAATATGAAAATTTCAAACTTTGAATATGTTATTGAAAAGGGGGATGGTAGTAGTAGTAGTAGTAGTAGTAGTAGTAGTTGTTGTTGTTGTTGTTGTTGTTGTACTAACATTACTAACATATTTCCAAAATGATTATAAAATCTTCTTTTACACATGTGAAACAATTTAAATCTGCAATGTTTGTAGAAAGATTACCCCACAGTATCTATAAAAGGGAAAGTTTGAAATGTAATATAAAGGTTGTGAAATGGCTAGTAGAAAAGCTAATCAAAATAATTTTTTTTTATTAATTCTGGATCGGCAAATGACATAATCAAAAAATAAACTAATACAAAAACTAAAGCTTATCTCCAATAACAAAGCTTAAGGTCAAGAATAAATAAGTGCCTATATATATATATATATATATATATAATACATAATATTTAAAATAAACAAATCCTGACAATCTGAGTGAAACGTGATGCTCTTTAGAAAGTAATAATGATAATTATTTAATATGTTTTGGTAACAGTGTATATTATTTTTTATGCTCATTGGTTGAACTTGATTGTCTTTTTTCCAATATATATTTGTAATAGTGTATACTATCTTATTTTTCTTATTTCATAATCGTTCTTTGGTAAATATTTTGTTGATAATTGATTGCGTTTCTTTATGCACTCAGTTTGTGGAAAAGATAATATTTTGTGTCAAATATTTAATTTATTTAAATTTATTAATTACCTAAATTAGTTTGTGAATGTCATATTCAGTTCAATATATACAATGAAAAACTATCAAAACTCAGGCATAGTTTTGTTGCTTCTTAGCCGTGCGAATAACGCGTCAAACTGCTAGTATTGAATAAATAGTTTTGTTTGCAATAACAATTTGAAAATTATAATGTAGTAGCGTTACCGTGTTTTTTTTATGACTACTTAATAACTTATTTTACATTACACTGAACTGAGCCTGTCACGGTACTTTTTGAGCCATTTTAAATGTTCTACGTTTTTTTAAAATTTAGAATCTGAGTTCTTATACAAATTATTATTATTATTAGCACCGCGTCTTACTACCCGTTCGGGTTATACACACTTACGCTAATGTGTAATGGTAGGGTGATTGTGAGATGAAATGGAGGACCTACAGATTAACGTGGAATCCGAACCACGGTGGAGGCCTGGCATTCCCCACATTCACAAGATGTCTTGTCAGATGTGAAGGAAGGGTTTGGTAATCAGATAAATTCTTGCCGGGACTTTATACAAATTAGTTCAATAATAACGAAAGTTTTATTTGTAAATTCAAGAAATGTCTTCCACGTGCGTGTTTCTCTACTAAACATTTGGGCTATATTCATATTTGCACAAATAGAGTAGGGAGGAGTAAGTTAGAATTCAGAGGGAATGTAACCTGTATAAGTTTAACCAATAGACTTGCATTGGGCCTATCTAACCACTCGACAAATGTCTTATCGTCTTGACGAACGCCGTGTAACATCGCCCTTCGTCCGTCCACACGCACCCCAATTCCTATTACAAGACATCCAATATGTTGTGTTGTGCTGTTTCAGGAGTAATACATCACGATGGTTTATTGTTTTATTTCGAGTTTAGTTCTCTTCTTCATTTCCAGTGTCTGTTGACTTAGAGATAATGCGTCTTGACTCTTCATTTATCTTTATCAAGGCAACCCTCCCTCACCAGCCGTTTTCTATGGTTCTCTTTCCTTAGCAGTTTTTAGGAGAGTTTTATAACCCTTCGTGTTTTTTTTTCTTGAAGATATAGTATCATGTAACTCATAGAATTTCAGGAAATGAAAGGAAGAGGAATCTTTTAGCTTTGACGCTAAATTTTGTTTACTCTTTGCTTTCTCGCAATCCCTTGGAGAGAGCAAGTATTGTGATCATCATAAAGATTTAGTTCGATATTATGATGGATGTCAACGTTTTATGACCACTCCAAGCCCATAAATAAGTGGTTTTAGTGATTCCGTCTGTTTCTGGACCTATAGACAAAACCATTTGCTGATAGGGTTAAAACTGGTGGTCTAGTGTGTTCATTAGATTCTTCAGAGCTTTTTTTTTTTTTTGTAGTAAGCTACCCAACCCTAATATTAAGAGTTGTTTAATGTTCTCTAAATCTAATATGGTGATTTTAATTAAAAAGCTTATCTATGCTCTGTTTAACATTATAAACAAATAAGTCCATCTAATTTTCAGATAAAATTATTTTGAAGGTACTTTACATAATTAGTGTAAATTTACAAACACTTTCTGCTTACTTCTAGTTCTAAAATGTATGCGCACTTATTTGATATGGTTGGTTTTGATATTTGATTGGACTTCCCTTCAGACAAAGCTGAGGGAGAGTTGTACTTTAGTCAAACAGCTCACACCTATAAGGTGAATGAATATCTTGTGATTGGTTTAGAGCTCGTCACGTCATCATGTTTTTGTTCTGCGCTGGTTTTTCGGCGAACGTGTGATTCCATGATAAATCTCATCCAATAATAGTTTAGTCCAAGGACTTTAAACCATTGGCGCCTCATTGCAACACACCGGTGATGGCCAAACAAGAGTAGGAACGTGAAGGAACACATGGGATACGTGATGTACCGCCCAGTTTTATTAATAATTAAATAGATTTTAGTGGCACTAAATTTATTAAAATAATTAATGCAGACATTGACGTAATTTCATATAGGCTTAAATAAACCTCTATCTACCTCTATCATAGATGTGTTTAGCTTAGAACTATAGTTGTGATTAAAATTTAGAATAGCCATTAATATTTAACAATATAGCTGGTCTTGTCTTAGATTTTTTAGAAGCGTTTGTAGAGGCGTGTTGTTTAAGCTATTGCCCCGAAAGAAGCACTTGACTTGCGGAAGTTTGGGAAACATTGCTCTACAGTCTAGACCATGATACAGATATAGTGGTACTAATAATAACTAGGTCCACACCATTTTGTACTTCCATACAAATAATCGGAATAGGTGATTAGAAACTTGACAAGAATTTTGAATATGAGGTTATGTTTTTAGGGTTCATTTGGTTACTTAGATGTGAGTAAAGTATTTTGAAGCTTTTAGTGAATCATATCATGTGAATCAAATTTAAAATGGTGCTCGTATTATGTGAATTTATCTGATTATGGATTGTTATGATACACAGATTTTGTGCAACATATTGCATGGAGCCCATTCCAAGCTTAGTTTTACAGCTTTTTATATATAAAAAAAATGATTTATATTTGTTTCAAATAAACGCTCTGTTTTGTCTCTAAAAACCATATTGACGTATTTTTTATCAATAGCATTAACAAACTACGCCTTGTGTATTTATTTATTATATTACAAATATTTCACACAATAATTTGTGCATCTCCAAAACGTTACCAAAATTGAATCATTTTCCATATTGATACTCGATACTTAATTAATATATTATTTATATTAATTATTTATAATCAAAGATCAAAGTATAGTACCTCTAGATAATTAAAATTAGTTATTTAGTGAGCGTTAATTTTGTAATATTCATATCTCAACATTAATGAACTAATGAGATATATTGCGACTAATTTCTAAAATGAATTCAAATACAATGTGTTACGATGCCTTTATTGGTTTGTAAAATTTTAAAACGTCATATCTATAATAAAATGTTATAAAACAGGAAATATTAGGTGTGCGATTAAATGAGTATATCTAACACAAAAGGGTTTATTATCACCTTTACCTTCCTTTACTCCAACCCTAAATATGGTTTTTTCCCGTCATTTTCCGAGGCGGATGTTGTTGAATTTCCAAACCAACTTTCTTTGCCTTTCAGATTATATCTTATAGACTATTGACTATTTATGTTAATTTATAGTCAATATAATTATTATTGAATATTAAAATTGATTAAAACATAATTGAATAATTTTAAAATTTAGAATAATTACTGAATACACAAAATATTTAGAAAATATATTTATCTGGAAAAAATGTACCAGAATTTGACTTAATTAAAAGTAATAGAAACACTAGTAAATATACACTACAATCCCCTACGCGATATCTAACCCCGCCTTCCTAAGTCAAAGCTATGGAATTCGCCACTCACTTGACATTGCCCTGAAATTTACGAAGGGGGACACATTACAAGAAACAGGGAATTAATTATTTCCAAATAAACGATTTTATGTAATTTAAAAGCATAAGGTATTTCCTGCAGTGATCGAGAGTGATTGAAACATTCAACGTCCACCCATTAGCAATCCCATATAGATTCCTATTTGGGATGCCCCTATTTTGGTCACCCCAAAGGCTAAGAAGATTTATTCATCACTCAAGGAGTGCGCTAACTTACAAAACATTCATTTCTTTCTTCAATTAAATGCCTAATTTACTATAGTAAGAATATATGGAATGCTAAATTGTTTCTTCTCTCAAAGAATGAAAGATTGTCCTTGCCAGCACCTTGAGAAGATAATTGAAAACCTGTAAATAAAATATAAATTCTCAAAATAAGTTGCCTTACCAAATTTTTATTTAGAAAATAAATAAATATATATTGAAATAAAATTAACTAGCCTAAAGTTTGGCATAACATTTTTAATTACGTAACATCGAGTCTATCTATTAATTCATCATCTACATATGGAAGGTGCTGGGTCTAAACTAGCTTAGGTAGTAATTATCGTGTCCTATAATCAGTACTAATTACCACCCTTATCAAGATGACAGACTCTGCGTGATTAACATATGGTATATTTGAAATTATGTAGGGATGCTTTGCATGATAATCGAATTCGATTGTAGATGTCCAGAGAGTAAATAGGTTTGAATAATACTGATAATTTACTTTCAAGATTGACATAATTATATTATCAACGTAATACATAGTTAGTACTAATTTCCCCCAAACTATTAATAAGTTAATTTCATTCTATTACACTATTTTGTCCATTAAAGAATAAATATTGTTTTGCGGTTATTTTTTGAACTACTTGTCCTACTACTAAACTTCCGGCTATATACATAATTCTTACACTTTTCGGGTATGAAAAAAGATATTTAATTTAGAAAAAGTTAGTCTTAATTTGCGTGGAAGGAGGGTGGGAAACATTTTAATATATTTAATGACTTAAAATAAGAGGTAGAAACAAACGAGGTGATTTACCCGAAGAAGGCAGAAAGGGGAAAGGGAAATCATCCTCGCGGCATCTAATTGAGATTCAAAGCACAACGTTCCCACACTGACAATCCAGTAGATGGCAATACTATCACTCTTTAAACTGCATGACCACCGGTATATAAGGTGATCAGAATTATAAAATCAGAGAATCAAGGCAAACTTTCACCAGTACTAATAATTTTTAGCACTGTGTCTTAGTATATGTTATGGCTATGCGCCTAAGTACCAATTACACTAGTGGGTCGGGGATGAATAATGTTTTGTGTAGAGGAAAAATACTCAAATTGGTGAGAATATAGAGAGTGAGAAACCATTAAGGAAAAACCACCAGCAATAAACCGGACCTGGATCAAAACATGATCTTCTTGTTATCGGCAGTCGATTCCATTGCAAAAGGAGCGTCTCAGACAATGCGACCACTGAAGCTGATAGTACTATATTATTTTAAACAATATATTAATTGAATAACAAGCATTGTTGTCCGAATGGTTTAAAGTCATTTTCATGTTAGATTGGATTGCTGGTGTCGGGTAGATAGGGAATTTTATCCGGGTCTGTTGTACTGAAGACTTTTTTCTTTCATGGTTCCCACACTACACGCTAATGTGAGTGCATTTCCTATAAAATTATATATTTCTCATCTGTATTCTACTAACGTAATTTTTATATGCATTTAACCCAAACGAGTACTAAGATGCGGTGAATGGTAAAGGTAACAAAGGTTTTCAAGCCTTGTGGTGGCCATCTTAAACCCACACAAGAAATGGGGCAGGCTAGAAAAAATAGTGTGTAAATTCTTTTCTCCATTAATGTGAAAAGGTTTTGAGGAGGGGGGGGGTTTCGGATCGCACCAAACCTGCATTAAATTGTGGAAGCTATTGCTTTGTTTGTCATTAACCGGCCTTGATGGCGGTACAATAACAGTGTGGCGTTGTTAATGCTCGTAGCTATCTCGTTTCTCTTTAGGAGTGTCGCCAATGTTTATTGAGTGCATGGTAATTCGGGATTCTATACATTCTATTGTGTGTCTGCAATCAATCGATCCTTTCCACCTCGATGTATGACGTGTTGTACCACGTGTATCTATGTTGTTGTTGTAGATGTACAGTGGACTTGAAAATGTTGTAAAGTTTTCCATTTTAAACCAGGGGTGTACCAGTCACATGACTCTTTTCAGAAAATGTTTCAACTCTCTAAATTAAATGAATGCATTCTAGATATCCCAAGTGTTATATTGTATCATTAAGTTTAATTTATTATAAAAAAACGTCCATACCTGAAACATTATCAAATAAACTAAAATAATACATTAACCGTAATCTTATTTCACTTCTTACACTCACATATCGACTACAAAGATTGGTGGTTGAATGCAAAACTTTCACTAATGTTGAGATTCCATGTTTTATGTAGCCCCAGAAATGTTTATACTTCAGTATGATAATCGAAGCCATTACAATTAATACAAACCCAGAAATTGTTGGCGAAAATTTGTTCTATTGAGAATTTATACCAAATTTGTCATCTCTTATAATTGTATAACAGCGAACCTAAATAACCAATCCAATCTAATGGGGCGAGAAGGTTTGGTATAAATGTGAATGTTTTTTTCTCAGATGGAGACTGAGACACAATAAAAGAGGAAAATCACTTCTATTGCTCAGTTCGATCGTGTAACTTGCTAAGCGATAATGTTTGAAACTTACCAGCACTTGGATAATATAGTACTTTTTATTCATAAATAAACGATATTTTTTTTAATCATGCATATTATAACGGAGAAGCTATTTCCCCCTTAATTAATCACTATATTTATAATAAATTCGAGTAATAAACGATATATTATTTAAATCTATCGATTTTTTTATATTGTGAATATTAAACCACCTACAATGTTGACAGACGTGCAGATGTACCAACGCAGTATTAAGCTATTCTTACTTACCAACTAAAAACTTTGAGCTTCCTTAAATATTTTAAAACAATGTAAGGAAGGATGACCGAAATTGACTATATATATTAGTCTTATCCAAGCACAAATGATTTTAATATACAGAAAATGAAAAGCATTAATGTTTTACTAGGCAGTTGAAATTGAAACGAAAGTTAGCTTGCTCACCATAGCGCTTTAGTAGCAAAAGTTAGCTATTAAAAGTTGAAGTAAAACTTACGCTACCAAAATGAAACTCTAGCACTTGGTAGTTAAAATGTTTCCTTGGTTTTTACTTTCCTAAGCGGACAATTCGAATATTGTGTTTAGATCTGTCTAAAGAGAGCTAGTATTGTGTCCTTGTAGATGTTCATATATTTTCCTTGCTGCTACTTAAACGGCTAATTTAAATTTTAAGTTCTTAACATTTTTACTAACAATGATAATTGCGAAGTGGATTCCTCCTTGGATTGTAGGGCTTATTCCGTGAATTCTAACATTTTTTCAAATGAAGGGAGACTGAAGGGACACGGACAATTGTAAATTGAATTCGAGGTTTCCATTTTTAACATCTTTATTGATGAAGTGTTAATTCACGTCCACTGAATTAGAAATTCAAAATATTGACAGTCAGGAATGTGCTTTATATCCGGAAATGGTCTAAAAAGATAGCCTTATGTACGAGAATACTACAGGAATAAATGTGGGATTTTCCCAACACGATTTTTCCTAATATAATAAACCAATCTCACTATAATGTATCCAGCTATTTTCAAGAAACCATTTTCTACTTTCATGAGTACTATAAAAATTCACCTTAATTACATCTACTAGAATCTTCAACTATCGCTGATCCAAGTTATGTTGAATGGTAACAACAAGAATCAAACTAACTCAATCAAAACTTCAATTAATCTGACTATGGTTCAAAATAACTAATTATAATACTTAAATTTTCAACATATTGATTTACTAGTTGTTTATAATTGATGAACACATTTTTTTTATCTTGTTACGAAACTAAAATTTTGTTTGGATAAAATCCTTCAAATTATAAATAAATATATTAAAAAATAAATTTTGTTTGTATCATAAACAAATTTATATATATATATATATATATACATACTCTCACTGTATAATTAAGACTTCATTAATTTTATTATGTTAAAAAATCTGACTTTAAAATTCAATTTCATAAAAATGTATTTTGTCAAAGTAAATTGTTTGTGATCAAGCAAGATAATATTAATTATATATAATTTGCCTTTTCTGTAAAGTTGAATAATTTGTTGTTAATCCTAGATTATATTAGTGAAGTTTCAACGAATGCCCAGCTTTAAGAAATCTAAAGACTACTGAAAATCTAATATAAACGAATAACACATATGTTTATTTTCTTTATTTAATGTTTATTCCTATACATATGTTATTTACCTGGCAACATATTTTAACTGTTGAGGATATTTTTACTTTCTCGCTATCTTACAGGTAGAGAATGTATTGTTATCGTCAAAAAATTGAACTCGAGATTTTGATGAATCTCGACGTTTCATGACCCCCAGAATCCGAAAATGTTGTTTTTGAATTTCCGTCTGCCTGTCTAACTGTACCTCAAACTAGAGCCTAAACAATTTTACTGATTGGGCTAAAACTTGGTATCTAGGGTTTTCAGAGGGTTGGAATTGGATATCTAACCCTAAAATTAAGGGTAGTTTACTAAAGGGCAAAAAGAGAAAAAGTAGATTTTCTCAAAATATGCTTTAACGATTCTGACTCATTTTGTATTTCGGCGTTGATTAAGATTATAAATTAACTGGCTAATTTCTTTTTCCCATGAAAATGACTTTTAAGGTACTTTACAGAAGCTTAAATTTCCGTATCTCCACAAATATGTGAGAAACTAAATAACTTATCATTGCAAAATTGTAGTACTATAAAAAATAAAAAACTTTTATATTAAATATATTTTTATACAACCAACAGTTTCTGATATATTGGCAACTATATTAATAAAATTTTGTGAGCTTTAGTTGTAAATATATACTACTTGAGATTTAGCATAATAATTCTATAAGGCTATAGAGTAATTAAATATATGTAAGTCTCTCTAAAAGTTTATGTTGTTTTTCCTTAAAACTCTTAAGAAAAATGTTGTACAACAATGATCTATCTCCATTTTAGACTCAATAGTCAATATTTACATTTTTTATTGGTCAAAATAATTATATATGAGAACTGTAATAGCAATGCAATGACATGATGATGTGCAACACCTAATAAAATGTAAAAAATTTAATCAGAAGTTGAAATTTTAATACGAAAAGTCAACCCTTTTGGACCTATTATTGATCTTTTTTTTATCGATACAAACGAGGAATTTAATTCTTTAAAAATAACATTATAAAATTTAAAACCATATCTAAAAAAAATTGTTACATAAATATAGTGCAATTTACGCTTGGGATTGATTGCTAGTGTATATTATTTCGTTTCACATATATCACGAGTTTTGAATAAATATCTCCATTTTCAAACAATGGCGACGTTTTGAATAAATATCTCCATTTTAAAACAATGGAGCGAGAAAGTCTGTGCAGAGTTCCGTACCATTTATTGTTGTTGGATACGTTTTTGTAAGGTATTGTTGACGTACACGACCAGGTGTGGATCATTGTAGGCGTTGTTTGATTTTCAAAATAACTAGGAAGGTCATGCAAGGTGGTTACTATCCTAAAACAATCCCAGTAGTTACAGAATTATAGACTCTTGTACAATGAGTCAGCCTATTTCCAAACCGGATGATAAGGATGAGTCTATTTATTAGTTTATTTTTATTAACATAACTCCAATATTTTATTGTTGAAACATATATTTTTAACCTTAAGAGTAAAATTATAAGCAGCTATTAAATAGTAGCATACGAGTATAAATGTGCTCTGTCTAGTGAAATAGTTACTGAGGGCATATTCGTTCGTAGGTAGGTACTGCGAGTATAGTTGGTGCCCATTAAAATTGGGGTATATTCAATGTCAGGACTAAGTAAAGAGTGAGACGATATCTTTATTTTCTGAAATGTGAATTTATATTATATTTTACTTTACGTTAATGTTTCATATACTCTTATTATATTTAATATTTGTACTTTTGTTAGAATATCAACCATGTGTACCGTCCCCATCCTAATTTTGATAAAACGGTGTAAGGTCACTGGTTTTATCTGGGTGCCCGGTAGCCAACCCTACTAGAGCACTACCGGGGCACCTTAGGGACTTACATGGTTAGGATGGATAGTTCTTGGGGAATGAGACTAGCGAGTTAGTCCAATAATATATATTTATTAATCTAGTCATATGCTAAACTACTACATGAGTCACCAGGTAGATCTCCCGTGACGAGGGAACAGGCACGATAACGGTCTCGCAACCTTTCTATAGACCCGCGATCGACACTCCGGCGGGGTGAACTACCAGATCACATTTTATTTCGCCATTTCGTTAGACGTGCTAGATATAACCACACATGTACTCAGCATGGCTTCCAACATTCAACAAACATGTATTATTCTCACACACAAAACTGCTGATCTCGATTTTCACCCGCCAGGAAGGTCCATCGGTCACACCGTGCTCGCTCATCAACAGGATGCAAGCTGTATGAGCTATATGCCACTCTCAACAGGATGGCAACCCAATACTTTTGACCTCAAAGGAAATGTACAAGCGTGGGTTAACCTTCTGCCGGAATAAGCCTTAAAATAATTATGCTCCTACACATGAATAAATAACTTGCACAATCTAGAACAGTAGGCTTTATAGTACCAACTTATTTTCAAACTTTATATTGTGTAAAGTGAATTGTATCCATCTTTATCCGATAGCAAACAAAAGTTTCTTAGAATTAGGATCAAACTAACTTCCCTCGTAGTTACGAAAACGATATTGATGTTAAGTCTCAAAGGACTCAAATGGAAGCAGGACAGCTAATATTTTAACATAGAGTCTCTTGGTCTTCTGATAGATTTCCATGTCTCAGGGATGCATTTTAAAATTCCTTGGGACATAAAACCTATTAAGTTTTGTCATCGTATGAAGTTAAAAACCCTTACAATAGGTATTGTCTTCAATACCTTTTTCCCACAAATATAATATAGTTAATTTGATGAAAAAAATGTGGATACAATGAATAAATGAGAAAGTAGAGGAAGCAAGACTGAGATGGTATGGGCATGTAATAAAGATGAAGAAGAAGATGCAAAGAAAGTGATAGAAATAAAAAATTTGGAAAAAAAGACATCAAGGAAGGCCAAGAAATAAATTGGAGGAGCAGATGATAGAAAGTGTGCAAATAAGAGAAGAAGAATGGACGCAAATAAAGGAGGAGGAATGGGGGAATTATATAGGAAGATGTGGGCATTTTACATAACTTATCAGGCCACACGCTAGAAACAGTTGATGATGATGATGACTTGATGAGGCAGGCAAACAAGGCCCACATTGGAGGGCACGCAGGCTAAGGTTTCAAAATCGTTTGGAATAGTTTGCTGGAGACAAAAAGCTCAAGGTCTTAATACAATTGGGGTTGACTGTGAGAAAAGGGTTGGAGTTTAATAAATACTATATATTTCCTACTTTGGAATGTACTGTATTTATTCTAAACGATACCTTCCTCATTCATCGCCCTTTAGTACAAACATGTAAATAACTAATATGGGTTTAAGTAATGGGGCAAAAAAATAAACCCACCCAATTTCAACTTTAAAGTTTGAAAAATAATATTATTTTTGTAAAGAAGAATTTGATAAAAACAGATAACATCAGCTGAGCTAGATAAGAGGTATTTTGAGGATTTAAGACTAGATCATACGTAATGGTTTTGAAGGTTACGTGTGTCCCATACGGTACAGTACATCCTTGATTTTGTAGCCTCCCTTATGATGTCACATTTGTACCAAGTGATCGATTAGTTAATAAAATTCAATCAATGAACATGACTAGTAAAGGCCCAAATCAAGAATTAAAAAATATGAAATTGATTGATGGTTTTCTAAAATGTTAAAATAGAGAATGCATTATAGCCATCAAATATCATATTGAGAGACAAAGAAAATAAATGTGACGATGATGAAATTCTATAGGAGCTTTTATCACGCTTTTCAGAATCAAATCTCATTTTATTTTAAATGTTAATATGAAACCTAATGGTTGCAAATATGATACATTTATAATGATTACACAAAGGTTACAAACGCCTGAATTCATGTTTAATGGAAAACATGGCAGCATCACAGATAAAAAGGAAGTAAACGAAATATGACACAAATTCATGAGATATATCGATAATAATGTGATAATGTTCGTCATTTAATTTTTTTTTTAAGTATTCCTATAAATCCCTAGTATAACATCAATTTTAATTATTTGAGGCATCCACATCCTAAGAGTGCCTTCTCCGAGTACCTTAAATTTTGGAAACCACAATACACATTACTGGACATATTTTGTAATGAAAGTTAAT
The DNA here is from genome assembly GCA_902151445.1 of Timema monikensis. Classification (NCBI taxonomy): domain Eukaryota; kingdom Metazoa; phylum Arthropoda; class Insecta; order Phasmatodea; family Timematidae; genus Timema; species Timema monikensis. The sequence continues at coordinate 609,983 of CABFVZ010000002.1, read as the reverse complement.
GATTTTTTGTATACTTATTACTGTTATTCAAGGAATTATTCTGAATAAATCCCAGCTGCAGAAATTATGAATTATTCTTAAAAACCAAAAGTAAAATTACATGTAAAAGCTTCCTTATAAAATTGCATGATTGAAAAGAGCCATTTTGGAATTTAAAAACTATACAAGGGGTACTTTGCTTATGTAGGAATAAAATCTATGAGCTAAAAAAGAAAGAAAACAGCATTGTTTACTCTATTTACAATTATACCAATCAAACTGTTGAAAAATAAATATAAATAATTTTAAGAATTCTTCCGTAAATATGAATGAAAATCCATATTTTAAAAGACTGGGTGGTAATGATTCACTTTAAGGAAAAATTAGGCAAACATGTTTTATTTCTTAAGGCTTCTCTGGAAATTAATAATGAAAAATAACTTTAAACTTCAAAGAGTAGGGTGTAGTGTTTAAAAAAAGACTTAGTTCATATTATTGTTGCAAATCATATGCGATATCCTGGAATGCCATATATAACTCGATATCATCAAAATTCAGCATCATATATTTGTTTTAATCTTCTGGAAGTTTAAGACAATTTGAAAAAAAACTTTTGATATTGAAATATTGATTTGTTCCACTGGAATTCCAATTCAATCTATGATCTCTTCCCATTTGAAAGAAGAATCTCCCTAGCAAGTCCCAAATCCGTGTTGAGTGCAGTTTCACCTCAAACAAGAATGTATCGAGTAGGTGTGCTTCCTTGGGTGATATTAAATATCTTGCAGAGAGAAAAGTTTCCATGTATACTAGTCCAGGAATATCATCGGAAAAAACAGGTAACCCCGGGCAAAATTAGAATAAACCTAACATTTCATTATCTACTCAGAGTTACATGCTTAACAACATATCAAAAGTCCCCAAAAAGTCCAAAGCTTGGCTTTTTTTTTTGTAGAAGACCCCAAAGTTCAAAAAGCCCATAAATACTTAAAATTTATTTTAAAGCGGTAAAAATTATAAGAACGTATACAAGTTCAGGATTGACTAAGAATTATAATCCTCATTACTAAATCACTATGAATATAACTAATAAGAATTATATGTTTTCAACATATCAAAAGTCTCCTATGTCCTCCTGAGTCCCATCCTGTTATAGCTCTTAATAAGTTCGTGACCTCCATTCTCTTCCCCGAAATAATTTCCCGGATAAACTTGAGAAATCTTGTGAATCTCTCAATTTTATTAATACACTTGAATGCGTACCCGAATGGATAATTAGACACGTTGCAAATAAACTAAAAATAGTACACTAATATTATTATGGGTTATCTTTCCCTCTCCTTTCACCCCTCCTTGAACACCTTAACTACACAACTTGTCGAAAGAGGTACCTATCTGCAGTGCTCGGAGAGTTTTTGTGGGATCTGAAATATCCCCTCTGAACAACATGTGGGGCTTCTCTCAAGCAAGCTATCTAGGGATGATCGTGATATACAAACACTTTCCTCTTAGTTTGATGTTCATCAACCATTTACCTATCGTTCATCGACTGAGTTAATCAGCTTTATGACTGGTCTTGTAGGAGACAGATCTATTAACTGTGTCAAAGCTCTGGAAAAATGTTCAGAATGTATGAAAGACAAGAAGGGTGGCACATTCGGAGCTACAAAGCTCAAGCCCAAGAACAGGGCTAAACCTTTATCTGTCATGAACAATACTATACAAGTGCATAAACAAAGCAAGCACATACATGAATAACAGCTATTAAATCGTATTGTGGGTGTATGCCCATCTGGACCTGATCTAATGCAGTTCTTTTCATATAAACTGGCACCTAGACCTAGGTCTTTGATTGGCCAAATATCGATGAGGAATACGAGGAAATCAGCCCTCACTGAAGTCTTAGAATCCGTGTCTTCTTGCCCACCTCAGTGGCAGAGTTGGCTAACACGCTAGTCGTGTTAAACTCGACTGCTGAGGACAGGGAGATTAAGGTTCGAATCTCGGTCGGGTGAACTGAGGGTGGTTTTTCCACGCAAATGCGGGTTCACTTTCTCTAATTCAACCTACCCAATTCCTAATTCATTAGCGTTATTAATACTTAAAGCGTATAACCCGAACGGGTAGTAAGACGCGGTGCTAAATAATAAAGAAGAATAAAAGAAAAATTCAACTCCCTAGACGAGCTGCGATATAAAATATATGTGAAAAATGTAGCTAGTTAGTCTGTCACTGCTACTTTCGACATCGCCGTGCTTCCACCTACCAGTGCTGCTATCCATCAACACTCACCTGCAGGTGCAATAGTGGTTAGATAATCTGTTCACACCAATGGACTGGGGCTGGCAGCTTATTGAGAAGGTAAATATATTATATTGAGTTTTTTAATCAGTTTTATCTAAATTTATTTATAATAGAATTCCATTTTCAGTAAAATTGTACAAATTGTGTTAATTTAACAAAGACCTGAAGATAGCCCCTTAACAAAGATGGGTTCAAAAAAGATATTTTTGATAGAGGCTCTAATATTCACATTATTTCTGTGTGAACAGCCATCTTACAGCACCTATATTATTCAGTGTTGTATATAAAACCATATCGAAAATCGAAGCAAGGCCCTTTTAATTACGTAGCACGTAAAAGCCTAAGCCGTATCAGGCCAGTGACTACTAAAGGGTCACTCCCACTATAAAGATACACATTTGCATCACAAAATACATTAAGCTAACCAGCTGCCCCACGTACCTAAGTGCTTTACTAATATGTTTACATGTTATAGAGTTGACCCTTGGAATGTCCAACACGATACTCATCTTGATTAACATCAAGCACAGGTACACCTCACTTTACCACACTTGGTACCACGCCCCTATATCAGTATTGCCTCAAACAGGAGTTAAGTGCTACAAATGAGCGCAATTAGATCAGTGGATTTGCAGGGTCTAATTCCTCAGTGGGATCAACTCGCCCCTTTTTTACCCTAATCCTCACTGTGGACCAGCACACGGGGGTGAAGTGCACCAGTGGAAGTCAAGGTCAGATGTGCTCGGAACGTTCTAGCAGAGGAGAAGATTGAAAGCGCACTCTGTGCACCTGTGGAAGACATGGAGCTGCGAGGATGGACAGTATGGCAGGGTGGCAGTAGACCAGGTACATCGTGAACGACGTGCATCCGTGGCAGAATAGATTGATTTAGGAGAGAGTGCACCAGCAATCGTTGGTAATGGTTATGTAAAACAGCCATGGTGGGTGCTAGCTCCAGCTGGCCTGAGGATCCCCCTTGCGGGACACCATCGCGTCCAAACCTGGCAGTGACGGTGAGTTACGGCGCTGGGAAAAAAGACTAGGATCAGTCCAACATATTGTAACAGGTCTGTAGTTAAAAGCCTCTTCCTCGACCAGTGATTTTAAGACTACTACATTTCGACACATTAGCGGGCTCTGCCAGGTAGGGATTCATCGAAGGGGAAGAGAAGGGGAGGGAAAATTGATCCAATCACACCTCTGTAAGGCCGCGAATGTGTGACCGCCAAGGGTGATAAGGAGTAAGGGGGCGAGATAACTCACGTTAGCTTGGCACAATTTGGAATAATATATATGAGATCATCTTGTACAAAATCATCTAATATTCACGACTTTGATTTCAATACAAAATGTCTGTTAGTGTTTGCAGGCTGAAAAAAAATCATTCAGCTATCTCATCTTTTGATCATCGTAACGTTCAGCTTATACTAACAGTTCTTTTCATGTAACATTTTCTTTTTCATAAGCTGCATATTGTGACCAAGCATAGTTACCATTCTATGGAGAGATTCGATGTGCATGAGGATTAATGTATTCTGTAAAGGCTAGCGTGGACTAATACTTTTTTTAATACTTTCAATTAATATTTGGCGGGTATCAGATTGGTAATAAGATTTGTAACGGTACTAGTTTTTATCACGCTACAATAAATCAACCCCACACCACCTTATGTTGACCTAAAAGCATAAATTCTCTTTCGATTCATACTACCCACTCCGAAGAACGTCGACATTAACTTATACTTTCTAGGAATAGAACTCTTCTCTATTCTAGTTCCATGTAATTTCAAGCTATACACAGACATTATAATTCACAATCAACTCTCTTCAGTATAAACTGTGCATGTACTTACCCTCTGAATCTTCTGGCTAGCGCAGCCTTCAAGCCTGGTCTAGCTACAAAACATCCTAATTCAGCTAGTGGGGCAAAACTGCCACGGTGTCTCAACAGCTGATCAGCTGATGTTCCGGTCGGCCTGGTCACGAGTATCTAATGGATGATTACCGAGACAGCTTTCGAGAAGTATGCGCGGACTTAATTACCTGCTCTCTGGTAGAGAGTGATACCAATCTCCAAATCATCGACTGCCCACCTGCGTCATCAGCGCCTCCAATTAAAAAGATCACTAAACAACAAACCTGGGGTGATCTTGTTGGAGACACGATGACCAATTGGAGAGCGGGAAGAGAAACGGCCTACGTGACCTATCGAGGGCAGCTGTACACCAACGTGACGTCGCCGGCTAGTTTCTACTCCTCCCATTATTGTTTCCCTTGGCAACAAGACGCTATAAGTATGGTGGCACACAAGGGAACGTTGACAATTAGATTCAGCACCATCGAGGATGGACAATGACTAGTATATTCAGCACCACCAAGGGTAGACTACAACTATTAGACTCGGCACCCCCGAGGGTGAACAACTATTATTTGATTCAGCACCATCGAGGATGGAAAACTAATATTTGTTTCAGCACAAACGAGGATGGACCTTTGATACGTGTATGGACTGTTAATATCCGATATCGTCAGGGGACGATCTTTCCTGTAAATGGACACTGCCAGTAAAGTTGTAAAACTGTGTGAATCTTCATTATTACTATTTATATATTTAAAATTAGGTCATTTAAATTAGGACTCTACATTTTGTGCGTCAGAGATTAACTTGTAAATTTAGATTGAAAGATAAGTATTACCATTGAGATATTTTTCTTTCAAAATCTATTGTTTTTGTGTCGCCCCTCAGGCGCTTGCTTCTTATTTCACTTGTAAATATTTAATTATTGCTGTTCGTGCACAAGTAAGTTTTGTTGAGGTGTATTTAAATTTAATTTAAAATCATTTAAATTCATTCTTTTGTTTCTAATATTTATGTAAAGTAAATTTTGCTGTTTGTCTTTAATTTAACTTTAAATTTTGCAAAGTATTTTATTATGAATATTAATTTTGTAACCATTGTTGGTTGTCATTTATGCCGCAACTTTCTAAAAGACTTTGATGTTGTTGTTTCTAGTAGTCCCGCGAGAGACTCGACTTACGGTCTGAAGCCGAACTCTCGCGTTTGTTTAAAATATAATGGTTGTTGTATCATAACCATTTCAGTCAATATGTGTATATTTTTGTCTTTTGAACTACAGACACTTTCTTTATTGTTGGAGCTCATAAAGCTATTCATGGTTCATAATTACGTGTAATAATGATTATTTGTTTTCCGTAACTATTTAAAGTAAATATGGTATATTCGACTCTGCCTGTTTTCTATTGTTTCTCGTTGAAACTTTCTATTATACAATGTTTTCCAACTACAGCTACAAGATGACCCTTAAGGCCACTTGAATTATTGTTGTCATATTTTTCAATAAACTATTATTATCACTTTTAAACTTTGCTATTACTGCTTTCTATTATTTTGTATGTTAGCTTACTCCTCCTTTCCTTGTGGTATTTTTGGTGGCTTATTACTATAAGGTAACAGAGAGGGTGTAACAGATCAATGCAACTTCACATTGTTGTACTCCAGTGGATCTACAATAAAGTAATTGTTGAAATACTTCACGATTCTCTCACTGTTTCCTTCATCATATTTTGTTCCCTTCCTAAGGCACTCAACTATCTTCTCATAACTGTCACGTGAAAATTATGAAAATATATTACTTGGATAATTAAAAACTACAAATTAAACAACATAGCTTATTGATTTCCTAGTTTCCTTCTTCAAGCTAACATAAAACACAGGCTCCATTTAGTATACTCGTGAACAGCTATGAAATGATAGAGAAAATTTAAAAAAACACCATTAGTTTATTGGTTCAGAAATTTTTTTAAACAAAAAAAAAGTTGACAATTGTGTAGCAAAAATAAAACAAACTATGAGGTGAATCAAAACACTAATATTTTCAGGAAAAATATTCAGAAATATCATGCGGAAATCTTAAGAGTAATATTTTGGAGGAAATGGTATGCCACAGATAAAAAATACGTATTGACCTTTTTTGTGTTGAGTTAAAGGAGAAACATGTTTGTATAATACATGTTTTGATAAAAATATACGGTTATTTAGATCAATGAAAACATGTATTTGCGATGGCGGCTATTTATTTTTTGAGGTGCAGCACCCAAACGCATCATTTTAGAAAGTGCCACCATCGTAATTATATCTATCCAAGATGAAACAAAGAGATTGAGACCCCTCCTACAGTTGCATCATCAAGGAGTCCACGGGGGCCTGTTTTTGTAAATTTGGCAGCTGACTAAGTATTCACTATCATTATTTGCTGTTTTATATAATAGTGATTTGTTGTACACAGAATGTATCACTAAGGAGACATTTCACCATTAAATAAAAAAAAAATCACCAGAGACCCTTACTTCGCCAAGCCAACATTGGGCACTTTGAGTTAATTAAATATCTAATTTCAGTGAGTATTCTAAGAAAAGTGAAATTTTAGAGAAATATCTCCAGTATTCTCTTAGCAAATTGTAAAATTACATTTAAAATAAACATCACTCATTCAGTCAGTTATATGTTTACTAAAGAGGATAGCCATATTCCTTACTAGTTTCCATCGTCAAGGCGAAAATTATATAAATGAGTATACAGATAAATAGAAGGTTATATATATTGATTAATTACTAAATATATTGGCCAGTGGGCACCATGAGCCAATGTCAGGCTGTGCATTACACGATAGTGGGCCGTTTGAAAATTTCGTTTTATATATCTTGGACTCTAGTAGTCGGCCAACAATCAATCAGAAGGGCAATGATATAAGAAAATGTCTTAATAAGAGCCACAACACAATGCATGTTCAACATCGACACTTAAAATACTGCTAAACTTTGTTTAGCTGCAGTTATAATTGGTAAGGGATTTGACGTGTTTGTGGAAGATTTTTAGATTTAAATTTGATTGTCGCTACATTTTTTATTTCATTAAAGAAAGCGTGGTGCAAGTGCAAGTTTACAAATAGTAAACTGTGCTTTTTTAATGACTAAACATTATACTAATACTCAAATGCATCCCAGTACAAAATTAATCGAGTATATTAAACGTGTGTACAATAAATAAATAAATATATGCTTAAACTCTCCCAATGTTGAAGCATTTTTGCCAAATTGTTTATAAGATAGAAGTGTCATAAGAAATACAAAGGATGGGAAAGTTTCAACGTGATATGGTTATTATTATTATTAGTTTTGATATGGTTATTTTTATTATTATTATTATTATTATTATTTGAGTAGATTCAGTTTGTGAATATTGGCAAATTTAGTTGGTATTTTATAAGAAGGAAACAATATATTTAATCAGAAAATTAAAAACACAAAATGAATTTCCTGGGATCAAATTAATTGTCTTGAATAGATTTTTAGCAAGCCTACACATATCTATGATTATTGGTATGGTTTTAATATTGATATATTGTATATATTATATTATACTGATGATATTTACTATGTTGATTTTGTAACATTTAAATTCACAAATATGGTTTACTGAGTAGATGGTTTTATTTAAATGAATTCAAGTTTGTTTAGGTAAGTTTGAAGTAAGTAACTTGTTATTAAACTCTACACATACCAGTGGAATATCATATTATTAATAAAGCTATAAGTCTTTCTCAATAATAATAATAAAGCTTTTTACTACATCTAGAAACTTATTTTAGAGAGGAAACTTAGTCTGTGGTGAGGTTTAGTGAAACACGCTGCACTGGATATTATTAATGAAACCAGGCGACACTTCATATTAAATTATACACACACGCAACCATAAAACTTAAACCTTACTTCATTATATAAGATTTGGTGTGGGAGACATTTCATTTATGGCCTATTTCCAACTTCTATAGCATTACCTTCAGAACGTTAAACAGTGACTAGTACGAGTAGCTACCATCAAAACATTATTATATTTGTACTATATTATACGGTAAATTAAGTTTTAATAAAATATAAACTTTAGATATAAACTAAAGCCTTTTTTAAATACTTCATTTTATAAATTATATAGTATTTTAGAATTTATAAATTCCATTTTTAGATTATTTTTACTCTCTATTCACCTCAAATCGAAAGAAATTTACTTGTTTCAACTATGGTGTTTATATAATTATAAATAAAATATTTTAAAATATCAATAGTTAATATATAGCACTATTTTATATTTAAATAAATGGTACAGTGCACTGCACGGACTTTCTCTCGCTTTTTATCTTAAAATAAAAATATGTTTACTAAAACTCGTAAGATTTCTGAAAGGAATAATGTACATTCTGCATCAACAATCCACATAAGAACATGAATAAAATAATATACAGTGATATAGAAACATTGAGAAAAGAGGCGCATCTTTGTCCACCAAAGAGAATTTCAAACAACTTCAAATTTCAAAGACCTTGATAAAATTTAATTTGAACCATTTGCCGACCGCTTGGAAACTGGGATCTGCTTTACATGTTCCAATTTATGAAAATTGTATTTACTAAAGATAAATGGAAGGAAGTAAATATAAATTAAAGGAATCAATAACTAATGAAAGTATGTGGAAGTGTATAGTGAAATTATTGTGAATACAAGTTTTTTGACTATTTTTGGTTGCTTGTATAAAGGTAAAATCATATTAGTAGAGAGTAAGTAGTAAAATTTGAAAACATGACAGAAGATTTGTTCTCTAATTTTAAGAATATCACAATTTAGAATAATGTATTTGCAGATAATAAAGAAATCAAATAATCGGAACACTAATTCATAAATTCGTAGTAAATTGGTTTATTTTCTGAAAAACAACTTTAGTACGTTCCAAATCTGGTTATTGTCATATTACTGAAAATAACATATTTCTGAGTATCGTTGTTTGTCGTTAACTCATAAGATTTCATAATGGATATCAAACTATATTTGCTCATTAATTCCAACAAAAAATAATCTCTATGTCCTATAATTTCATAGTTAAAATCATCTCATAGTAAAACATCAGATTTGTCAGAAGGGATTTTTTTTAGCACCACGTCCTACTACCCGTTCGCTTTAGAAGCTTAAGTACTAATTAAGCTAATATACTAGGCATTGGGAAGGTTGAATTTAGATTAAATGAATCCGCATTTATGTGGAGGGAGAGTGGAAAATAATTAAGGAAAAGCCCTCCCCCCCTCAATTCACCCCAGCGAGATTCGAATATAGATCTTTCCGTACGCGGCAGTCGATATCAACACGAATATAACGCGTTAGCCAACTACGCCACCGAGGCGGGTAACATTATGGAAATTAGCTTTATGTGACATTGTGACCTATAATTTATATTATATTATACTTATATTTAGTTATATATACATTCTTTTTATGATTGCTTATACATAATAAGCTATTGGTTATATAAAAATATATCACAGATTAAAATAGTTTTATTTCTAATAGTACTACAACTTTCCTTGCCTGATATTTAAATAGTTTCGGCTGTAAGTTTTGTTATAGATAAAAAAAATAGACAGATAGATGGCATTGCGAAAACCACCTTTATGTTTCAGTGGGTGAACATTAAAATTTATCAAAATGTTGAGTTCAATTTTCTTAACAATTACATTACTTATCTCTCCAATGGGTCGAGAAAAAGTAAAAAGATCATCATTACATTTTACCAATAAGCATAGGTCAAATGCCATACACTTCTATAGAAACATTAATAAAAAAAATGTGTGTGTGTACTTATGTACGCGCGTGAGAAGTTATACTTCTTTGGCATCATTAAAAAAAAGTTTATTCATTTTTTAAATATTTATTATTTTCTTAATTTAATATTCACCTTTCATTTTTATCAAAAAGTTTTCATTAAAGTTGTTCATTTATTTTTATAAATATTTATTATTTATTCAATTTAATAATAAATATTAAAAATTAATATTTTAATTTGATGTTCGATTTAAATTTTTATCACAAATTTTTTATTAAATGTTTTATTTATTTATTTTGTAAATATTAAATAACCAATAATAAATATTTAACAATAATAATTTTATAATATTTAGTATTAATTATGTTAAATAATGATATTTTAATTTATATCAATAAATAATACATACGGATAGTTAACCTCAATTATATTGTAGCACTTGAAAAAGTCTATAAGCACAATTTTTTTCACTAATATTTACGAATAGTAAATAATATTAATCAAAATATTCAATTTAAATCACTACTGAATATACTTAAGGCCTACAAACTTCAAACAAATACACTGGTAGTTGAAAAGACCCCCACTAAACATCATTCATATTAGAGCTTCTACAGATCAAATATCCTTCAAATATACTCGGAGAGACTTAGACCCAGTAGCTAGGCTACTAGTCTCACCTTACTTAAGTAGGAGATATAGCTCTAATAAGGCGTATAACCAATATGAAGTAGAATTAAGATCGGTGAATTATTATTTTCGTATTTAAAAAATACATCAAAATTAAACTTATATCATTTTAAAACTTAAATTTATTTTCATTGATCCCAATTACTCTTTTTTTCAGATACAGAATGTTTCGTGTGCCATTGTGTGTTAGTTGAAAGACATAATAATAATAATAATAATAATAATAATAATAATAGTGATAACTTTATACTAGCAAAGTTATTATACTAATTACTTGTATCATAACCATATTGTTTCACGCACAAATGATAACTACTCACTATAGATCACATTATATATTTTTGAAAGCTTACTGGTGACTTTGGTGTTACCAACCCAACATACATTAACTTCCCTGGTACAGTACTTATAACACCCGCCCCTTATCGATATCTTTTATATTTTACAATGCATCGTCCACTTTTGGTTACTACACATTTTGCATTACCATTTACATCATTTATACTATCATTAGGTGTATTACTTCTGTCTTCATTAACAGCTGCGTTATCCACAACAGGTTCATCTGCATTATGATGGGGCTCATAATAAGTTGTATTGCTAGCCTTATTCAAAGTGTCATTAGAGCCATCTGTTGTATTTTGTAATTAACCCTGGTAGTCAGTATGAAACTCCTGAGTTAGTCATATCTGATGTTTAGACTTCCTCATATGTTTCGTATTTCGACACAATACATTGCTCTGCTCGTTACTTATAATGTATGAGCGAGGAGCCTCGTGTTTATGCAAAATTAGGGCTGGATCCCATATTTTAACTTTTTGTACAACAATTGTTTGTCCATCTTTGAAATCAACAGGCTTACGAGAAGCTATTTTGCCATAATGTATTGTTCAGCAACAAGTTGTTCACTCACATCAGATACTGCCTTGGGGAGTAGATTTGAAGTGGAAACTGGTATACGTGTCCTTACCAGACGACTCATTAACAGTGGAGATGATGAAAATTCGAGTCCTGAAAGAGGTGTGTTGCGATATTCTAGAAGAACCAGCTAGTATTTCTTTCCTTCTTGCTTACTCTTTTTGAAAATTCGCTTACCTATATCAACCCCTTTTCAGCTAATCCATTGGACTGTGGATAAATAGGGCTTGCTGTTTTGAATTCAAAATTATGATCCTGGGAAAAAGTACAACAGTCATATGAATTAAATGGAAAATTTTCCCCTATTATCACCCTGGGAATTCCATGTTTGCTAAAAATTATTTTGAAAACATCAATTATGTCACGTGATTGTTTAGTTGACAATGGTACTACCTCCAGCCAATTAGAGAAATAGTCAACCACAATAAGATAGTACCGACCCTTAAATTCAAAAACATCAATTATGTCAAGAGATTGTTTAGTTGGCAATGGTACTACCTCTAGCCAATTATAAAAATAGTCAACCACAATAAGATAGTACCGACCCTCAAATTCAAGAACATCAACACCAAGTTTTTCAAATGGTTGCTTAGGCACAGGGTGGGGTTCCCTCTTTATTAGATACACGGAATTTTTCATACACCCTACAATTATTTACACGGTTTTCTACATAACTAGACATACCAGACCAAAAAAATAACTTTCTAGCTCTGGATTTAGACTTTTCCCCACCGAAGTGACCCTAATGAAATACTGTAAGCTTTCTAATCCTTAGTTTACTTGGCATAACAATTCTGTCATTTAAGAACAAAAGTCTATCTTCCACATGAAGATCATTGTGCAGGGGCACATAAAGGCGACATTGATCTGTAACATGGTCACGTCTTTGAGAGCAACCTGCTTGCATAAAGTTCATGACAATATTAAGCACAGGATCCGTAGAGTTTCTGTTCTAAATTCTGTTTTATGGGCCTCACTCCTCGGAATGTGCTTACTTACACTGTGTACTATTTCACTAAAACCAGGTTCATCAGGAATTGCAAGAGGTATGTATGATCGTGACAGCAGATCTGCAATATACATTATTTTTCTGGGTATACACTGAACATTGAGATTATACTTCAGGGGCCTAAGATTCAGTCTTTGAAGGTGAGTAGACAATATTCTACCTACATTCTTATCCATGATATTGTACCCTCCCTAAAGGAATAAGGAAGATAACAAATAAATAAAAGAAGAAATACAGTGAAAACAGGATTTTATTGGAAAGTCATTAAAGTTTAAAACAATTAATACATATGTTTTGTTCATTATGTTTCTGCAGATCTCTCCATCTAGTAATATGAAATGAAGTGTAGTGGAAGTTAACAAGTTATTAATAAGTACATAACTGACCAAAAACATAACGTTTGGTTCGATGAGTTGCGTGAGCTCAGCGTAATGGGACGACAAATATATATAGGCCAGGACTAATATCTATAAGTGGCCAGATTCAATGTAACCAATATTACACGAGTAATCCAAGTCAACTACTTATCAGCATCAAGTTACAAGACGGCTGGTGACAGTCCCGTAAAATCTCAGAAATCCCCAAACAAATAGCCAGCTCCCCCAGCGGGTGAGATATAAAGTAAGTATCAGAATATATTTGAGTTCTAGCTCATTGAGACTAAACTTAAAACACACCCATAAATAATTCTATAATAGTGTCAATAAAGGCCTGGATTAATATGTCCCATAATTATGGCAGCTGATACTAATAGAACGTTAAATTTACTACAAGAATGTGCCTACACTGTACCTCTAAAATTGGGAACAATAATCCCTAGTAAGGGTATCTGTGCTACAGCCTTGGATATAGGTATCCACCCTCGCTATCAAAACTTAACATATGGGTAGACCCTAGTATTCCAGAATAACTAATTCCCCCAATTATGAGGCCGCCTGCAGGGCACCAAAAATAAACAAACCTTTAAGTTCTTTACCCACACTACACATAGTCATAGAGAATAGTCCAATATTATATAGTACAGGACACCATAAAGAAGTCCATCAGACCCAACTAGGTCATCAAATACTAACTGCCATTCCTGGAAAGTGAGTGGAGATGCTCCCTTCGCTATTAAACTCAGACTAATGTTACATAATCAATCCAACTCTAATTAACTATCCTGTGTTATTAACAACTGTTAATATGAAATGGCAGTATCAAACATTTTCATAATAGGGCGGTAAAAGCCACGTCCCATAAAACGTAACACATATTATCACACTCAATATAATGCGATTAATGCTCCAGGAACTATCTTGCCCCAGTTAACTGAAGAGACACCTACATGAAGTCAGCATAACTATCTTATGACAAGACTTCTTCTACGATGAGGGATAGCCCAAAACAAACCATGAGTTATACTACTCGCTAATAAGCGGGACCATAATTAGCTTGCTGAAGGAAACACATAAAACACATTCAACCTCATTATAAAAAATACACGCAGGGTGAGATTTAATATAAACCAAACGTTGACACTCATATTACATGCTGGTTACAAAATAGTCAGAGTTTAGGTCGACTGTAACCTAGCATTTGACTTAGTGAGCTCAGCAGTGTTGGTGTTCCAACAATAGAGTAGAAAGTGCACTCCTGGAGCACTTGTAGTAAAAAGGATAATATTGAAGTTCAGGAAGTAGCAGGGTGCTAGATGATATTGAAGTTCTGGAAGTAGCAGGGTGCTATGCTAGGATATCCCAAATGGCGCTACGGTCTGCCTTCGTGACGTCTTAGTCCCACTCGAACGTAGAGCTAAAGTTAGGTAGTAGAGAAATAACAGTTAACTGACCGTCTAGTAGCACATTCAAAACAGTTCTATATTTAATATTCACCACATACAAACATTATTATTTCCAACTGAGTCCAAACAGAGAGGGAGAAGACAGGTTTCAGCATATCAAATCAGAAGAACACAGCGCTGACCGGCCTGCGCCAAGAGAGCACAGGCAGATGCGCAACAAACATAGAAAGAGATAGGCAATTGGAAACGTACGTGGTCCCACTCTACATTTTTTTTGAGATGGTAAATGAGAGAATGCCAATTAGACCATGACAGCTCGTGTATAGGAACTGCGGGACTGCAGTACCCCCTATTTCCACTTGATATTATCGATAACATTTAATATAATGAGTCCTTTTTTCTTTAATTCTTTCTTTATTGTTGTAGTACATTATCTATTCCTTAATCTTAATGTCAGTACTTTAGTAGCCATTCCCCAGTTTATAAAAAATATACAAAAATCTTTGTATAGAACTGTGCGCTTCACTTTGCCAGCACCGTGGTGTTTGACTGTTGTGAGCATGCACACATAGGAGAGGGATTGGGAGGAAGGTGGGACTGCCAGGTAGAGAGAGCACTGTTGCTCTCGCAGTAGTGGCTCTGGCGTGATGGTGTAAGGAAGTGGTTTTTTACTCAGCGTGTGTTGTACTTAAAAACCATGTACCATATTCTTGAATGTGATAAAGTGTAGAAGAGTGTAGAATTAGATTATTCTCCTTCCAGCTATTCTATTTGATTCATTTTTTTCGGTTCTTTTATTTAACAGAAACATTAAATGCACTTGCAGTACTTTCAATGGAGGAAATTGTCCTCAATTGTCATCCAAAAATCAAGGATAAAATTATTGAACTTTTTAAGCAAACTAAAACAATAAGAATGGATTTAATTTTTAAATGAATATATCAAATTTAAACTGTAACAATTAAAGTTTAAGTAAGTAAAAAAGTTTGTTGTTAATATTTAACCAAGTTCCTGAATAAATTTTCATTTTACATATGTTTTTTTTTCCTTTTACACAATTTTAAACAAAGGCTAAACATTTTCTGGAGCAGCACCCCCAATAATTTTAGCTGAAATTAGATGACGCTACTTAGCAAGGATCCAGGAACACAGGTGTAGTTAAAGGGGTTTCAAAACTCCACTCCAGTTCAAGATAGGTAGTAGATGTCTTGAACAATAAGAAGATTACATAACTGTGCGAGCTAAAAGTCATGAGCTTGGCACAATAGTCACAATAGGTTTATGATCTGTCAAGACTTTTACAGAGCAGCCATATATATTAAAGTTTAATTTAGTAGTAGCATATACTATTGACAAAATCTCTTTTTCTACTTGAGCCAAGCCCTTCTTAGCCTCTGTTAGCTTTCTTGAAGCATATGCAACTGGCTGCTCATTTTGAAGAAGACAACATCTCAGGCCATCTTGTGAGGCATCACATTGTATCATCAGTGGCTTGGATGAATCAATGTTTGAAAGAACTGGAGCAGTACTGATCACAGATTTGAGAGTTTTGGCACAGTCCGGGTGACATTGTACCCACTGCCATGTAACATCTGCCTTCAGTATATCTCTCAAGGGAGCTGTCAGTGTTGACATTTAAGGTATGAATTGTCTCAAGTAATTGACCATTCCTAAAATCTTCTCAAACTCTTTTTATTACTAAGATCTGGCAAGCATGAGATAGCTAAAACTCGCTCTGAATCAGGTCTAATTTTATTTGCAGAAAACACACGACGTTAAGAAAAGAATCGCATATAAGTTTCGTCATTTAAGTATATTATTTACCATACCCTAGAGTTTTTCCCGTGATTTTTTAGTTTGCTGCTTTCGTTGACGATCCTCTACCAAGTCATCCTTAGATCTACCCAGACATCAGTGTCCTTTTGTTACCCAGTCCAGAGATTATTTTTAGACATTATCCTAGTATATCCTGAGAGTGTGGCTGAACCATCCATGTTTGCACCGTCTGATCTCTAGTTGAATGGAATTCTAGTTGGTTTAGTTCCACACCTCTTCATTTGATACTACGTTTTGCAATCATACGTCCAATATGATCTATAGTCGTTGCTTTATGAATATCTGGAGTATATGGATAAAACGTTTAAGTATTTTTACATGTCTCACAAACATGAAGAAGTACCAAATTTGCATTGCATTGAAAAATCCGCTGGTTGATCTTTATTATTAACTCTCTGAATATCTATATTGGTCTCAAGATGATAGAAAGTTTTTATCATTACATATTTTGCTCTCAATGTCTGTCTATATACCTCCTTTGTCGTGGTTAATGCTTTCTAGAAAGTATAACGTTTCTACCGCATCAATAACCTAATTGCTGTTGCTAAATTGTGTGGTAATGTAGCTATCGAGTCTCATTACTTTCATATAATCAGCATTTATCATTAAATCAACTTGTTATTCTTCGACAGAAAGATTATTTGAGGAGCCTATTTCCAAAATGTATTTTGTCAATCAGGTGAATTTTTCGTTAGATCAAGAAAAACGTTTAGATATATTAATGGTAAAATAATTGTGAGGGTTTTATAACTCTCTATGTCATCAATTATCTCCTTTGTATTACTCACTTGTATGATTTATTTTTATACAAGTATGGACAAGAGTCGTTTTATAAATGAAACATATGATACAAGACAGTTTGGTTGTAAAATAAAAGATATAAAAAATGCATTATCTAATATTATTAGAAAAATAATGACAAACACATTACTAGAGAACATTACTAATCAGACAGATTAGTTAACATACTAGGTCTATTACTAAATATAAGTGAATCAAAATATCCCATAGCGCAGATAAGATATGTATGTCAAAAACACATCATTTTTCAATTTCACATTAACAAAGTTTACCAAAAAATTGGATTAATAAATGAGTATAATCAAAGATTCTTCTGAATCTTCAATCATGCCACCTTCAAGTTCATCTTTCGATTGTTCCTCTGTTTTCCATCCTCAGTGAATAATTTGATGGTAAATCTTGAAATATACTTTCATCTCCCAGCCTTCACCGAAATGCAAAGCTAACAGTTTATTTACATCAGCAATCTTTTGGAGTTTTATTGGAACACCTGCCTCATTCAATGTTAAGTGTAAATGTGTTTCTTTCACTTTAGGTTTCAAAACTTTATTTGATACACCAATGTTGTATGCAAACTCGTTGTAACTAGTTTTTCACCAATACCCAATGTACTGAAAAATGCTTTCTTACAAACCTGAATTTGAGTTATGTACTCATCCTTTGCTTTTGGAATGAAATAACGAGTCCATGTTTCCGTAATTTGTTTCCGGTTATTTCTTGCTCTCTTTATTTTAGGAGTTTGACTAAAGGTATATTTGAAAACAAAATGATTCTAGACGTCTTTTTTCTTCTCAGAATAAAATGCTTGATGAAATTTACGAATATCTTGTAAATAAAGTTCGTTACATTTTATTGCGGCACCAACACGATGACAATCAGGAAGTTGTGGCAGATGCATAAATTATTTTCTTTTTCCCTGTATTTTTACACATTTCTAGCCTTTTTCCTAACTTTTCCTTTAGGACATGAAAGAACAGTCCTCTGAACCTGTTGTTCATTAAACTGATTTTATTCCATTATTAATCAATAATATTAAACAAAACAATCAAACAACACGTTCACTTTGTAAAAAATAAAGCAGTTTAAATCACGAAAAGGAAATCAGTATGCCTTAAAATAATATATCAATAACTTCAAAACCATGCACTTTACAGTAAACAGATCAGCATAACCTACCATCAAAACTGGTGTATTTTTATTTACATCTGTTCATCAGGACTGCCACTACACTTATTTTAGAACGTAATGGAGTAAAAAAAAATGCATTTTTTCTATTCGTGGTCATATTGTTAGAGTCTAAGGACGAGAGACGGTTTTGAAAAATTTGTGATGGATTTCGCAATGGAATTAGGTTGGATAAAATACATTATGTTTCTAAAGTCTTGCATGTCTGGTGTCTGCCATCTTGCCTTTCATTAGCTTGGACAAGATAATTTCTGAAAATAAACATAACTTTTAAATATAATTTTAGAGTTTAGAGAATGTTTTGGAACGATATGATATTTTTCCCTCATAGAAAAACCTATACTGAATACGGGAGAGCCAATAGCTCGATTTTGAAAATTTTAGACAAGAGACTTTTGGAAATAGACTCCTCATTTAGCTTTGCTTTCTATGTCCTTGAGACTGTGAGTGATGAGACATATGTCACTTGCATATAGTCCAGATTGTCAAGCCATTGGTTAGGTGTCCATTGAATGCCTCTTTGCTTGCTCATTGTTTTAACCATAAATAAGTTCAATACCATTAGAAATAATATAATTGGTGAGATAAAACTCCCCTGTTTCACTCCTGACTATCACAAACGTATAAGATTGTTATCCTTGACTCTCCACTTGGCATGTATAGTTGACATACTCCAATTTGATAAGATTAGTCAACTCCCTAGTGTATAAGAATATCTTTAACATTTGCCAGATGTTTGATTTAGTGATGCTGTCTAAAGCTTTCTTAAAGTCGACATGTACTTTATGGACCAATACTCTCGGAAATTCTTGGAAATTATTAATTGTATTGTGTTACTCTGTTCAACACATGAGTGTCCCAAACAAAGCTCGACTTATTCTTAGTAAAACTTTTTGTCAATATGTTCCTTGATCCTTTAAAGGATCTTACTCGGTATTGTAAGCAGGGGGATTCCTTTGCAATTTTCACTCTCCCAATTTTCTCATTTTTGGGGGGGAAGTATTAACAGTAAGCCTTTATGCTAATACAAAGATAGTTGTTCCTCGTCCCAAGTACTGAATCAAAGTAGGAGAAGTTTTTCAGCTGAGATATATGGGTTAGCTGTCAGAGCTTCTGAGAATAGGTGGTCCAGGCCTGTGCTCTTACTATTTTTCATGTGTTTGATACAACCTAATTTCATTGTTGAGGGAACTGCATGCTTACTATTGAGCAACAGCGTTGTCATTCTTTTGTTTTCCGTGATCAGTCTTCCTTCGAATGTATATCAAATTTGGCAATGCTGGGCTGTCGTTGTTGTCAGTACTTGGTGCTTCTTCCTCCAACACAGTCGTAAAGTTACAGTAGTCTGAGTCTCGTGTTCCTAATAGCTTGCTCAAAAACATTGACTAAATAAACACTCATATTTTATAAGTACTCTGTGTAAAATAATATGTGTTATTGATCACGTTAAGATTTGATGTGTATCTGTATATGTTGGTTGCGTGTTTTGTATTTTTACCGTAAGGTTGTGGAACTATAGTTGTATGTGCATATTAATATATTTATTTGAATAATAGTGTATTGTTAACAATTAAGATATAACAAACATTATGGAATCTCCGGCTTGTTACAAACAATTACATTCCAAGAGGAAAATATTAAGTAGTAAAGAAAGGGCAATGGTGTTAAGAGTCTACACCTATTTTCGTAAAGACGGAACTTGTTCAGTAACTCAAGCGGCAATGGCAACTGCAGAAGCTACAGGTGTGTCTTATAAGTTAGTAATCTCTATTAAACAAGAATTCAAAACTAAGGGAAAGTTATTGACACCAATCAAAAGAAATAACTCTACTCAAATGAAGCGTTTGGATAAATATGATAGTTTTACTCAAGCAGCAATTCGCAGAAAGGTACATTCACTTTAACGTAACAATGAATTACCTACCCTAAAGAAAATTAAAGCTTTAATTGATACTGATAGCGACCTTCCTAATTTTTCATTGACGACACTTCAGAGGTTTCTTATAGATATTGGCTTTAAATTCATTCGACGGAAGCGTAACTCTTTGCTTCTAGACAGAGATGATATTATTGCGTGGCGACATCGCTACTTAAGAGCTATTAAGAAGCACAGAGAGAGCAACAGGAATATTGTTTTCACAGACGAAACCTGGTGCAATTCCGGACACACAACTTCAAAATCGTGGATGGACACAACAATTGCATCATCCTCACAAGCAAGGCGAGAAGGCCTAACTACAGGAAATAAGCTTCCCTCTGGAAAGGGCGGGCGCGTCATTCTCGTCCACGCAGGTAATGAAAATGGTTTTATACCAGGTGCAGAGCTTATTTTTCATGGGAAAAAAGATGATGACTATCACGATGAAATGGATGGAAAAATGTATGAAAAATATTTCAGAGAGAAGCTGCTTCCAAATATACCATCAAACAGTGTCATAGTTCTAGACAATGCATCCATTCATTCTACGATCAAAGAGAGCATTCCAACCAAGAGTAGTACCAAGATTATTATTCAATCCTGGCTCACCAGTAAAGGTATTTCTTGGGAAGAAACCATGAATAAGATGGAGCTTGTAGAGATTTTGGACAAAGTACGAGGCAATTATGAGCGTAAATATATTATTGACGAGATCGCTAAAAGTGCTGGACATGAAGTTCTACGACTGCCACCTTATCACTGTGAGCTTAATCCCATCGAAGGAATTTGGAGTCAAATTAAAATATTTGTTGCTCAAGAAAACAATACATTTAAACTTAATGATGTTCATCGCCTACTAGAAGAAGGAGTGAGAAATATCACAAAAGAACACTGGCGAAATCATGTTCATCATGTAATGGAAGTTGAAGCAACAATGTGGGACGTAGACGGGCTTATAGAAAAACTGCATGACAGTGTCGTGATAAATTTGAAGGACAGCTCCTCTAGCTCTGAAGATGATGATAGTGATGCTGATCTAGGAGTGGTACCGTTACCTGATTAAGAACAAGTAAGAATGTAATTTATAGCATTTATTATAAAATGCATGTTGTAATATATTTGTTTGTATATTAATTATGAGGAAAAAAGCTTTATACATAAAATATTTTAAGCATAATTACGGAGGGAATAGAGAAACGTTAATAAACTTCAATCTTGAAAAAAATTCCATTGTGGAAAGAGTTAATGTTTCTAGAAAAGGCTGTACACCGATAGGAAATGCTCTTGCCTGTCAATTGAACCCCCCAACCACCCCATGCCGCATTGTTTACAATGAGGGATTTCCAAGTAAACCCTCGCCCCTCACATTCCAACAACAGAAAGCTATAAAATTTGGCAACCGGTAACAGAGAGAGAGAGAAGATAAATCTTTTCTCCATAAGACATGCAGTTCCCTCAGCTATGAAATTAGGTGTAGCTTGGACAACCTCTTGTCTAGTGGTTGGTCCTGTATTGATTTCAAGGTCTTCGATATCACTTGGCTTTTCCGCTATGTCCTTGTTGCCCATAGAATGGATTTGAACATTCATAAAGTGCCACCATATATTTTCATTTGCTCTTTAGGCGTGGGTTGACATTAGCTAAGTCGGTTTCGTGTTTGTCCACTGATCTTAGGGCCCCAGGTCCTATTCCTGGAATGGCCTAAAAATGTATCATTGGTTAAATGTGTGTTTACCCTTTCATAGTGATGAATCAATGTTTGAGGGTGGGGTGCTGTGTCTACTCAAGATTTAAGCTAGTTGATAAACCTTTGGCTGATATAATCAGTCTGTTTTTAAAGTGCACGTTAAAACCTCAGATAAAGCGGGGATCGTTTGGTGTGTAGTGTATTTCCATGTTTATGATTAACTGGCTTGTTGCAGCTATTGGCCTTTTTGGCGATTAATTAATTAATTAATAGTATCGTTCTAAATATAGGTAAGATATTTTATGTTTAGTTAATATATTACTAAAGACATAAAATAACATGTACATTGTTTTAACCATCACATATTATTATAAGCTTTGAAATAACATTCAAATTATACCTTAACCTAAATTCCTTGGTATGATAAAATTATATTTTTAAAAACTCCATGGCATCATTCCACAAATGAAATACCGATGGGCCACCATCACACGGTGAGGATAGTGTCAACTTATACTGATAGAAGGTGTATTATGTTCAGCAAAATGCTCTCTCCATCCACTTATCTCAGTTTTATAGACTGGTGCTGCCACGTATCCTTAATTCAAGCAGCTCTTCAATTGTCCTCGCAAGCTTATCTTACCCCGTTTCATAAATAATGCTTCACAGAAAATATGGCAGCACCGGGGATCAAACCACTGGACCTATGGATCTGTAGCCAGGAACTGTGATCACTATGTCACAGAGGAGGTCATGGTAAGAACTGAGAAAGTTTAATTTATCTATAAATATAATTATAGATAACTAGTCAAATTATGTATCTCTATCACTTCCGAATTTTCCAAAATGTGGGGTTCCATTGCTTGTTCAGAAATATTTTTGGCAATGTATATTATTTTGTAGCATTTTTGTCAAAGTTTTTGTTAATGTGGCCAACGTTACTTTATTTTCAGCCTCTATCCCATGAAGCACATCATTTTTAATTTGGTGGTTTAGATAAATGAAGCCTTCGTTGAATAGCCTGTTAGCAAATATACATTTTATTTTTTAACTTATTAAATTAATTAATATTTTGATCTAGTTAGGCTTACTCCACTTTTAATCACATATTTTAATATTACTATGCCATTACATAACTAATTGGAAAACAAAATATAACGAAGAGGGTGGGTTTATATTTCAAAAAAATTAATTCCTGGTATGCCTTACAATCGCAAATGTACTATTATCAATGCTAATTTTTGTTTGATGTGTTTTACAGATAATGGTTTTAATAAACTTTAATACAAGTCTTGAAGCCAGTACAATATTCTTTCAGGAACTTGCACCTCCTTAGAACTGAGCCACAGTCACACCAACTAAAATTCGTGTCCCTTAAACCTCACAGCCAAAGGAAGAGGCTAAGACAATCTAGTGGACCACATGTTTACATTTTAAAGGCTATCGCTTGCCTGTTTTTGACCAACAAGCTCCCTCCACTCTCCCAACCCTTCAGTTTTGGGAGGACAAGTTTGTTGGTTGAGAAATTGTTGAGGCAACGCAAGGTTACAAAACCTCGCGAGGTTAGGGGTGCCGCGGGATGGTGTTATATGTTGGTTCGAGAGGGGTGGGGGGGGAGCTCAGCCTTGCGAAGAGACTGATAACACGCTTCAGCGGACACCCGTAACCAGGACCTACCCCTTCCCCCGTTTCATCACTTCCCCCCTCACCCTCCCATGCCAACAGGATTAACGTGCTTCCGACTGGAAAATGTTTATATCCTCTCCACGCTCTTTTTTTTTTCACGTAAATATATCTCAAGACCTCGCATCTCTCTGCTGTAAGAAGATTAAAGGTTATCCTAGCTTTGAGCCTTACCACCATTAGATTGTTTCAATTCGGGGAGGATTTTGAATTTTCTTTTTTCGATTCGTAAAGTAAATTACAGTTATTAGCTGCAGTGACTTTAACTACAGTTCAATTTTAATACGAAGGTACTTATCTGGAAGCTAGAAAATGTATTAGATTTAATTAAACGTATTTACACGTTGGATAGTGAGTGGTATCTGTGGCTGTACCTTTTGGTTGTTCCAATGCCTATAAGTAAGACATAATTTTTTTTAAATTCATTAATAATTTTGACTTCAAAACTAAATATTAA
The DNA here is from genome assembly GCA_902151445.1 of Timema monikensis. Lineage (NCBI taxonomy): Eukaryota > Metazoa > Arthropoda > Insecta > Phasmatodea > Timematidae > Timema > Timema monikensis. The sequence continues at coordinate 586,065 of CABFVZ010000002.1, read as the reverse complement.
TATTCTTAAAATGCTTTTCCTACCAAAACCTTACCATAGCTCATTGAGAGGTACAGATAGAGGAAGTTGGAAAGTACTACTATTAGCTAGTAGTGACAACCTTTCTATCCTATAGGCACGAAATAAGGTGTCTAGAGAATGACATCACTGGCTATTATTTATTATTATAATCTAGCATAAAGGAAAAATATCAGACACTCACGTTGGTGGGAAATGGACAAACATGCCAGTCTAGCTAGTTTCCCACTTATAGGAAGGTTTGGGTTCAAATCCCATCCAGGTGTACTAAGGTGCTGAATTTATTTTCCAATTGTTTCCAACTCTTTCTCTTGGCAAATGAGCCGTAGTACGTTTGACACATTCCCATGGAAAAGCTACCCCTTTGTACCAATCTATACAGGTCTTAGTACGTAAACGGGAGGTATTTTAAACCCGTTTTGATAGGAGTCATGGACATAAACTAATACAACCTAGTCTAACCTATCGTAACCATCAAGCAAATGCCTACAATATTTGCTGATCTAACCTATAATAACCTAACGTAACTATCAGGCGATTGAACAGACGCTGGCTATATAAATTTGAGTCATAATTAAACAAACGCAAAAGGTAGGATTAACAGGTGTGGTCACAATTACAAGCATCCTATGACCAGCCTGGTACAAAAACTACCCGTGTATTTCAGCTAGGATAATCCCAGATTACGCCAATCATCCTAAATGGCACTTGAATGAGATATAGGGATAAGATTTGTTGAATCTCGGTTATTGTGAAAGTCTGTTGTGAAACATAAAAAAATAACAGATTTGGATAAATGTTTAACATAATGTACCATTATCAACTGGGTTGAATGCACCATGTATCATAAAGAAGGAATCAAGGCTTAAAATCGAACTATTCAGTACATGAGAGGCAGAGATAAATTAATGAAAGGTGTGACCATCGTTTTATCTGAGGATTTTCTACAAACTCTCCCGGTAATCCTGCGAGGCATCAGAGCTGATGAGGTAAATTCATCTGTTAAGTGTTCTTTCATATAAAGACAAGTAGAAAAATTTACTCTGTCAGTAAACATTAGAGTTAATTTATAAATAGACGCGTTGTCTGGCAAATTTTTAATATTACTATTGCAAATCGGTGACGACAATTTTCCCTAAAGACATGGTGAAATAAATGTAACAAATCATATGGACGGAATTGTTCAATATATTTAAGAACGTTTATCCAGATATGTCAAATTTGTAATAGAAATATGAAACATGGTTGCGTAAAAGAGCCATCTTAACGTCTAAAAATGATACTGTTAGAGCCAGAAATGAAATTATATCATGTTAATTTATAGGCAAGGAAAGAATCTACGAATTTTTAGATTGCGTGTCAAAGAAGAAACAGATGAATTTTTAAATTTACTCACTCCACAAGGTACGGCCACCTTATAAACTCATTCTGAAGATGTTCTCCTGTTATGTTACTGAGAAATATAAATGCTCAACCCCTTTGTAGTGGAACAATGGTAGAAGTGCGTGATTTGAATAAAAACATAATCGAGGCAGTGATTTAAACTGGTTGTGATAAAGGTCAACGCGTTATCATACCCACTATCTCATTAATGCCGAGTGAATATCCATTTGAAGTTAAACGACTACAATTTCCCGTCAAACTATGCTTCGCTATCACCATCAAAAAAGCACAAGGACAGTCTTTTAAAATAGCAGGAATTGATCTAAAAGTGAAGGTTTCTTTTCTCATGGTCAGTTTTACGTTGCCTGCGCTAGAGTAATCAAAATATACTTTCTTTTTTTTTTTATTATTCTAGCCCCCAATAGCAATAGACGAAATGTTATATTTAATGAGATATTATAAAATATCTGGCAGGTGTATGTTGAAGAATGTGTTATAGTGTTGATGCATCTTACCCATGTGAATAGCGTGTGACATTACTAGTGTGTATATTATGATTGAATAAGCCTTATTGACGTCATTTCGGTCCATGCTTCTAGATCTGTTTCATTTGTTGAATAGACACTGGCAAGGTGATCACGTCCTTAATAATAATAATAATAATAATAATAATAACTTCTTTATTTGGGCGAGGTTAAGGCCGGCGCCTTTTCTTACACTTAACCCACTTACACCCACCTACATAGCATACATTTAATAATCATGTCCTAAAAGCTAGTTTATAATATTTGTAATAATAATAAAACATTCCCCACATAATTGACTGTATATCTATGAACATATTAAACTGAACTAAATGTGGAAAGTAGAATTAACTAAGGATAGAGAGAGAGAAAAAACATTAAGGCACACAATCATTACACACCCACACATACATATATATATGCCATTATAAGTATTGTTCAAAATCTGTAAATAATACATTTTAAAAATAGGTTAGAAGTAATTTAAGATTAATATGTGATACTTTCACTTCGTTTGTAAGTCATGTAATAATATAATCCAAGAGTTTGTTTATGGGCTTTAACTACCACTTAAAAACGTTTCGATGGCCACATGATATAATGCACCATTTTTTATCATTTCTTAACTCCTCGGAGGAAAAGGGAAGTTACTCAACTGTATATTTGATCAAAATTATGTTTGCTCTCGTTTGTATGAGGAGTTTTCACTCTAGGATATGGTCCAATAAATATATGCCATATGCCATATCATATAACGTAATTATATCTTAATCTACCCCGTTTAACTATTAGGACGGTCTTTTTACAATTATATCCTCCTACTTGCGTCTAATACTCTCAATTAGTTGTTTATACATAAAATCTCCTCGTTTTTTTCTATTAAATTGTTGTCGCTCGTGAGTTCCTCAGAGCTGGTATTTTTATTGTAGTCTTGTATATTTTATCTCTTAATGCATTGTGTACTTATAATTAAAATTATTTAATCAAATACATTTTAAATAAACAATTCTAGCCTTATACAATAGGTTTGCAAGCTCATTCCGTCTCCACGTGTAACGTTTTAGTAATATCAAATAAATATCAAAACAAAAAGTAATATTAGCAATAAATTATTTGTTTTAAAAACATGTTACGTATTCGTACAGAAATGATATTGAAAGTGAAATTGTATTGTATAAAAAAAGAAATACATTTATCTAGTGATTTCATCCGTCTCAGATTTAAACAGGCTTAATTTAACAGTTTTTTTTAATGTGGTGTTCTAGAGTAAACAACATAATATGAACAATTACCTTCAAAATTAACCTTTAATAACAGTTTTCACCAGATATTTAAATCAAAACTGGGGCCAATGGTTCTTTATTTCAGCAACACTGATCGTTTTATAATGCTTCGAGAAAGTTACTTTTCCATTTGTTGATAGATATGTCCTTATAACAGCTGCTGTCATTCTGTTTGGGGATATATGTAACGATTATTAAAACGGAAACATGTGATATGTCAGTCAAAATGAGTGTCATTTCGTGAAGCGCTTTCAAATGTCAGCTGTTACGTTAAAATCAGCTACAGTCCAATTTTAATAATAATGCTCTTTTATAAAATACAAACATATGTTTTGGAGTCAAAAATTAATAGAAATTTACTTATTTATTAGTGTTACTTTTTGGATATTGATAATATATTAAAATTAGGAGCTTAATATAACATGAACTGACGTATGAATACTTGAAAGTAGATGTAAAGTCCATTCGCCACAGGAGAATTGGTAACTGACAGCTAACAGAAGATGTAAGAACGCTTAAAAGAAAAACCTAATCAAAAATAATTATTGAGAAATATTAAACTGTCATCATTGACAGCAAATCAACACATGGTCTTACAGATCATATAGTTTGGTGAATGGATAAATGAGAGTAGATCCGGTAACTTTTACTAGCTGTCATTTACCACCCACCTTGGTGGCCACATGGTCTTAGATGTCACTCTAGCAATAAACTAAAATACTAATGATGGGAAGATCGGAGTTCTAATCCCAGTCGGAGTACTGAGGTTTTTTTTTTTCCAAATTGGTTTCCCAATTTCCCTCAATTCAAATGTTGTTACACTACCTCTAAATTAAAATGTATTCATCCTTAACAAATTGGTGACATTAATAAATAGGTGTACAACCAAACAGGATAAGATGCCAAATAAGATGCGGTGCTAAGGATAACTTGTATAACTTTAAGATAATCCCTTTAAGGTGGAGAGTCACTCATGCAATAGCTTGTTGGAAACTATTATTTACTAACAGTGGCAAATAAATACGATCCAGCTATAAGGCGAACGCTCGTTCTGGAGGCTTTCAAAACCCGGACTATAAATACCGCTCTAATAGGGACAAGGCCTTAGTCGGAGAGGGATTGTTCGTTACAACCCTATATGGATGCTAACGTGTCCCAATATCAGGATCTCGGGTGGCGTAGAAGGTAGATAAAAGGCTGTGAAGGAGATGTCTCGTGTAGGTCCTACAAGATGAGACGTGAAGTAAGAAGCTTATTAGCTTCCTTGCTTGCATCGATGAAAAGGCTTAGAGACCTCATCGATAGAAGAGGCCATCTATTACTTCTTTTTTTATCACTTATATAAATATATATATTTATATATATATATTTATATATATATTTATATATGTATATATATATATTTATATGTATATATATAATTATATATATATTTATATGTATATATATAATTATATATGTATATATATAATTATATATGTATATATATATGTATATATATGTATATATATGTATATATATATNTATATATATATATATATATATATATATATATATATATATATGTATATATATGTATATATATTTGTATATATATATTATATGTATATATATATATATTTATATGTATATATATTTGTTTATATATATTATATGTATATATATTTGTATATATATATTATATGTATATATATATTAATATTGCATGTTTTTATTTTGTTATTGCGAAGGAAAAAATCAATTAAACTTTTATGTTGATGCACTTGAAATAAACGTTAGGTTATTTAATAAGATTTATACCTGAATCAATCTAGACTTTCTTTGATATCTGCGATTTAAACTAGTATCTAAGAGCTATCAGAAAAAAACACTTATTTTAGCCCTTACTCAAATTTTGTACTTCTTATACAGGATGAGTTAGGAAAGCGTTACATAAATATAGCTCATAAAAGAATACAGTATTGTGGAGAACTTGACTTGTTGATGTTAGTGGAGGGTATTAATTAGTATTTAGTCAATAGATATCTCTTCCCCCCAATGAAATGTATGACCCCCTTCGGTGCCCGCATGGATTAAAGCGTCACTCTCGTAGTACACTAGACTGCCGATGGTGGAGAGATCGAGGTTCTAATCTCGGTTGGGTGTACTTAGGGTGTTTTTTCCTAAATGGATTTCTACTCTCCCTTCACGCAAATGCTGGTACACTTTCTCTAATTATAACCTTCTTCTTTAAAACCGTTAGCGTGATTAGCAACGCGTATAACCCGAACGGTAGATATTCGTGGTGCTTAAAAAATGTATGTAATGGCTTGGGGAACAAAGATAGGCCTATTTAAATAAAATAATCTGAGGCTAAAATATTTTTAAGCTATTTATCAAATGGTGACATACGCTACCAGCATAATTATTTACTGAAAGGAAAGGTGTATCTAAAATTTTACATTATCACTTTTTCCTTTCTTTTTCTTATACCGCGTTTTACTACTCATCCAAGAGATCCACTCTTAACAACACTAAATTGCATAAGTGACGAATGGATGAGGAAGGTAAAATCTATAGAAAATATACATATATTTGCGTGAGAGAAGAGTAGAAAAATATTTAGGAAAAATTACCTTAGTTCACCCTGAGTTCATACCCTAAACTTCCTGTCACCCTCAAACTACAAATGATTAGCATGACATTTATTCCGCTGACCACCGATGTGGGCTCCTACATAAGGGGACAGGCAATCAGATTAATGCATATGGATTATTATTAATTGATGGCTTGACTGTTTAATTAAAAAGGTCCAGTAGAAATAAACTCTTCATTTACCATTAAAAGTATTTACTTTACCTTACCTTGTTCCACTATGGCCTAGCTAAGGGGTCGATACACGGTCGATCACGAGCTTCCGGTAGCTCGCAATAATATTTTAGATATATATTAAAAAAATACTCTTTCCGAAATAACTTACTATCGAAGAGTGTTGCCTAAAGTTTTCTTTTGGAATGAAATAAAACTATCGCGTTCTGATTCATGTTGGATTCTGAGTGAAGGCGATGCTAGGCTTTACCTATCTGCGTGTCATAATTTTCATCTAAAGGTGGTAAGAAAAAAAGAATCATGCTTATAGATTAACATTTTTATAACTGCAATCGAATGGGAGTGAAAACATATTCCCCACAATTTTTTTTAAAAAACGTTGTTGAAAATGAATGCCATTCTTCTTACGAATCTGCACAGAGTGTTTATAGATATATTTATAAAAGCATAATCGTGTTTAATAAATTATATTTATTGTCTTTTATAGTATTAAAATATGTATTTTAGTAAAAATTGTTCTAATATTTTTACATAATTTCCATTAAATTTTTAATTTAAAGTACAGATCCTACCTTCAATTGAAAAAAGGTGTGATGACAACCCCTATGGATATTTTATAATTATAGCCAACACACAATACTACCCGCCTCGGTGGTGTAGTTGGCTAACGCGCTAGTCGTGTTGAGCTCGACTGCTGAGGACGGGGAGATCGAGGTTCGAATCTCGGTCGGGTGAACTGGGGGTGGTTTTTCCTAAATGGTTTTCCACTCTCCCTCCACGCAAATGCGGGTTCACCTCCTCTAATTCAACCTTCCCAATTCCTAATCCATTAGCGTAATTAGTATTTAAAGCGTATAACCCAAACGGGCAGTAAGACGTGGTGATAAATATTATTATTATTATTATTATTATTATTATTATTAATACACAATACTGCAAAATTTAATTTGAATACCTTGTGAAACAATTTTATAAATTGAAAGTAGCTCCTAGTCTCAAAGAGTTTGGCAATCCCTGACCTAGATTATAGTTTAAGGCTCTAGTGTTATCCATCAAGCTACGAATGATAGCTTTCAGCGTAAAGGGAGTGAATGTAGTAATTTATTTGATGCCAGAGAATGAATTTTGTAAATAAGATATATTTGTCCTGCAACCCAAATATAAAAAATCTAGTTGTGAGATAATACTTTTAACAGATCGGTTGATGTTGTAATTATTTTGTGAATATTAATAGTTTCTGTGTACAAAATAATCTTCAAAATCTTTAATTGGTTGAATTTATTTATCTTCATTGTTAAATATTTCATTTATTATAAGTAAAGTGGGTCGTTCAATTTTACAGCCCATCACGCAATTCGAAACTTATATGTGAAACAATTAGAACCCAATTACATTTACTATTACAGCGGCATAATGGTAATTCGTTTTTAGTTAGGCCTACACTTGAAAGCCACCGTTAACAGGTGGAGAGAACGAACCACCACACATAAATTTTAAACCAAAAGTTCTTCCTGCCCCTGCGGGTCTAGACTTGTTTGCATACTTTCTCCAACTCTGTTCTCATCTGTTTTTTAGAGAAGTGGGAACTTGTAGGAGTTTATTCGAACTTCCTCTGTGAAGTTACTGTTTGCTTTTACATCTTTCTACATTCTCTCTCTCTCTTTCTCTTGTTAAATACTACCGAATCTTATAGTTCCTTTGAGAACTCATTTCATTTCAACTTTAGTTTGAAGTTAAAATTGAATTCTATATTTCAATTCATAAAATGTAGAAGGAATCATCCTTGAGCTAGGCAGTCCCAAATTGACAAAAATGAGTTACTCGTGTTACAAAACCTTGTATTTTGTAGTAAAATATAATTTGTTATCATTGATGCGCTAGGATAAAGGTCTCGCCATTTTAGAAAACATTCCTATTTTATACAACACTTAATATTTCAATTTTAAAAAATCTTAACCTTGGTAGATCTTTAATTAGAATTTATCCTTTGTTATAAAATATATTTACAAATTGTTAATGCATTTTTACTGATTTAGCCCATTTATACATTCAAATATTATTTGTACATCAATTTTCAAGTTTTATTATTATTTAAAAGTCTCGGGCTCAATTCCTGTGTTTAGGTGCTATTTTTCAATTAATTTAAATAAACAATAATGTGATTCCCCTGAAGACCGAGAGAGAGGACAATGGTTCGCAGCCTGTTTGTTAGTATTCATTTAATTGGTTGGTGGTTGATTTAAAAAGATAGACACGATAATTTTGTATTTACTTAGAATTATCTGAGCCAGTTGATCATTTAGCTCATTTGATTGACTACACCTTTAAGAAAATGTCAAGCTTATCTAGTCTGGTCTGCCAATGATTGGAAGGTCAGGACAAGAATCCTGAAATATAAATTGAGAATGTTTGGCTACTAAATGGTTTCCCGTTAATCCTCCATGCTAATAAGGTTAAGTTTCCTCTCAATTCTACCCTATCCATCTCTACTTATTAATTTAAATAAATGATTATAGATTGAATGGTTAATTAGTGATACCTATCCTATATCAAAAAGACTAACTATAGATGCCAGGACTTTATAAAATCTACCTTGATAGAGAAATAGTTTTTCCTCAAATTAAAGAACCAATTTTACTAATTAACGTGAAAATAAAGGATATTCATTTAGCGGACATATTTTGTTTGGATAACTTTTTTGCCATTTCATTTGTGTAGGTCATTTCCTTAACTCCGTTCATTTGGTTTTTCAGTCACTATTTTATGCATGTTTACTATCATGGTTTTAATTCATTTCTTCAGTCCATTCCAATTTTTAATATTAGCAATAAAATACATTCAATTACAATACAATATATGAGTTGATGATAAGTGATTGAAACCTTTAAGACTGACCAAAGTACATTATATTTCCACTTCAAACAACAAATATTTTAATTTGTAACCATATTCGAAATAGGATTTGAAACATCAATTAGACAATATATATTTTGATCTTAAAACAATAGTATCAGTCAAATTTGATAAAAGATACGCGTTTTAAATCAATTTTAAATAATCATATAAAAATGATAAATATAAACTAATGGATAACCTCTTCGGTTGATGAATGGTCTAACACTCTACTATCATTTTGCGCTAGACTGCCGATAATGGGAGGATCGAAATTTGAATCTCCGTCGGTTGTATTAAGGTTGGTTTTTCTCAACTGTTTTTCCCCTCTCCTTCTATACAAATGTGGGCATACTTCATCTAAATATAGCCTTCCAAATCCATAAAATTATGGAAGTTACATAAACTTATCACGAACGCGTAGTAAGACGCGGTGCTAAAGATGTTTGATTGATTGAAGAATTTAGTATAAATTGGTATAATTGTAAGCCTTAAAAAATACCGATTAACCAAAAATGTAGGTATATTTTAGAAAGTCATTGAAAGAAAGTTTGTTAAAACTTTAAAACTATCAAATAAAAATGTTCAATCTTTGTAATCAAAATGTTCGAATAGATTTTATTAAGATTATAAATTAAAATACTTGTTCGGATGCAAAATAACTATTAACAACCTAAAACTAATTTGTATATACATAAACTAACATTCGATACAGATTATATATTAAATATAGAAAATTTACGCCCTCACAATGAAATAGGATTTCTAAGCGGCCTTGGCGTTGACCCAAGTGCCTTGCGTTATTTTAAAGCCAAAGTCAAGGCTTACCTGTTTTTTAAAAGTCCACCTATTAAAGTATTTAAAATATAGTAGTATACACATTATAAAAAACCTTAATAAGGATGACTGAATTGAGAGTAAAGGGGTTATTTATATATAGTCCTCCTAAAAATATTGGCTACATTACTAACTATATATGAAAAAACCCAAGTAATGGTATGACTGACAGACTCAGATAAAGACACGTTAGTACTGGGGATGAAACCTTCAAATCTATGAGTCCTTCGAATCCTTAAGGTGAGGATGTTGGAGCTCAATAAAATCCCCGTGTTTTTGCAAGTTTTTTTAAAATCTAAATTATTTTTTTCGCCACAATAAATAAAACATTGTTCCAGTAGAAACATAGTGTTTAATGTTATTCAGAGGTGACCTCAACTGTTCTTGAATATATGTCATTAAATTCCAGGCCATCCTTTACAGATATTCAACAAATGTTGATGTCACTATATGAAAATAAATTAAACTTTATGTTTATACTAGAAAATTATTTTTATTTATTTTGCCAAAAATAAGTTTTTCTATAAAAATTGCATAAAAACATGGATATTTCTCGCGTCCAATTTACCCCCAACCTTAAGGTTATTCCATAATCAATGATTCAAAGAAATATTGGAATCGATATATAAAAATATACTGATTATTAAAGGTTTATCTTAACACAATTACAGGAAAATATTCACAACCAGTCACCAAATTATTAATAAACTTCGTTACTGAATGAATACATTAAAGCAATTTAATAAAAAATGTAGTAAACACCTTATGTTTACAATTTTATTTACTAGTCTTATTCGTATTTTGGATTCGGATTCGTAAAGTAGTAAATTCATCTCATCTCTAGTTTAAACTAAAATTGCTTGTAAGAACTCTTCAATTTAATAAACTAAAGTCAAAAATAAAGATTTTTAATAAGATGCGTGATATGGACACCGAGGTTAGACATGTTCCTCATTCCCTGAGGGTCTCGTAACTTTTCAATTTTTACGAGGAAATCATCTTTAATATTTTATTATTCACTGTTTCAAATAATTTATTTTAAGATTGCATGTGTAAAAAAGTAACAATATACTCAATAAGTTAAATAAATTTAATTTAAACTTTTGTGTTTGAATATTTTTTAATACATTTCTTGAAACTAAAATAATCAAAAATACAATTGAAAATATATTCTACTTAAGATAGTAGCCAACTAACTGAAAAATATTGTCATGTGAGATTGCAGTTCTATATTTTGTGTGAGATTTGTAATTCAATACAAGTACTAAATCATTATTAGATCCCCAGGCCTCCACCGTGGTTCGGATTCCACGTTAAACTGTAGGTCCTCCATTTCATCTCACAATCACCCTACCATTACACATTAGCGTTACCATTACACATTAGCGTAAGTGCGTATAACCCGAATGGGTAGTAAGACGCGGTGCTAATAATAATAATAATTATTATTATTATTAGATCCAAATAAAATATGCTAACAAATTAAGCTTATCTTTATTTTTAATTTGAATGTTTATACTATGCATATGTCCAGACAAATGAACAGAGGAAATATCAGATAAATTTAATTAGAAATCGAAATTCCCTTTTTCTCAGTTATAAAAAAACAGGACAAATTACACACCAAAACACACGTATCCATCAACCAATCAACCCCATCCACCCTATCACACATTTATTAAACTTTTATCTCTTTGCAAATTAACTTTCAACGTAGAAACAAACAAAACCACATACAAAATCCGTACACTTTTTTAAAAAATATTTTTTATGGTAATTCCACCTCTTTCCTTATCATAGTAGAGCACGCCTCATTGACTAAAACCTAATCAAAATCTCTCTAACTATAGTCTGGCTCGGGTGATGTTGATATTTGCGTGACAGGATCTCAGTGGCCATGATTTAGAGTTGCCACGTGACGTCACTCGGTCATGTGATTAATGTCTAGTGGTCAATCACTCAAGTATTTATGACGTAGCCTCGAAACCGCATTCAACATACACCCAAAGGGGTATGGTAACTGCACGAAACAGATTGGGAGGGGAAATGATAGCAAAGTCTGTCGGTAAGTTGTTTTCAAGGGAAGCTAAGCTCCAGTTATTAAACTTTGTGTGATGTTTGATTTAATGAGAGGGACCTGTATAAACATAGTGGGATAGTGATAAGACGGATAAAATTTTACTCTACCGGGTTGGAAACTAAAACAGACTTTTCAGTATTTATTGGACAACTCTTCATGGCCTGAGGATTATTGGTTGTTTCTAAGCCAAGTCAGGCTTGACGTAACTGTACTATTAAACTGTTTTCTCCTATTAAAATTCAATATTTAAAGCTCTTTGAAGTGTATAAATATATATTTATTAGCTTAATACATTACTTTGAATTAAAATATTTACAAATGGCTATCATTACAAACTAAAATTATGCTCGTAGTGAAAGTGTAGACACACTAAAGGTTAAGCACATTATTTTACTTGTAGAAGATGTAACTGAAAAAAATCAGCAAATTTACTTGTAAATATACTAGCAAAGACTGAATATTCACAAGCAGAATAATTAAAAGATACAGAATATGTTCTACCATTATATCTCTAAAAGTACTACTACAATGTACAAAATGCACTAAAAATGGATAGCTTCTAGTATCAACATTGATCAAATACTTTAAGAAAATTATCTATTTCTTTATCTAATTCTACCTTATAAATTTAATGAACAAAAGCAGCTATATAACGAGAATTGTTTTAGAGATTTTGTATTTTCCAAAATTCAATTCCAAATTAATACTGAAGTTTTATATACTTTCAAGAAGTGGTGCTCTTAATCTTCCCTTGAAAACCCTTTAAATCTCACCTTGAAATGTGCAACCTTGAAACTACTATGCAATTATTGCCCACGTATGTAACATACATTCTGGGTGATGTACAATAGAAGGAGTGGGCAATGAATACGTGATTTTCCCTATATTAAAACTTTCGTGCAGTCTCATTTATATACGTGTGATGGTTTATTTATGTTTGTAGTGTGGTGTTTTTTTTTCGTTGCCGTTTTTCTGTTCCGCAATAAATAAAAATAGAATATGAGATTGGTAAGTTACGTTTATACGTGCTCCAAACATAAATTTTGTTCTAGTTGTTTAATTTTATTTGTTTCAGCATTGGTTAAGTTGATGTGTCTAATATAAAAATCTATTCCAAGTGTAGAAGAGGTTTTGTTGTTTTGTGTTTACTTTTTTCAATTCGAACAAGCATTGTAATTGTGAGAGTTTCTTATCTCTAGATAAAGATAGATATTGACGTTTTATGTAACCACACACTAAAATATATAGGTTTTACTGTGTGTGGGCCTATGTCCCTTTTTGTGTATGTCGGCACTTGGATCGGCAACCAAAACGTGGGATGGAACCCGTTAAATTTGATATGTATATATTATAGCGACATACCTAGATCCTTTTAATTCTAATTCTAAAATTAAGGGTAGCTTACTGATGAATCATTTTTGAAAAATCAAAATATTTTGAATGTTGCTATAATGATTGTGTAAAAATTGATTGCCTTACATGATAAAAGCACTGTAATTTATTTTAATAATGACTTATTTTTTGAATATTCAAAATTATTTGAAAATGTATTAAAAATGTCGGTTTTAACGGGGTAAATATAAGGTGTTTTACATTGTAGATGTATTTTATAGAGAAAAATTAATTTAAGAATATGTTCTGATTATATGTTTTTGAGAATTTTGTTCCAAATGTAATCGACACAGTTGGGTGACATAAACTATAATAGAAAATTTTATATGATTGTGTCCGAATAATAATTCTCTAAACTGAAAGTAGTTATATTTTCGTAGTAAGTTCCCTTATTGTAGCGATGGATCGTTTATGAAATATGAGAAAATACCTCCTATTTATGTATTTTCTATCTATATGTAAATAGTTTTCTGAAATGACTTGGTGGGAGAGTGAGAGTATCTAATACAATGAGTGGCAGTTTTTAAATAACGAGAATAAGGTTTTAAAATAAATACTTATATGGTAACGCACTAAAAGTAACAAGCTGTATTTAATGTAGCTTAATATACATATTTTCAGGTTATCAAATTAAATCTAGTGGAGGCACTAGTATTGAATATAAATTAAGACAATGAAGTTATTACGAAAACCAACATTCATTTTCTTAGTAGCCAAAAGCTAAATAGGTTAATTGTAATGAGCCTAAAAATATCAGACTGTAAAGCATTAAATGTAATGTTACTATAAACAAAACCTGTCTCGCTGTAAAATGACGACGCTCTTTGCAAATAAATTAATTTTAAAACTAACCTATAACATATTTATATAAACTTATATACAGTATATTATGTTATTATATTTATAATTTTACATATATTAATATTTTAGAGTATATACATATAAATTTTATCCTTATTTATATACATATATTTATAGGCTATGTATTTTATTTATATTTATATGCTAAATATTCTATGTATATTTATTTATATATATATATATATATATATATATATTCATATTTTATATATTGTATATTTCTATATATTTTATACACATATTTATAATGTATGTATTTAATATATGTACTTAATATATGGATTTAATATATATATATATATATATACGTTGATTTATATATCTATATATACATATTCAAATCTATATTCTATATATAACCTTATGATTTATATAAAAATTCTTGCGTATACTCCAATATATGTTTACATTTTTATTTGAATATGTTCAACTATATAGTGAAGATCGAAGACCATTGTGGTAGTAAGACTACTTCATTAAACATGATAAAGTGGCATATATAGCAATATAAATGTTTTAAAATATTTTAAATAACTTATTTAATTTATAACTACCAAATTATACTATCAATTAAAGAGGCAACCCAACCATAAGCAATGAATGATAAAAACGTAGGTAGCTTATTATTTAAATCATGTATTAGGTCAAACTTAGTGGGTGATCCCTGTGTCTAGGTGTCACTTGCCGACTAAATATATTATAATTAATACAATGTGGATATTTCCATGGCAAGGCCATCCAAAGCTAGAGATTTAAGAATATAATATTGAGTTACTTTGTTTCAAAATCAAGATTTAAGAAATTGTTTTTGTACTATGTATAACGCCATAATTATAGGCCCCTAAACATATGGGATAAAGACAATTATGGTCACTTTATAAACATTTCACCACATTAGAGTGTAAATAATACGGGTAAAACCGGAAATAAAACAAGATGGTAGGACCACAATGGTACTGTATATGGGGAGGGAGACCCATACTCAATTCTTCTGGCTAAGATTCAACCCCTGACTTCCCACCCCCTTGCTATCCAGTATATTGCAATCCTGAAGCCTTAAATAATGTGGACACCAGTAGGGGTAGAATAACTAAGTTCCAAACTTGGTCAGTTGTGATTAATGTGATTCGAAGTTCACGGTTACGACAAAAATACGAACGATCTCAATTTGCTTTCAAATGATTGGGAAATTATAATTATAATATCAAATTTCAATATAATATTTAATAATTATTGTAAAATCATTTATAACAATAGAACCCAAATTAGAAAACACGTGGATTAAACCGCAAACCCATCTAGCATGATTTTCTGGTGATTGTAAAATTGAATTTCGAATTTCGTTCGGGTCCAGTTAAAGAGTCTTTTGCCAGCAAATATGCTACTTCCACGCAAATACTGGTTCACCTCCTTTTAATTCTACTTTACTCATTCCCATAAGACTGTTGTAGCTAAACGAATTTATCTCGGCTATGTAAGTAGATGCGGTGGTAAGAAATAAATAAAAAGTGTCCCGGTTTGCTTTTAGCTAGAGTCTTTTTTCCATTCCAGTTTTCAATCACCAGCGAGGTAAAAGCAATATCTTTTACTGAGCTAAGTTCTCTATTTGCCACTTCATCTCATTCTAAAGTGCATTTATATGCAAGTTTTCAAGGTAACTTATTTTAATGAGAAAACGCGTTAGTCATAGGGGGATTAAACATTCGTCGACACCACTGTGGCTAGGTACCAGCAGTTGCATTCTTTTGAGAACTTTTAGTTAATTATTTTATAGACGAGCACGGGATGAGACTAGGGAGGGAGCAATTGGGCCGCGTTTACAAGCTAGTAGTCTTATATTCCTCTTAGTCAGTTTTTGCATCAAAAGCTTGGTGTAATTTCATTCAAAATAATAATACACTAAAATATTTTTTGTATGCATTAATTTTTTGTGTACCATGTTCGACTGATCGTTCGAGATATTCTCGTATCAACACTGATGGACTAAAATGAAGAAGTTATAATTTAGAATCGTAGAGATAAATTTGAAACTCTTTTTTTTTAACACTCAGTAAATCCGTTTGAGATTTGAACCATGAACTCTCTGTCCATTGAAATTATGAAGCCTTATATTATTCTACAACCTCCACAGCTACATATAAGTAGCGTCTCAAAATAAAAATTATACACCAATTCTATCCCTTTTTAACAAGTGTTTTACAGGAATTTAATGCCTGTTTAAAGAGGGTTTATCAAGGATTTCGTCCCAAACGAGTTACCTTTAAGTTTGAACTCAATAATCTAAATGTTTACGTGTTATTAAATCCCTTATTTTATATAAATATTATGACAAATCAAATAAAACAACGAGAAAGTGAGTTTTTTAAAAGTTTCTAAAATCTAGTCAGTAAAGTTTCTTACTTTGTCGTCGTCAGTAAAGCAGTCGTTCACTTTGAGAAGATTCAGGAATGATATTTCTAAGAAGCATATTAAAATTTGTCAAATTTCTGAAGCTGTAGTTCTATATTCTTGATTAAGGTTAAATTGTTGGATTTTATTTCCTCTGCCAACTTTGGGTTAAAAGAATTATACAACAGTTGGTAATATGTGGAGGCAGAACTTTTCCCACAGCTTGATTAATAGCCTCTTCAAAGACATTGAGTACTGTGTTTGGAGCAAAGTCCAAACTAAGTTAACGAAATCTTAAAATTAAGTTTAGAAAGCTCCAATGTAAGTGTTTGCAGTTTTGTTTGAAAGCAAAAAGAAGACCAAATTGGGGTCGAGGTCACCTTTACCACCTATGATTGCGAATAATAATTGCCAAAACAGCTTTTGAAAAATATAAAAGGTGCTGTCCATGTAAGTGACGCTAATCTGTTCAGAAAATGTCAAGTTTGTCACATTAAGAAAATGTTTGTTTTTGCTATAATTTATTAGTAGGTCTAAAAGTATTTCTTCCTTAATTGCTGTGTCTCAAATTTTTCTAAATAAAATTGTAGTTCACCCAATGTTTTTAGTAGTGTGGATATAGCCGAAGAGTGAGCGTGGTGGATGAAGATATGAAACTTAAAATGGAACAAAATAGGAAGATGCCTGATATGAAAAGCTGGAACACAAATTCGTTTGTTGACTAAAAAAACTTGGGACGAAATTCATTTGTATACTTTGAATAATCGGCAGTTCGTATATTTATTTTAAGAGGATTCAAACAAGGGATACAATTATGATGCTGCGACTTATACGGGGGAAGGGCATAGGGGGTAATATAATTAAACATTCAACTCCCATATTAATTCTACTACAGATTATTTAAATGAAATTAAAAAAGCACTTTTCTAAAATATAAACTTTAAAATATGTGGTGAAACACAAATGTGTTTCCACTTAAATGAGCACAAAGATTATTTTTCATTTAATTTCACAATTAATTAGTGGACCAATTTTAGTATAGTGATTTGGATTGGCGAATGTATAACTTAAATCTATAATGAATTAAATAATAAGGGAAAAGGTTTATGATCAATCTAGATTTATAAAATAATTGATCTATTGTTATGTAGGTAGATATAGTATCATGTATAAAATTATTTTTCTTATTAATAGAGAACCATATAAATTTTAATAGCACTGAATTATAATTTAACTTTATAATGTTTATTAGATTTAAGTGATGTTTTAACTACGCTAAAACAAGAAAAAATATTCTAAAAGCCCTTGTTTATATATCTTGAGATACTGTATATACTTTTGTTTGCTCCAAATCTTACTACTCATCCGGAATACATGATTTAACTAGGCTAATGGAGTGTTAAATTAGAATGGGGAGTAAATACGTATAAATTTAGTTGTGGCAGAGTAGGAAATCCTTTTTTTAAATAAATCTCACCACAACAAGCCTAGATTCGAATCCCATCTCCCCACTACCAGAAAATCAGAATAATTAAAACTGACATTTATTCCACTTACCCACAGTCGTGGATGAAATATATAGTAGGCTCACAATATTACAAATTCGGTTCTCCTGAGATTATATTATAATTATTTAAAGTAGGTACAAATACTCATTTGAAAGTTAATTCCGTAAGCCGATGTTTATAAAATGAACCAGTCTACTTCTGTGTTTAATTAATATACCTCTCCTCTCCTGAAAAAAAAATAGCTCTTTAATATTGTGAGAGACTTTGCCCTTTGCTTTTGAATGTATTTTTTTAATATAAGAATTTTTCAGTTCTAATCCTCAAATAAAACTCACTCCCAAGAGAACCATACAAAAATGTCGATATTTTATATAATACATGCTACTAGAGAATTTATTTTTAACCGAAGGAAGTTAATGTCCATTCATTTTAGTTTTCATCGTAAAAATAAGATAGGTATAACTTAATAATGCCTTCTGGTCTGACTGTACAATCGAATTTTGGTGTGGTTTTTTTTTCTGTGTATTAGCCAACAACACAATTTTGCTTTTTTGTGATAGGACCCTTACTATAAAGTGGTTATTTCTATTTACTTTATTTTGGTTTCTTGGATACCAGGCTTAAAATATTTATTTTGGTGCTCTTTGCAAACACTTGAAATGTTATTACCTACTTACTTACTTAATTATTTAATCTATGGCATTGGGAACTAAAAAGTTCATTTCCGCCCTTAAAAAAGTTCGCCGCCGAGCCCTATCTTGAGTTAGTTCCACCCAGTCCAATTTAATCCTCCTATTTGCGTCCAGGTCTTCCCAATGGTCAATTCTCATTGGGCTCACTGGTCAATACCTTGAACAAGGTTCTAGATTCTCCCACTTTCCCTGCATGTCCTGTGCACCATATTCTATGAGATTTTATTAATCTAACAGTGTATTATGATAACTACAGAATATGTAACTCATCATTACACAACCTAATCTTCTTCCCAGTATATTCATCCCTTTTTGGACTAAATAAATTGTTTTTGAAAACCCTACATTTGTTTATGTCATGTAAGATAAGAGACCATGTTTTAGACCCATAGAGAACAACCGCCAGGACAATGGTTTTGTATATTCTTAGCTTACATTCCTTGACAGCAGATGGGATGTTAAAAGTTTACCGACCGAGTAACAAAAATCATTTCCAGGCTGTGTTATTTTCTTAATTCTCACTCTAATATTGTCATTGCTAATTAAAATTGTGCCTAAATATTTGAACTCATTATCCAAGTTAAATGATATGTTGTATTCTATATTTATCGTCCTCTATCTGTGATATGTGTGTGGTCAATCATCATATACTTATTATCTTAAGCATTCATTTTTAAACCAATTTCCTTACTATCCTCTATTAAAATTTCTGCATTTATTATAACAGCTTCCTTACTAATATCTAACAAAGATAAATCATCCGCATAACCCATTAGATAATAAAAATTACAGCATATTTAAAATAAAATATATACTATTTTGAAAAATATTTAGTTTTAACGAATATAAATTATCAGAATCTTAAATTTGATATGGGGTATTTAAAAAATGAAATTTTATAATAAGTTATAAAATGTATCAAACGAATTGAATTTTGATTAATATATTTTGCTCATGAACATAGTATAATTATTATGAATATTACTATAATATTTGAATAGTCTTAAAAGGTATTTAGTGCTATATTAAATATTAAATTTAAGATCTTTTACATATAAAGAGAAATTACATTACATTATGTAAACAGTAGGCCTATATTATATTATTAAAAACACGATTCTCTAACGTGTCATTAAATCATAGAGTATCATAGGCAATGAGCTTGAAATATAATTTTAAAGAATTTTAAATAATTTAAACTAAGAAAAAGTGATTAATTAAACAGTTTTAATTTTATGACTGATTAAAGATTACTCAGCAAAATTTTCTAATTAATACACATAATATTGTTGTAATTATGTATAATTTTATATTTTAAATAAAAGTAAGTCATAAAATATAGAATTATTCATTTTTCATTGACCCTTGAAATTATAGAATAAACGCCTCATCGATGGACAAACAGAATAAATGTAAGGCTTGTCTAGTATGATTATTATGAGATGGGAAGGTTGGAGCTCAAATATCAGCTGTATGTTGTAAGGGTTGTTTTACCAAATGGATTCCCACTCTCCTTCAATATAAATTCGGCTTATCTTAACCTAAATTCTACATTCTTTGTCTCAACAGAGTTATATTTATTAAATTCGGAGTTTTTATTGGTAGATAAACAGATATAGTTGCAAAATACCAGGTTAAAGTAATTAAAGATAATCTGTGATATGCGGCCCTCTGGTGGCTGTTATATTGCTCAGCATACTCGTTAAATCAGATTTTAATGTATCATGAATGTGTTTTTTTTAAATTGAAGCCATTCTTTGTTTTCATATTATATTAAAGGTATTTTCTTGAAATTTTTATCTGCACACATCATAAATTCATATAATAATTTATGTATCAGAAAATCCATTGAGAGTCAGTCATTACGATAACTATGTCCTCTGGGTGGTTCTGTGGAGTTAAAAGCACTAAACCATTAACCATAAATCGGATGCAAAAGCCTTTGTGCATTGCGTTGAACATTATCACCCCTTCTTCTTTGAAGTAATGGGATGGACTTTTAGAGCCATCCTATTGTGTCTTAAGATATATTCCCCTCCGTTAGGAGTGAAATGAAGACAGTTGAAGATAATGTACTGTGTTTTATTTAAGTAAGTTATTTACTGATTTATTATGGTTATTAGGCTAGTACCTTCTGAATCAACTTATTATCATTATTTTATATAAAATTGGTTCGACATAAGAACTACTAGTGTAACTGATTAGGATATATTAATTAGCACACGATTTAAAAAATAATTCAACTCTATAAAAGAACAATTCTTAATACTTAAATAATTAGATCAACAACTTTAACGGGGAAGCTCCAATTTCACAAATGGTAGATTCTTCAACGGCACAGTGGATTGTATCTGCGAACCCTCAACTCAGTAGAATGATATTCTTTAAATTTAAAAATGAAACCTAAACACGGGAATTTAACCTTGGAACTTTGGATTAATATATCTATGCTCTAACCACTAAGTTATCCAGGAGTTGTACTGGGTATAGGGTCATTCTTCACACATATTTTAAGGTAGAGTCTCTAATGAACGTGTAAAAATCCTCAGCTACATATGAGTGATCAGTTAAGATCATGAGCTATCAGATAACGCAGCCATCTTTGACTCAGGAAGGCTTTAGGCCAGCTCACACTGAAAGCAAATCTAAGCTAAGCTAGGCTAGTATTTGCTTAGACAACTGTTTAGAAAAATAGTTGACAATATATTTAAATGTGTTGGTTAACACAGAAAACTAATATATGCCTTGCTACACCAGGCTATGATTTTTTTACGATTGCTGAACAATTTTTCCATCCGCTATCTTTAGCCATCCTACGTTGCGCATGCACATAACGCAGCTTGGGCTACGTGTTGAACAGATGATGTGGTCTATTTTTGAAAAAATAGCCGAGGAAGTGTCGAAGTTTATTTTCAGTTAGTTTCACGTGTATTTAAGTAATTTTATATTTAGGTTTTATATTTAATAAATGATTTTATATCTAAATGGAAGCGTTAATTGAACACGTCAAGCCACCACATCATACGTCTTTTTCATCATCCAAAACAGCTGCTAATGGCAGCAGCTCCTCTTACTCAGTACTATCATTTGAGCTCAAACAATATTATTATTAGCACCGCGTCTTACTACCCGTTCGGATTATACGCACTTACGCTAATGTGTAATGGTAGGGTGATTGTGAGATGAAATGGAGGACCTACAGTTTAACGTGGAATCCGAACCACGGTGGAGGCCTGGCATTCCCCACATTCACAAGATGTCTTGTCAGAGGTGAAGGAAGAGTTTAGTAATCAGATAAATCTGTGCCGGGACCGAGGATTGAACCCCGGCCGCCAGCACAGAAGTCTGACACCTTACCCCTAGACCGCCAGGTCACCAACACCTCAAACAATACAGTTTGGAAAATGTCGTAACTTAACTTCACTGGAGCAGGCCAAAATAAAACAACTGTGAATTCAGGAGAGAAAAGAGGGACCATAACTTATCTTAGCTTAACAATGAGTGTGAAACCAGACTGACATAAACTTTAACACAGCATAGCTTATCTTAGCTTGTCGTTCTATGTGAATCGGCCTTTATGCTGCCAATAGCTCAATGACAATTGTATGAATGCGTATATCACGAAGGATTAAATAGGCAAGCTATTATATTAATTGTTAGTTACGGTTATAACCACATCTAAATACCATATTCTTGAAATTGAAAAATGACACATGGTCACGGGAATATAGCCCGAGACTTTCGTCTTAATGTGTCAATGCTCGCACGTTCATCACAAACTCTGCATTTAAATATGAGTGAACAGTTAAAATAATCACGGAATTACTCCTGTATAGCTCATTGATTAAAGCATTGGCCTATTAAACTGATATCATGAGATCGATTCCCGTTCCCAGGTGTAAGTTTTCAATTTAAAGAATATGCTATTTAGATGCGGCTACAACCCCGATTAACAAATATAATAGCGTGGCTATTTAATCCCACAATAAAGCGAGTTAGGACGGTTAACTTAAATTTGAATTGTTGAATCAAATAATTTGTAAAATTTATTTATATATTTTACAGTACTGTATAGATATAAATAAAATAAACAAAACTGGTAAATGAGTAGAAAGCGTTTAGGCACAGATCTTGAGGCAATGTCCAATTTTACTATTATTTGTGTGACTCTTGAAGAAACCCTGGTTGATGTCACACGTTTTTGTCTTCAACTGATGTGAAAGGTTGGCTACATAAAATTATGTTGGAAAAGATACATATATATATATAATGAAACTTTATGTATAGTTATTATGTTTATATAGTTAAATTATATAATAATTAAACTGTATATGCTATATCAAATGATATTTTATAAATATATATAATTATATCTCTTTGTACAATTTTATTATCTATATATATTTACTTATATAAAATTATGAAAGTGTTCAACACTACAAGGCAAAGTAAATCAGTATCTCCATTTCATTTGCTATTACAATGTTATTGGGTCACGTATACGAAAGGAAATAAGGGCGCAAGCCTCATGGATACTTTGTATGACTCTCAACATAAAGCCTGGTATTTGAGTCCAATCGAATATACAAATAATATTTTTAATTCAATGGTACCTAGATTCCTTAAAATCACCCTCACTTGCCTTATTATATTATAAATAGTTTTATTTGATAAATGTATGTTCTTACAGTCCACTTTTCATAGGAAGAACGTTTAAGAATATACACACTTTTTAGCCCAAGATTAATAAAATTTGAAAGTTTGATTGGTGTAACATTATAAATATTGTTAATATCTATCAAAAGTAACAGCTACCGTACAGATAATTTTAATTGGCATAAGAATATGTTAAATATATCTGATAACATTTCTAGCTTTCCTTCCTATGAAAATCTCCTGTAAATTATTGCATATGCTTGATCTAAATTACTTTATTTTACAGATGGTTAACTGCGAATTTTAAGCTGAGAGGAGATGAGTTATTTAGGACGAGATTGCTGCAGAGGATTTGATCGATTCAGAGTATTAAAAGGAGGCTGAACATTTAGAACACAGTGACCACGACAGTGATTCATGACGGAAACCAGGCGACGATGATAATGATGCAGAGCAGGTCAGAGGAAATATTCCTTATTAGTTATGTAAATATGGACAAAAAAGTGGGTTGTATATCATTAACTAATTATTTCTACAAACCAGGAAATAGAAACTAAATAAAATGTATACTCTCAACAGTACATTGTCAATCTAACTACTCTCACTGAGTTTACCGCAGTCTTGGGATTACTGTATTTATCAGGAATCCACAAGTCAAGTCGTCTTAATCTGGAAAATCTTGGGCAACAGATAGTGCTGGCATATATATTTTTAGAGCCACTATGTCTCCTCAAAGATTCAGGTTTTTGTTATGATGTCTTTGCTTCGTTAATTCTGTAATAAAACAAATATAGCGGAAAGACAACTAACAGATAGACTTGCCCCAATTAAAGAGGTGTATGAACATGTTATTGGTAAGCGTAGAAAACATTATTCGGTGGGAGCCTACGTCACTACTGACGAAAAGTTGGAAGCTCTTCGAGGCAGATGTTCCTTTCGTACGTTTATATCAAGTAAGCCGTCCAAATACGGCAACAATGTGTTTGCCATAGTTGATATAAGAATGTTTTATGTATCAAATTTAGAGTTATATTATGTAGGTAAACAGCCAGATGGCCCTAATAAAGTAAGTAATAAACCTGGGGACGTAGCTGAACAACTTATTAATCTCATATCTTAATCGGGTATTAATATTACACTAGGTAACTGGTTAACTAGCTATGATTTTCTAGAAATTTGGCCTAAATATAAACATAATTAACCGTTGTTGGAACCATTCGTAAGAACAAAAGGGAAATCTCCCCAGAATTATTGAACATTATATATAAACCTGTAGTGACCAAATTGAAGAAGCAAGTGGGGAGGCAATGAAGCCCCAGTTAAGCACATTTTATTATATGTCAACATGTGTAGTTGATTTAGTTGACTAATTATCTGCATCATATGATGTATCAAGGAATATTAGACGCTGGCCTTTAATTTCTTTTTTTCACTGATGAACGTAGCAAGAATCAATTCAAAAATAATATTTAACGTAAACGTAAACAAAAAATGTGTGCGCAGAACATTTATGAAAGAGTTAGCACTAAAATAAATTATGTTACACCTAACTGAAAGGCAACAAGTGAATCTTACCAAAAAATAAAATTTGGTGTGTGAAATGTTCAAGAAAAAGTAATAGAAAAACAAAACTAGCTTAATACATGTGTGGTGTTAACTTATGTATGGAATTTGTCATAAAATCCTGTGAAAGTTTAGATGTAAAACGCCGTCAAGAAGAAGAAATAGTTGAATAGCATATTTGACTGACCTGTTCTGAATAAATACCTGTTCTGATGTAATAATAAGAAATAAATTTAGTAAATATTTGACATCATTTAATTTTATTTAAAATTTCTAAATCATAATTTGTAGTTAAATTAATTATTAATTAAATATTGTTGAATAATACAAATAAGTTAATTAGATATAACATTTGGATCAATATTGTCCTATATAATTTATGTAGAGTACAAATAAACTTCTGTTCAGAATTGTATGTGTACAACAAACTTAATGTTTCATCCTAAATTTCATAAATATATACAATAATAGTGATAAAATGCATTAAAATGTTACTTGAAGCCTAAGGGTATTTTAACTAGCGAGTCTTTGTATATTGCAGCAAATTTCAATGGTAGAAATGAATAGAAGTAGAAGGTTAGAAAAACAAATTAAACTATTTCACATTTTTCACTAACAGTTAAAATGTATAAAAACTATGACAAAACATTCATTAAATAAAAATAAATATTCATTGGCCATATAAAAAAAATTGATTGTGGTGTACAGATACCCAACACATCACTGGCGTAAGAGTTTTTGGACACACCACTGACAGGCTAAGAATTGATTCAAGTCATTTAAAGTTGAGTGTTCTGATAATTTTATTACTTCTTAATCAAATATATTCATCAATAAATTATCTCACATTTATTTAACAGCATGCGCTGGTGGTCACGAATTCAAATTCATCAAACTCACAAAAGAATGATTCTCCAATCACGGAGAGGTTTCAGTTAGAATCTCGGCTAAATGTGCGGTTTTACCAAGTGATATATCACTGTGGTTTTCTCATACCTTCTTCACAGTAATGGGGTCGTTTTACCTTTAACTCCTCTCGTCATGTAATTTAGCTCACCAAATTATAAAAATGCAGTAATATAGAAAATGCGAATAGTTGATTCAACTTTTAAAGTTAATGCAATATTTATTTGAACATAATTTGGCTACTTCATTATCATGAACATATGTTTTTTCTAATGATGAACAATATTTTAACGCTTAATAGAAAGACAGTGTGAAAAATTATACTAAACTTTTGAACTTTCAATATGATGCAAGTGAAGACTAAATATAAATTCCAAAAACTTTATACATTTAAAGAACAAGAAATTGCTTTTATTTAAAAGTGGAAACTAATGTAATGAAGCTAACTTTTCCTTTTTATCTTTTACTTTCATATTAATTTTAATTTTTCTTTTTTAAGTTTATTTAATTGATAAATGTGTACAAGTATTTTTAACATCACAGACAGCAGAGTACGACATATATTTAAATAAACACTCGCACATACATAATATGATCTTATTAGACACGTCTTGTAAATAGTTTTTGAGTTAAAACGGAAATCCTTTTAGCAAAATGAACTAATTTAATATAAAATGTAGCTGCTGTGAATTTAGTTTATTTTTAAAAAGGGCGGATATAAATCATGATATATATTCTAATTTATTGGTTATGTCAAGAGAATAAAGATATTTAAAAAATTTAGAAAGCTATAATTTCATGAAAGGGTACTTTCTATAAAATATAAATATTCATTTAATAGGCATATTTTCTACTAGAGGCTCAATGTAAGTAGTATGCTTGACTATAATCCAAAATATAGGGTCTTAAATAGAACAATCCTTACTATATATTCCTTTAATATGATTGTCAAAATAAAGGTCCCTTCAGCAAAACCAAACTATTTGAATTATTTCCTGAATACAATCATAAACTGCCGACACGCTTAAAACAAACATTCACAGATCATGCCAGAGAAATCTATTAATTATCTCACTGAGTTAAATCATCCATGCATATGTATTTATAAGAGCAATTACAGCAATAATTTAGAAAAGATCCATGACATTTAAAAAAAGGGTTCAATTTAATTTCATAAATGCACTATAATATAATAAATAATCGGGGACCTGGGGGTCTAGGGGTAAGGTGTCATACTTCTGTGTTAGGGTACAGGGGTTCAAATCTCGGGATCGGCACATATTTATCTGATTACCAAACCCTTCCTTTACCTCTGGCAAGTTGTGCGCCTTCACGCTTTGTGAATTTGTGGAATTCCTGGCCCCCACCGTAGTTCGGAACCAACGTTAAACTGTAGGTATCATCTGCTATCCACCATCATCATCATTCTCACATATCATCCTACCATCTGTGGATAATGGAATTCGTCTTAATGGTGTCCCCACTTTTGAAATGAATTCTCTCATGCGCTAGGAAAGCAAAGGTCAGATAAGGTCGAATAGCAAAGATCTAGAATATTAGCCCCACCTATGATAAATGACCATCATAGACGTAATTTATCTAATATAAGCTATAACGTAACTGGAAGAGGACAATATATTTAGTTTAATATACCAGTTTTATTCACAACCCAGTTTATATCACGCCATTTTCTTGGGTATAAAATTGGACCCCCCCTACTCGTGAGAACCAAATATCTAATAACTCATTAAATTGAAGGTATTTAACGTGCACTTTGTGAACTGACTGATTATATCAGTACACGACTTATAAACTAGCTTAAATCTAGAACACACATAACATCCAGACCCCGACTGTCAATTCGTCATTATGAAAGGGTAAACCTACATTTTACTAATAATACACATTTCAACCATACCAGGAATCGATCCTGGAGCACTTATCTCAATAGACAGACACGCTACTGACTGAACTAAGGTGTTGGACTCCACATTTAAAATTATAAATGTATATTCCATCGGTATACAAACCAATAAAGTCCCTCGAATTTGCATGAGTTTCTTGTAAGATCTCTGGCATAAAATCTAAGTTATTTGTACTAGGCATATAGATATATTTTTGAATAAAAAACGCGTTTGAAATATCATGTGATTTCTGAATGTCTACAACGCGTCTCAACGTTCAAGTAGGTGAATCTCTTAAGGTTATGTGGAAAGAAACGTGAAATAAGTTAAATGTTTATGCAGTTTTCATTCAAAAAATTTGATAAAATACTGCCTCCACAGGTATATTTAGTTTAATGTTATATTAATGGTTGTTTTGAGCGTTCAAGAAAGGATAAAACGTGTAAATATTAAACAAGAATTTATTTTTGAAGCTATATTTGATTTATTCCTACCAAAAATGTATTTTGTTTATAGAAACTACGAAAATGCATGCTAAATTCCGTTCCCTACAAACCCTTGATAATAAATGCCATCTTGTATATCCATACCATAGCTCAAGGTTTTATTCGTTACTATTCTGGAAAGCAAATGGAAAACCATAAAACTAATCAAGTTCACTAATAATATTCTAGTAATGAACATTATCCTCCCTGGCTAGAATATGTCACACCATCACATCGGCTAATTTTGTCAGTTAAGTTTTTCATCACATTGTAAAACTTTTTTTAATAAATCTAATTTAAGGCAAATGACCCTTTTCATTTGGTGTGGAAAAGCAGAGCCATGAGAACAAACGGCTATCTTCAAGCATTTTTATTATTTTGCAATTTTCTTTTCGGAAACGGTTTGTTCATAATAGAGGCATGTTATATTAATTAAACCAGCACATCCACACTCTTAACCTAACAATGAATTGTTGCCGGACCTACATACAGGGTTATTGCAAGGGTTTTCATGCCCATTATAAGTAGGGTTACCTGGCGGTCTAGGGGTAAGGTGTCGGACTTCTGTGCTGGCGGACCGGGGTTGAATCCTCGGTTCCGGTACAGATGTATCTGGTTGCCAAAACCTTCCTTCACCCCTGGTAAGACGTGTATTATGTAATGTGTGGAATCCCAGGCCTCCACCGTGGTTCGGATCCCACGTTAAACTGTTGGTCCTCCATTTCATTTCACAATCACCCTACCATTACACATTAGCGTAAGTGCGTATAACCCGGACGGGTAGTAAGACGCGGTGCTATTATTAACAATAATAATCATGCACCCTATGAAAAACATCAAATGTGCGCTTCAGTTATATTCAGAGTAAAATTTTAAAAAAACCTCCTAAATGACACATATTATTTATAATAATTGAGTGCCAAACTACCTCACAAAAAAAATATAAAATAAGTGACGAACGCTTTATTCTCTCTCTCCCTCCAGCCCCCTTAAACAGTGTGATCAAAAATTCTATCCCTTCCTTTAATCTTAATAATTTCAGAAACTTTTAGTTGAAAATCGTTGACCTAAGTGGTCTTGCGGTCAAGTGCTTGCCTCAAAACTCGATGTTCATGGGTTTAAATCCAGCCAAGGTAGTACTACTTCCTTTGAAGGAAAAGTAAAACTTTCAATCTCATGTCTACTGTGGTATGTATAATAACACTGGAAGATATGTTAAAATACCTTTACCAGCAAAATTGGTAGGCCTTTTCTATCTCGCTCATAGACATTTTCATGTGCTAATATAATCAGTTAGTTTAGAAAGTGCGCGTCAAATACCTCAAATAGATAAATAACAGGCAAGGTTGCATATCTAAGAGATTCGTCAAAAATACAACTCCTGGTGTCATAAATTCATAAAAGTGATGTTGTTAATCAAAACAAATTTTAAAACTTTTTTCTTAGGTTAATATTAAACCAAATAGAACATTTGCACCCAAAGAAGCCGCCTAAACATAGCTGTGATGTTTAATATAGT
Organism: Timema monikensis; assembly: GCA_902151445.1. Classification (NCBI taxonomy): domain Eukaryota; kingdom Metazoa; phylum Arthropoda; class Insecta; order Phasmatodea; family Timematidae; genus Timema; species Timema monikensis. The sequence continues at coordinate 556,366 of CABFVZ010000002.1, read as the reverse complement.
AGGATTGTTTAATATAGGCCTACCCACTTTTACTCAGTTGCATGTTTTCCAGATTTAAAAATAAAATACTCTGACCTATTTAAATTAATAAAAATATTTAGCACCGCGTCTTACTACCCGTTCGGGTTATACGCTTTAAGTACTAATTACGGTAATGGATTAGGAATTGTGAGGGTCGAATTAGAGGAAGTGAACCCGCATTTACGTGGAGGGAGAGTGGAAAACCATATAGGAAAAACCACCCCCAGTTCACCTGACCGAGACTCGAACCTCGATCTCCCCGTCCTCAGCAGTCGAGCTCAACACGACTGTCGCGTTAGCCAACTACGCCACCAAGGCGGGTCTATTTAAATTGATTAAATAGCTGATACATAGATATACAAATAGTAATGGTTACATTGGAGTAAAGTTTTAGTCTACGTACATACATTAATATTTTTTTACACATTTTCAATAGGCTATTTGGGTTATTTAAAAAAATATTTGTTTGAATGAAAGTTTTTGATTTGTTATTTTTACAATGTGTTTCACCACTTATTCTGGCTATACGCATTTAATTCCGCTAATGGGGTAGGGATTAGGAAGGTATGATTTCGAGAATATCCACCCTCATTTTTGTGGAGGGAGAGAGTGGGAAACCATTTAGGAAAAATTCACATAAATTACAAATGACTGGGATTCGTGCCCCAACATTTCAATCCAAGCAGACCATACTATATCCACTTGAATTTTAGCCCACGTAATCACAAACGAGTGTAAGAAGATCTAGATAGAAATATAATCCGTTAAAAAATATGTATGCTTAGAAAATAAAACTAGAAACATATTTTTTATTTAAAGCACCAGTACATCCGCAAACATTTAAATTATAATGTAAGCTCTGTATGTTTGGAGAACCGAAATAGGGAAAGAATATGAAGGAGCTAAATTAAAAGCCTAGCAGAGTGAACTATTCATAGCTGACCATTAATATCAGAGGAGCAGACAACAAACATCCTTAAAGACTGAGTAATGAACGAAAATGAAAACATTACGATGATTTATGTTTACAGAGATTGTACAGATACACCCATTACATTCAATAACGAACACTATTTTTAGTTATCTCTAAAGAATTTTAAATGATAATTGGACTAAATACAACCAATGTCTTAACTAAAAAATGAAAATAAATAAAATTGTTAAAATAAAAGCTTGGATATGCAATAATGACGTCACTAATATCAATTGTGGGATTTCGATATAGAGTAAAAATAATGCTTACACTTTTGTATATTCTAAACTATTTCTTAACATAATTACTATAGTTGACTCTGTGATCTTACATTTCTTACTTATTTTGCATAATATATTTGGATAACACTATCCCACCAACAAAAGATTGTGTAAAAAGTGCTAAGAATCATTGGAGCCGAGATAGAGGGAGTAGTCTGGGGAAGGCGATCAATGTGGCCACAGAGTTGTATCGTGTTAAAAGGTACACGCCATTGCTGTAGAACTTTAATGAAGACCCGCCTTGGTGGCGTAGTTGGCTAACGCGCTTATCGTGTTGAGCTCGACTGCTGAGGACGGGGAGATTGAGGTTCAAATCTCGGTCGGGTGAGCTGGGGGTGGTTTTTCCTAAACGATTTTCCACTCTCCCTCCACGCAAATGCGGGTTCACTTCCTCTAATTCAACCTTCCCAATTCCTAATCCATTAGCGTAATTAGTACTTAAAGCGTATAGCCCGAACGGGTAGTATGACGCGGTGCTAAATAGTTTTATTATTATTTATTTTAAGGGTGTGCAAGCTTTAGTTTAGTGCGTATTTTTTGCATTTGATTATTTTGTTGGGAAACTCTGTAAATTCTTGATTCATAAACTTTTGCGCTGAAATAAACATGGTTGAGGATCTTTCTTCAAATTTTATTGCTGTAAGAACAATTATTTTAAAATATTTATTTAGATTTACTAAAGTTTGATTTAAAAAATAACAAAAACTACGTTAAATATATTACAGCTTTGTAACCACCATGCCTTAAATTTGGGTGTTAGTTTAAATTAATATTATGGTGTTGAAAGAAATGAACGACATAACTGGTCTAGTTAAATTTGTTTGGAAGAGTTAGTAAAGATTAGGATGTAACTGCTGACAACTCAAAGTAAGGTGTCAGCGTTGTTATTAGCGATGGGGCCAATTAGTAGTATATATGGATCTAATTTAGAGCTATCGAGGCTTACAGAGAGGTCACTCTATCCATTTTGGGGCTGCGTGGGTTAAAACTTCAGGTCATTAGGTACTTGTGCTGGAGGGCAACAGTCGTGCCCAAGGTACCAGGATTCGAATCCATGAGGGACTACGGAGCGTGTGTCAGTCAGGCCATCGGTTAGGCATTTCTTACCAAAGCAGTTGTTTTGCGAGCTCCTAATTAAAATTATTTATATCCTTTTGCAACTTCTTTATAATAGCACATGTTTTAGTAGTGCGTAGTGCTACTAATAAACCCTAAAAACCAAAGCCATCGATAAATTAAGAACCCACACATCTAATTTGCCGCCACCTCTATCCTTTTCCGCAAGCCATCCTGATACTTTAGAACCGTGAAGGAGGCAAGAGGTGGCCACTTATTAATTAGAAGTACAAATATTAGAATATGTAACTGGCAATGTTTATTTTGAAACTAAAGTTTGAAAGGTGAAAGAAAGTAATTTCCGACTAAAGTGATAAAAAATTAATTAAAGCTACACGCTTGTACTTACATAAAAGCAGTTGGTAATCAGCATGATGGGTTGCTCTGCAATAGACCCTACCATATACTTTAAGCTTTTATTAAAACTATCGCTATCTTGGGGGTAGATTAGCTTTCGTCCCCACCTTCGCCCCCTTCCCCTCCTAGGTTGGATGAATATACAATTACTCCAGTCGGCGACAATTCCGTTCAAGAGAAAATGTGCGACATTTCCGGTATATTGAATTAAATTTGATTTCCAGGGTCATTTTTGCATTTAAGGCTGTGACGATTAAGGTAATGCAGGTCATGCAGATAAGCATTAAAACATAGTTAGAATTAATGGGAAAACCAGCATGCTTCTAAAGCATGATATTTATAGTGTCCTGAAAGATTTACAATATATTTTAATGACAATATACGATTCGGATGACCTGGAAGAATCTCGGTCGTATCCAGTCCACCCGTTCCTCACTAGAACCCTTGCAGACCCAATTAGACGAATGGGACTAGTACTTTTCTTCTAAGTCCGTTCCATGAGAGCTATTGCTCTGAACAAATGGTAGAGAGAGAGACGATACCTCGCCTGATTACCGACCAGGTAACGTCACCCGACCTTGAGAATGGTTGCTATCACTATGTTCTTACCGGTCAAAGGGATGTGCTTTATTACTCTTATAATGTCAGAGCAATTGGACTACATTCAGTCATATATCTTATTGTCATGAGCGAGGACATGGAGTGTATAGAAACATAGAAAGAGGAAAAAAAATCCTAGATTACAAGGGGTACGCATATCGTAAATACAGAGTTAATAAAGGAGTCATAACATAGGATTGTATTTTTGAGAGACCTCAAAATTGCGAAGGAAGATTAGTTTGCAAAGAGAATGAAGTACTTTGAGCTATGGACCACGACTGTATCCCGGATGAGGCAACACTAGATATCAAAAAAGCTGTCTTCAAAGCAAAGAAAAGAGCGATAGAATAAAACGTTGCGATGAAAAGTTTGAACCAAGAAGAATTGGGTGACTTAGCTAACAGAGGCTATGAATCAGTTACTGAATTTCCTCATTGTACATCCCTAAACCATACTACTGGCACAGAGGACAGGTACAACGAACGTACAGAGAACCCATGAGATGCGAAGAAGTAATTTTTGATGAGTAAATTCTGAATATGTGTGATGGACGCAATTTTATTTTAGCGAATTAAATAACGGAAGATGGGATCATCGTTTTTGCTGGAAGCAAGGGAAGAGAATGTCTCTAATATTTAAAGAATGTATTTATGTATAGTACTTTTTGGAGCTGTAGCAAACAGTTTGGCCAGATATACTTGGTCCACGCAGACTTCGGAAGTAACGTGGCAGAAACTAATGTGGTATCTGTTCTGTTTGCACTATTGCCAGACAAAAAGGATACAAACGTGTGTTTGTTTCACTTGATACCTAGCTCTATTCTCGAATGGGACCTACATAAAGTTAATATGGACTTTGAATCAGCGGCCATATCCAGTCTGAAACAGGCGTTTCCTTTTGTTGAAGTCAATGGCTGCTGTCTTCACCTGAAGAAACGTTTATGGAGAAAGGTGCAAGAATTAGATATGAATAAAGACTACACGGAAGACAATTAGATAAGGCTCAATGTTATAATATGTGCAGTGCTAGCATGCCTCAAACTTGAAGATGTTTGGAAAGGATGGTTGCTGATTCATAATGAGGATCCCCAAGACAAGAAGCTGCACACATCTTTGACTATTTTGTACAGCAATGTATAGAAAATCCGCAAATACCTGTCTGAAGCTACTACCAAATACGCCACAGGACAAACAACCATAAAATAAACAGCTGTCTTGAGAGGCCTAGACCAAACTTGAATATTTTACTATCTTTTAAGGGGAATGGACCATTTAAAAAAATGGTAATTTGCTTAGATGGCTTAAATTTTGGAAATATGTCAGAAGTAGGTTTATACTCCTCCCCAATACAGTTTTCCATTCTGATATAAGCCCATGCGAGGGAGCAGACCAATCATGAGTAAACTAAATGCAAAGGAGAGGTATATTTCACTTTCTCTTCCATCATAGCTTTGTTACCCCACCTATGGTTATTGGTGGACGAAGGGGAACATGAGGGGACGGTTCTTTTACTTATCTTTCGTCTTCTTTTTTAATAGTTTCCTCAGGCGCATCATGGCCTCCGTGATCAAATATTAGAACACCACAAAATTTAGCTCACTGTTTCTCCAGAAATATTTTGACTATCACATTAATTTTTTTGGAATTATTTACAAAAACCTTACTATCCAATATAATATTATTAACATTCCTATATTCTAACAGGTTCATTTGAAAAAACTGTAATTCAATTTTGATTGCAGACATATTTTCACTCTGTTAAAAAGTTTTTTCCTAGTTGACATAAATATGTACCATAAGTGTACGAAATAATTATCATGAACTTAATTTTATTTTGAAATATGATTAATTCCTTTAACACCAATAGTTTTCACAGTAGGATGTGTTTATTAGCTACGAGCTATTTGAACTGCTAGGTTTTCGATACACCGGTGATTATCAGAATATTTATTGTCCTTGAATATTTTTGCGAACACATCCGTGATCTTATTATCTGTCTATTATTACAAAATTCTTAAATATCGTCCACAATGGTGAAAATTGTTATATTTTTCTACTTTGTTCATTGAATATTTGAAAATCTTCTTTATTATTTCAAGGACAATTAGATAAAATTTCTCAAATAAATCCGTTCTTAACTATATATAATATTCCTACACACACATATGCATGCGCACACACCTGGAAAATCTTATAATGGTTACTGGCTTATAATTTCACTGTACAGATACTAAAAATACAGCAGTACTTGATATCCTTCTTTTTCTCTGTTCTCAGATGAGAATATTATGATGAAATGTCAACAATTGCCTAAAATATAGTGACAGGTTTTATTCGGATATGCATCTAGGTGATGAGATGATAAGATATAATGATGTTAAGTGTTGTAAGAAAAAAAATTGTAAGACAAATTAGAGGATTAAAAAAATGTTAACAAAGTTTTCTTGTAAAAGAAAACATAATTCCAGGGAGGGGAGCAAGTGCCCCTTGTCCGTTTATGCAGGCGATGCTCTTCACACTGATGAGTTCTGTATCGTAATCACAATGTAAAATCAGAATAGATAAAGATCTACTTTTAATATTTAGCTGTCCTTGAATTTGGTAAATTAAGGATACATTATATTCAATGAAAACTCTACATTATCGTTTAAGTACACACCTAATTTCTTAATTTATATTACATCTCGGATAGTGGTGACTGATAGGTTGTCTCTTTTTAGTTGATTTAGTAAGGGGGAAAACATGTTACTTCAATTAGAGTAGCATCACCAACTAAGCTGTCTGGACTAGCTCCAAGATAGTAATGGTCAGAATCAACGAGAATACCACAGGAAGCAACAGATTAATTAATCTTCTCTTCGTAGCGTTTGATTGCAACCAACTCGTTCATTCTGTCATATTTGGTTGCATTCGTGTTCTCTTGAATTGACGATGGCTACTACTGTGTGGTGACAAGTAATTTGTGTGAATAACTAGGCCTGATTAAGTGTATTATTTTTTCATTTAGCACTGCGTCTTACTATCCGTTTGAGTTATACGCCTAAGTACTAACTACGCTAGTGAATTAGGAATTGGTAAGGTTGGATTTAGAGGAAGTGAGCCCGCATATTCGTAGAGGGAGAGTGAAAAAACCTTTAAGAAAAACCTTCCCCAGTTCATCCGACTGAGATTCGAACCTCGATCTTCCCGTTCTCGGCATTATAGCTCAACACGAATATATCGCATTAGTCAATTACGCCACCGAGGCGGGTAATTAAGTGTAAAGTGGTAATTTATTAATATGTTATTTGATAATAAAGTTAATTTTTTGAAAGTGTTTGAAAAAAAATTTGTAAAATATTTCAATGTATCTTTACTACCCAATAGTTTATTTTTATTGATTTTGAAACTCAACAACTCTTTTAGTTTTGAACTATAGTTTAGATTGCCGTAGGTACAGACTCAAAATAAAACGTTTCTTCGATTCCGCCTTCCAGTTGTGAGTTGTGATTTTTGCTCGGATCATTCAATGTCAGAAATCTCACAACAAATCCAGAAGTGTGTGCATGCACAGGGGTTATTTGTGACTAGACATTCTTTCAACTAAACTCTCGCACCTCTACAGTTTCTTGTCACTGGCGAATGAGATAAAACGGAGAACAAAAACTACTCGAAGGTTAGAACAAAGATAACGAGGTATAAATTCCACCTAGTTTCTGTAACTGACGCCAGGATCGTTACATTCCGGCTGCATATAGCCGCTCTGCAATACGACCTGAGAGTAGGGATGGGCTAAACCGTGATTTTTCGATATCTGCGATAACCGTGACTGTTATTGTAAGATATCGGTGATTTATAACAATGATTATTCATGGTGACTAGCATCACAGTTTTTTGTCTACAGATATTTTTTACTGTCGCAGTTTGTTGTTTTATCGATATTTGCCTCATTCACAGCTCTTTACTATAAAGGTATTAGTTGACTAATGCAAGTACAGTAATTTGGCTGCGCGTGCACAGCTTGCACCATGTAAACAGACAATCATGCTACTAACAAGCAAGTCTACTTGCAAGTGAAGAAGTTGGTCACATTCCAATTTTACTAATACAAGTAGACTATTTGAAATGGCGGAAACTAAAGATTTGATTGTGTGGGGGACACTTATTTGTTGGATGTTATGAAAAGAATGAGTTTTTGTGAAATTCTAAGCACCGAATTTATAAAGATAAGAATACGAGGAATGTCCACTAGAGGATCTTGTAAAGTTATATCAGGTGTACATAATATCTAGACGTTTCCAAAATAAAATGTTAGGCCTACGTAAATATTGCAAATGTGCCTTGTGAGAGATATTATTTAATATCGGTAAACAAATGTTATCAATAATTTTATCAAACTATTATTTCCTACCAATCAACGTGGCATGTGTAATTTTTTTATTCAATCACAAAATATAATACAACATTGTAGTATCGTGATTAGTTCCGACAACATATTATCCACGTTATCGGCAAGTAAGGTATGAATGGCCGGCGGTTTTCACACGAAATCTTTGGCACGTTTCCCAATCTCCGTATTTGACACTTTAACCATTTTTATAAGTTTTAATTAATAATGTTCAGCCCACACACTTCAAATACTTTGTAGTAATGCTTTGGAAACTTGAATAGATATATAACATAATATTATTATCGCATAGCAAACCAGATAGTTTATATTTAAACCAATCTACAAATTAATACATCATTATTTTTAAGGAATATTTTATGCCTAGCAAGCTAGCATTTAACAACATATTTTGTTATTAGTATACCAAAATTTAAAACAGGGTTTAAAAAATTGGCGTTAGGCCTATTTAAAAATGCCCAACCGGGGGTTGTATTGGGATTTATTGACCTTATTTGAGTTTAAATTTATTTATCAAGTATGCTAAGTGAGTTAACAAATCAAGAAAAATAATATAATAATTATTTAGGATAGAATAAACTGAAATACATTTTAAACTTGTTTGTATAAAAAAAAATTCTAAACAGGTCAACTATTTATGATACATTGCGTTTACTGAAAGATTGTAATTTATTTTACCACCCATTTCTATTCTACATTTACCCTTTCTAGATCCTAACACATGAGCGTAATTAATATATACGTATAATTAACCCGAACGAGAAATGAGACGCAGTGATAAAAAAACTGCCTCAATGGAGAGATCAGTTAGCACAATTTCATTCTCAGCCATGTTTTTAGAAGCGATACTAATACAAGTGAAAAATGCGTGTCAACACAACTAGCATGATAGTAAGCTAATACAACTAAACTTGCATTAGTCCACTAACACCGTGTCAACGGGCCTTAACAAAGTAATGTGTTGGACCTTAGATAGAAAAACAGGGTTGCCAACTTTCCAGTCTCTAGAGATAAGTAAATAACATGTTTAATTTTCTATTAGATAAGGATAGATATCAAATTAAAAGATATGAAAAAGATAGAAATTAGATTATTAAAATAAATTATATTGACAATATTAATTAAGTGTATTATTTATGAAGAGTCAATGGACAGAGTGGAAAAGTTGTTGTTACAACAGAAAATAAATTACAATCAATAATTGTGAGTAACAATAAATTATTTAATAAGAAAAAGTTTTAATTAGGTTAAAAGTAATAAATTGAACCATTAAAAACACATTAAAAATGTTAGTCGAAAAAGTACATATACAATAAAACAATAAAACATATTAAAATACATGTGTTATAGACAATTAGTTAAAATAAAATAGGGTGTATAATATTGATAAACAATATAAAATTATGGTTAGAAATAGAGTTC